>BSBK01006779.1:0-600000 GCA_027943335.1 Chamaecyparis obtusa
ATATGTTCTTATATTTATTCATTTCCAGCTCAACAAATATCTTAGGAATAAGTTTTTCTAGACCTCCCTGACAAGGTTTTCATGATGACAAATGGGCATCTTTCTGGGCTATTTTCTGACATTTAGCAACAACTCTGTAACAATTTTTCACAGTTTTAGTAGTATCTACTAGGTTCCTCTTCTAGTAGTTTTATGATAAGAGTTTTCTGACAAGAGTTTTTCTGATAAGAGTTTTCTGACATTTAGCTACAACTTTGTAACAATTTTCGCAGGTTTAGTAGTATCTAGCAGGTTTCTATTATAAGACAACTATGATTCTTTTAAGTATTCTATTACCTATATTCTACTTTGGGCTCAATAAAGGTATGATAGTTCATTTGAGCATAAAGGACTTTCTTATTGTCCCTTTATTAGTTCCATACTGGAAATACCTGGTAATTGCTAATTTTGAAGTTGGCATATAGTAATATATGCTTCAACTTTAGGAATAGGATTACCAGGTGAACTCTCATTTGCCTTCTAAGTCAGAACATGAGTCTCTCAATGAGTACTGTTGAATATCTTAAGTTTTGTCTTCAAGATTCAATACAGGATTTTCACTTTTTCTTAATTCACTATTGCTAATTTTCTTGGAATAAATCAGAGACTTCATTTTAGATTTCAAGCTAGCCTTTTCCCTTTTTTACTCAAACAGTTAACATGGACATTATGCTAACAAGGATGGTTCATGCAATGTTCTCCACATTTTTAGGGTATAGGTAATATGTAGGATTAGATTCTTCTCTGAATCATATGCTTTGATTATAAGAGCTAGTTAAGATACGTAGACCTGGATAATTGTTAATCTTGGAGTCAGTATAGAGGGGGCATATACTGACTTCAGACTAAGGTTTACCTAGGTATGACATTTAGATAAGAAGAAATTAGAAGATCCAATATTGGGTAAGAAATTCAGATATCTTCTACCTCTTTTTAATATAATGATAAAAGAGCTTCTTGTGTTCCTTTGATTTTTTCTTTCTTTAGTTATTCCTAATCGGCATAGTTTAGTCATCACTATATATTGATATAGCGAAGTAATTTCAATTCTGCAGTCATTTTGCAAAAAAGGATGTTCATGATTTATTTAACCATTTAATCTAGGTCGAGAAAGTATAAGTTTAGTTGGGTAGGGATTTCATTATTGGCTCTGATGGTTTTGAAATGGCTTAAGGTTTCTCTGCTAAATTTGCAATGGCTTAGGGTTTAATAGTAAGGAATTTTAATTAATTTTGGCAGGAAATGTCTTTCTTTCTTTTCCTCACCAATTACTTTTTAACAAACTTCCCAAAGAGTTATTATACTACTTTTGATATACTAATAGGATATGAAGGTATAGTTTAGATGTTTCTAGTTTGACAGGACTTGCAGACTACGAATCCTAAGCATGTTTCAAGGGAGGAAGGCAATCTAACAAAATCAAATCAAAATAAAACTCTGGGAAGGAAGGAAGTCCATTTAAGAAGACCGGGTGCAACATGTAAAAATGTGAAACTCAACTTCAGCTAAGCTGATTATGTAATTTGTAATCTCTTTTGGGTATGCTATGTAAAGGAAGGGGATGCCCTCCTATAGATGAAATGTATTAAAACCAGACCATGGTCCCGGGCAAGGCTGGAGGGTTTCTCAACCCCACTCTTCCCTACCAGCGCTTGCACTGAGCAAGGTCTTTGTATCTGTTTAAAATGATTAATATAATCTCAGCCTCAGCCTTTTACCAATATATATATATATATATATATATATATATATATATATATATATATATATATATATATATATATATCTATATATATATCTATATAGATATATATATATATATATATAGATATATATAGATATATATAGATATATATATAGATATATATATATATATATATATATATATATATATATATATATATATATATATATATATATATATATATATATATATATATATATATATATATATATATATATATATATATATATATATATATATATATATATATATCTTACTCTATTCTAACTTGTATGTGAGTAGTGCCATCCAGTAACTATTGATGTTTCTTGATGTGTTTAGGGATCATCTTGTCCTTAAATATTTTGTGTCAATTACAAATTGTCCATAGCAACATAGAAATCACGTTAGATATAATAAATTTTAGTAGAGATAACATTATATCATTCATGTCAAATGATCATAATCCAAGCACCATACATCTATCAAAGGTTAACTATGAACAATAACTTGGTCATCCCTTTCAACTTCAACCCAAATCCTAAATCATTTCTATAAAGTGAGGTAATGGCCCATTCACATATCCATCTTAATGGCCATTAGTAACTTAATAAAATATAGATGACATAGATCATTATAATGAAAGAATCATAGCCTAAAAGTTCACTTAAATGGAATACACAATACCAAACTCATCATTTGGAGTTTGGTGAATAATAGCCTAAAGGTTCATCATTTGGAATCATAGCTTAAAAGTTCACTTAAATAGAATTCAACTCTATTGACATTTCATAGGGAAACCAAAACACAAACTTGGTCTTATCACACCCAAAATTCAAAATTGTCCTCTTAGACAGGGTATTCACCAGTTAATTATGGCCACTATTTTAATCTTTCTCACCAAGTTTCCAAAGGACCAATAGGGATAGTAAGGTAGTCTTGTTTCTAATAGTTGGGCAGTAAATCTCCCAAATGGATCGGTCCTGAATCTCCTCCAAACTCCCAATATTCACCAATCTTCTCTAAAGGGTAGGAAGCCTAAATGGTTGGTTTAGTGAAGGAGGTGCAACTTAGACATGGTCTCTGGCCAATCTAACTATAGGAACATTTAGAGGAACTTGAAACAAGTCCAAACCTCCAATATTAGCCTCTAACTCAAAGCCCATCAAAAGTTATGGGATCTACAACTTCTGGTTATCCCACTCTGCCAGTCATTAATATCTCTTACTCTATTCTAACTTGTATGTGAGTAGAGCCTTCCAGTAACTATTAATGTTTCTTGATGTGTTTAGGGATCATTTTGTCCTTAAATATTTTGTGTCAGTTACAAATTGTCCATAGAAACATAGTAATCACATTAGATATAATAAATTTTAGTAGAGATAACATTATATCATTCATGTCAAATGATCATAATCCAAGCACCATACATCTATCAAAGGTTAACTATGAACAATAAATTGGTCATCCCTTTTAACTTCAACCCAAATCCTAAATCATTTCTATAAAGTGAGGTAATGGTCCATTCACATATCCATCTTAATGGCCATTAGTAACTTAATAAAAGATAGATGACACAGATCATTACAATGCAAGAATAATAGCCTAAAAGTTCACTTAAATGGAATACACAATACCAAAATCATCATTTGGAGTTTGGTGAATAATAGCCTAAAGGTTCATTATTTGGAATCATATATTAAAATTTCACTTAAATGGAATTCAACTCTATTGACATTTCATAGGGAAACCAAAACACAAACTTGGTCTTGTCACACCCAAAATTCAGAACTGTCCTATTAGACAGGGTATTCACTAGTTAATTCTAGCCACTTTTTTAGTCTTTCTCACCAAGTTTCCCAAAGGACCAATAGGGATAGTAAGATAGTCTTCATTCTAATAGTTGTTCTGTAAGTCTCCCAAATGGATCGGTTTTGAATCTCCTCCAAACTCCCAATATTCACCGATCTTCTCCAAAGGGTAAGAGGCCTAAATGGTTGGCTTAGTGAAGGAAGTGTATCTTAGACATGGTCTCTATCCAATCTAACTATAGGAAAATTTAGAGGAACTTGAAACAAGTCCAAACCTCCAATATTAGGCTCTAACTCAAACCCATCAAAAGTTATGGGATCTACAACTTCTGGTTATCCCACTCTGCCAATCACATAGAGATGCTCAACTAGGTTTTTAGTCCTGTCTCCTTAGAATCACCACCATTCAGTCAGAAAATAACTACAAAAGAAAATAGACCCTCATATCTCTTGTTTAAACCTAGAATTAGAATTTTCCATGGTTGAATCGGGAGATATGATTCAACAAAGTTGACAACCCTAGTTTATGTGCAAAAATGACCTGTTATTGACTGTCACCCAATTTATCTTCAATTTCTCAACCAAATAACCTCAGATTTGTTGCAACAAGAAGCTAAGACATCTAAAAAATTCCTATGAAGTTATTTTTTCCATACTAATCTGCACGGGTTCAGGAGAAATCAAACACCACTCAAAAAATGTTAAAAATCATAAATTTTTCCAAGAGAAATAAACTAAAAGAGCTCAAATCGAATATTTTGGGCACTAATGGTGATGCCCACAAAACTGATAATCTAGACTTCCTCTAAGTCTTTCAATTCCATTATCCACTGAATGTTCAAAGATACAGTCAAACAACCACACTTACATTAATAAACATTATTTTCCCAATGGTTTTAATAAGCATTTGTAAGGTTAGGGTAAGAGATGAAACCAATGAAGATGATTGATCCAAGAAACCAAGGTTAAGTGTTGATGATTGAATTCTAGTGTCGACAGATGCCCTCCTTCTCTCCTTCACCTCTCCTTTACGTGTGAAGTAATTGCAAGGTTAGGGTTATAAAATTAAACCGTGTATTTTTTTAAAAGTTATATTCCCATGTTGGTCAGAATTATGACCACCTGTCATGGTTGTAATTTTGACCAACATGGGAATAATTTAAAAAAAATCAAATTTTTCCTTCTATAAATCGACCAAGGAAAATCATTTTAATGCTTGGTCGGAAATGTTGGTCTAAAAAGTGGGTCAAATGTACTAGTGTTTTATTGTATTCGGATATATATTTGAATTGTGTTTATGGGCCCAAAATGCTTATTTCCCATCTAGTGGTCACTAGTTCGATTCCCACCAAGTTCTTAGTTTAGTGACATATTGCTTCATCAACCATAGGTATGGGATGTAGCAAAGGGTACAGGGATGGGAATGGCGATTGGAGTGAAATTTTAACATATTAGATCATTGTGGATTATGAGTCATGATGAGATTGTGATCAAATGCATTAGAATCCTTATGGAACATGTTGAGAGAGGATATGAAATATCCTTTGTGGGTCTATTGCAAATTGCAGTAGATTTTAGAAGCACTTAAGAGTCACGTTATGGAACCCTGTTAAATTAATACTTCTAATCTTGAATTCTATTCTCATTACATGGAAAACCTAATATGGAATAAGTTTAATGCAGTCACTCCATTCATGTTGTAGCTATTGGAAGTTATTCAAAGCTTCTATTCAAATTGAATAATGTTTCAGCTTATGCCTCTGGCCAAAACTAATAGAATGCCTATGCTACGTGCATTGCAGTAGTGTTGTTGTTTTCTAAACTCACAATAGAGATTCTTCAAGATTGTGCCATCTTTATTATTTAAGTGGAAGATACAAAATTTTAAAGCTACTGGGAGAATAAAATCTTGCATGGTCTTTGAGTGGAGAGAAGATTCTTTTGTATGTCTTTGCTACATGTAAGAGTAATATTGTTGTTGTATTCCTAGTCATGCTTGAGATCCTTCAACATTTGTGCTATCTTAAACATTTAAGTAGAGGGTAAAGAATTAAAGCTACAGTGAGAATCAAAATGGGCATGGTCTTTGAGTGGTGAGAAGATTCTTTTGAGTAGAAGCTTTGGAGGCACTGTAGATCAGTCCATATCTTTGGTCACAAATGTATATAGGCAATGCAAATCCTTCATACCAAAATTTCATCTTAGTATTGATTTGCTTCTATTGTGAAATTCAAACCCTATAATTAGGAAAATGTTAACCAATGGAAGCAGTGCAACCAAAATTTGGAGAATTAATCAAATGGACACAGCTCAAAAATTATGAATATGCCACAATCTTCAAGTAAAGTGATTCTTATCAAGGGCACTATCCGTCCACATATGAACTATTGGATACAATTGTCTGAAGGATATTTTTGGAATGATTATGTGTTGTCTTTGATGTCACACAGATGTCATATCAATTTTCAACTCAGTCGGTCAGCAAAGCAGTTCCTAGTGTCTACAGAGCTCAGTTGGTCAGCAAAGCAGTTACCAGTGTCTACCGAGACCTCTCGGGTATCAAAAGAAAAGTATGGTAGAAAATAGTGTTAACCGAGCTTCCTCAGTTATTGAAGGAAATTTAGTGTCTACCGAGTTCACTCGGTCTACATAGGATGTTGAAGAATTCACAATACTTACCGAGTTCTCTCGTCGCCAAAGGAAATCTTCTTCGGATTAATGTTTACCGAGCAAGGTTGGCCCAGTAAAGGATTTTGGCAATTTGAGAAATAAAGTTGGTTTATTCCAGTTGACTGTTGAAATGATTAGTAATGTTTGTAATAATCATTAGTGGTGACTTGACAATTCGAATGGTATATATATAGAAGGTCAAATTGTGAATTATGAGTAAGCAAAAAAAAAGGAAGAAAGAGAAGAATAGTATGAGTGAATTTTGAAGGATGGTTAGATATCCTTGAATAGTAGCAGAGATATATTTGATCAGGAAGGATCTAGTGAAGCAGAACAGAGATCTATAATCAAAAATTCAGTTGCATCACTATTTAGGTCACTTCATTGTTACTTTCTTACCATTGTAGCAATGATTTCAAAATCTCCTAACTGAGTTGGTTTAACAACCATTTTGTAAATCCTCTAACAAGGTGATAGTTCTATTGAATTGTTTTAAGACCTCTTACAAGGCCACTCCTAGCAAGGTGATTAAATCCTCTAACAAGGTCACACCTAACAGTGTGTTTTGTAACCTTTTACCGGGTAGGCTCCTAACAGGGCATCACTTCAGAAGAGTGAAAATCAGTAACTAGTTACATTGGTGGTTTTTCCCATATTGGGTTTCCACATTAAATCTGGTGTCTCTTGTGTTCATGGTATTTTCTTTATTCATGCATGTTAATCACTGATGAATGCTTAAGAATAGTTATAAATAACACTCTTTGCAATTACCGAGTTTCAGCATTTCACTGTATGTCAGTAGTAAATAATTCAATAGGACATCTAAGGGATTAGTGGTAATATTTTGTGGCTAACTGATTCACCCCCCCTCTTAGTTACTACATCTATATTTCCAACAATTGGTATCAAAGATTTTGGTGCTTGCAGGAAGGGTTTTAAGGACCTAAGCTAAAGATTAGGATGTCTTACAAGAGAGAAATTCCAAGGCTTAACAGAGATAACTTTTCAGCATGGCAAGGTCTCATGAGACTTCATCTGGCTTCCATTGGTGATTCAGGATGCAAATATATTGATCAAGAATATACTATTCCTACTGGCGCATTAACTATTGAAGACATTGTAGAGAAAAAGAACCATAACACCATGATAATAGATATTGCATCAGCCCTTAGCTATGAAGAATTTGATGAAATCAAAGACTGCACAACTGCCTATGAAATGTGGAACAAGCTGAAGAAAATTTATGGTGGTGATGACAATGTGAAAAGAGCCAAAGCAGAAAGCCTAAGAGGACAATTTGATCAAATGAAGATGAAAGAAGATGAAAATATTACAAAATATGTTGAAAGAATCAAGGTGAGTGTTAGTGCAATCAGAGCTTCTAGAGGAAAAATTGATGATGAAACTGTTATAAGTAAGGTTCTTAGAACATTGCTTCCTATCTATGCAATAAGAGTATCTTCTATTCAAGAAAGAAGATGTGAACAAAATCACAATATAACTTTGGATGCCTTAGTTGGAAGATTGACAGCTTTTGAATTGGACAACTATGATAACTATGTTCCAACTTCTAAAAATATTGAATCAGTATTTGAGGCCAAAGTCTCACTTAAGAAGGGCAAGAAAATCTAGTCAGAAAGTGAAGAAGAATCAGAGGAAAGTTTAAATAGTGATCTTGAAGTTATTGAAGCATTACTTGCAAAGAAATATACTAGAGGCAGAGGTAAATACAAAGGTAAAACTCCCTTAATCTATTTTTCATGTGAAGAAATTGGTCATATTGCAACTAGGTGCCCAAACAAACAAAGCGAAGATGAGAAGAAAGGTCACAACTACAATGGCAAGAAGAATTTCAAGTCATTCAAGGATAAAGGTAAGAAAACATGTTTTTTGGCTAAGGATTCTGATAGTGAAGAAGAAATTATCTTCATTGCTGTAAAAGATGAATCTGATGATGATGAAGATGAGATGGCACTTATCTCTCATATAAGCAAAAATGATACATGGATTATAGATAGTGGATGCTCACATCATATGACTGGTGACAAAACTAAGTTTGAACATTTTGAAGACTATGATGGTGGTAGTGTAAGGTTTGGAAACAATGAACCTTGTTGTATAAAAGGAAGAGGATGAATTTCATTAAAAAAAGAACTTATATGTGATAATGCATATTGGGTTGAAGGACTAAAACATAATCTTCTAAGTGTAGCATAGCTAATCAACAGTGGACTCAAGGTTGAATTCATGAATGGAAAAGCAAGACTGCTGAATGACAAAGGAAAACTGATTGGTTCAGGCAAACAAACCAAAGGTAACCTATTTTGTCTTGATCTTAGTGAATACTCATGTTTTATTGCTCAAATTGAAGAAATTTGGTTATGGCACAAAAGGTTATGTCATGTAAATTTTGATAATATGGTGAAAATAAGAAAATTCAAGAAAGTAAGAGGTATTCCTACTTTGAAGAAACCTGATATTGGTCTATGCAAGAATTGTCAGATTGGTAAAATGGGAAAGACTAGCTTTAAAAGTAAAAACTATCAGTCTGAAGAGATTTTGGATATTGTGCATATTGACTTATGTGGACCTATTGGAATTGAAAGCTATACTGGAGAAAAATTCTTTATTCTTTTTGTTGATGATTACTCTAGAATGATGACTGTTATGTATTTAAGAGAAAAGTTAGAAGCATTTGAGAAATTCAAATGGTATTTGGCAAGAGTAGAAAAGGAAACAAGAAAAAGAATGAAGTTCTTGAGATCAGACAGAGGTGGTGAATTCATCTCCCATGAATTCAATAATTTCTGCATTGAAAGAGGAATCAAAAGACAGGTATCAGCTCCAAGAACTCCTGAGCAGAATGGAATAGCTGAAAGGAGGAACAGATCTATCATGGATTGTGCAAGGACTCTAATGATTGAAAAGAACATTGCTATGAAATATTGGAAGGAAGTTATTAGCACTGTAGTTCATACATTGAACCAAGTACAGTTGAGGAAAGACACATTCAAAACTCCTTATGAGTTATGGTATGGCTATAAACCCAATGTAAGTTACGTAAAAGTATTTGGTAGTAAATGTTACATCTTGAAAGAATCTAGAAAAGGAAAACTTGATGCAAAAGGTGATGAAGGAATATTTTTGGGATATTCTTGCAAAAGTAAGGCATATAAATGTCTAAATTTGTGTACTCATAAAATCATAGAAAGTGCACATGTGAAAGTAGATGCGTTTGCAGAAAAGACTGAAGAAGAAAGAAAAAGGGAACCAGAGGATTACAGAAAATTTGTTTACATTGAACCTGATACATTGCTAGACACATCTATCAATGAGAAGACTACATCAACCGAGCCCAGTATAGTAACCAAGTCACAAGAAGAAGTTCAGACCGAGTCACAAGAAACCAAGTCTTAGCCTGAAGTTACCGAGCAAATATCTACCGAGCCCGAGCAAACTGAACCTGAAGATGAAATTCAAGAAGATGACAATGTAACTCATTCAAGAAGAAAGGAACCTGTATTGGCCAAGTATGTCAGGAAGCATCATACACTAGATCAAATTATTGGAAACAAATCAGATGGCACTATGACAAGAAATAAACTAAAAAGGTACATGTTTACTTGCTGATTTTGAACCTAAAAATGTGAAAGATGCATTGGAAAATGAAAGTTGGATTGTGGCTATGAATGAAGAAATAGAGAAAATAGAGAAAAATAAGACATGGACTCTTGTACCTAGGCCTAAAGATAAAAATGTAATTGGGACAAAATGGGTATTCAGAAATAAGTTGAATGAAGATGGTCAAGTATCAAGAAACAAAGCAAGATTGGTATGTAAAGGATATTCTCAAGAAGAGGGTATAGATTATGGATAGACTTTTGCTCCTATTGCAAGAATAGAAGGTGTAAGGACTCTACTTGCATATGCAGCACATAAAGGATTTAAGGTATATCAGATGGATATAAAATCTGCATTTCTCAATGGTATTCTTGATGAAGAAGTCTACATTGAGCAACCTGAAGGTTTTATGGATCTAGAAAAAAGGAATATGGTTTACAAGTTACACAAAGCACTGTATGGTCTGAAACAAGCCCCTAGAGCATGGTATGAAAGATTGCATAACTATCTAACTCAGATTGATTTCAAAAGAGCCAATGACAACAATAATTTATACATCAAAGAAGGACCAAATAACAAAATTGTTTTGGCAGAAATATTTGTAGATGATACTGTGTTTACAGGGAATGATGATCAGTGCAAAGAATTTTCAGAGAAAATGAACAAAGAATTTGAAATGTCTATGTTTGGTCAGATAAAATTCTTTGTTGGACTTCAAATTCAGCAGAGCAAGAATGGTATCTACATTACTCAGTCTAAATACATCAAAGAAATACTTAAGAAGTTTGGTATGGAAGATTCAAAACCAATTGGTACACCCATGTGTACTGGACTGAAGCTTACTAAAGATGATGATTCAAAAGAAGTAGATCAGACCTTATACAGATCAATGATTGGAAAATTACAGTATGTAGTACATACATGGCCTGATATTGCCTTAGCAGTTGGTATAGTAGCAAGATTCTCAGCAAAACCTAGAGAAAATCACATGATGGCAGTCAAAAGGATCTTGAGGTACTTGAAAGGAACTGAAGATTATGGCTTGTGGTATAAATTTGGAGGCAATCTAGACTTAAAAGTGTTTACTGATGCTGATTGGGCAAGAAACATTGATGACAGAAAGAGTACAAGTGGTGGAGCATTTTTTCTTGGCAAAAGGTTAGTATCTTGGACCAGTAAAAAGCAAAATTGCACATCCCAATCCATAGCAGAAGAAGAATACATTGCTGCAGTAGTAAACTGCTCTAATATTGTTTGGTTCAAATAGTTAAGGGAAGGCATGAAAGTTGAGATTAAAGAACCAGTTGTTATGTTCTGTGATAATACAAGTGCAATAAATATTTCAAAGAATCCAGTAATGCATTCCAAAACCAAACACATTGCTATAAAATATCACTTTGTCAGAGAATTGGTGTAGGACAAGGAAATCAGATTGGAATATATTCATACAAAACTACAAATTGCAGATATCTTCACCAATCCACTACCTAAGGATGCATTCCTGTATCTAAGAGGTAAGTTAGGGGTCATTCCCCTATCCAAGGCTCACTAAATTGAGTTTTAGTAATGTATCAACCAGAGCATGTTGAAGATTAGTCAGTTGATGCAACATAGTAAAGGAATCATTACATATGAATCAGTACTTAAGGTACATTGGTATTCAATGGAAGTGTGTTATCTTTGGCATGTGTTGTCAAAGAGGGAGAGTTTGCTGTCATTATTTCATGAAATTTCTAAGAAAGAGATTTTTTTTTAAAAAAAAAAAAAAAGAAGAAAAGAGGGAGAGTTTTCAGTCAGAGAGAGAAGTTTGCTGACAGAGGGGGATGAGAATCAGAATGAAGCTAAGGATATGTTCCTTATTCTATGTTTGCTGTAAAATTTCATTGTGCTATGACATATTGTGTTGCCATCAATGCCAAAGAGGGAGATTGTTGGATACAATTTTCTGAAGGAGATTGTTGGAATGATTATGTGTTGTCTTTGATGTCACATAGATGTCATATCAATTGTCAGCTCAGTCGGTCAGCAAAGTAGTTCCCAGTGTCTACCGAGCTCAGTCGCTCAGCAAAGCAGTTACCAGTGTCTACCAAGACCTCTCGGGTGTCAAAAGAAAAGTATGGTAGAAAATAGTGTTAACCGAGCTTCCTCGGTTATCAAAGGAAAGTTAGTGTCTACAGACTTCACTCAGTCTCCAAAGGATGTTGAAGAATTCGTAGTACTTACCAAGTTCTCTTGGTCACCAAAGGAAATCTTCTTCAGATTAATGTTTACCGAGCAAGGTCGGCCCAGTAAAGGATTTTGTCAATTTGAGAAATAAAGTTGGTTTATTCCAGCTGACTGTTGAAATGATTAGTAATGTTTGTAATAATCATTAGTGCCAACTTGACAATCTGAATGGTATATATATAGAAGGTCCAGTTGTGAATTATGAGTAAGCAAAAAAAAAGGAAGAAAGAGAAGAATAGTATGAGAAAATTTTGAAGGATGGTTAGATATCCTTGAAGAGTAGAAGAGATATATTTGATCAGGAAGGATCTAGTGAAGTAGAACAGAGATTTGTAACCAACAATTTAGTTGCATCACTATTCAGGTCACTTCATTGTTACTTTCTTACCATTGTAGCAGTGATTTCAAAATCTCCTAACCGAGTTGGTTTAACAGCCATTTTGTAAATCCTCTAACAAGGTGACAGTTCTATTGAATTATTTTAAGACCTCTTACAAGGCCACTCCTAGCAGGGTGATTAAATCCTCTAACAAGGTCACACCTAACAGTGTGTTTTGTAACCTTTTACCGGGTTGGCTCCTAACAGGGCATCACTTCAAAAGAGTGAAAATCAGTAACTAGTTACATTGGTGGTTTTTCCCATATTGGGTTTCCACGTTAAATCTGGTGTCTCTTGTGTTCATGGTATTTTCTTTATTCATGCATGTTAATCACTGATGAATGCTTAAGAACAATTATAAATAACACTGTCTGCAATTATTGAGTTTCAGCATTTCACTGTATGTCACCAGTAAATAATTTAATAGGACATCTAAGGGATCAGTGGTAATATTTTGTGGTTAACTAATTCACCCCCCCCTCTCAGTTACTACATCTATATTTCCAATAATGAACATGGTTGTTTATTGGCTACCCTTTAATAGGACACTTGACTATACCTATTTGAACATAGTTCAAATCCCAAAAGTCTGCATTTCTAGGGTTGTTCAGCATTGTCCTAGTCAATCCATGTTTATATGCTTGCTGCCCATACCAACCTATATCACCTGCAATGTTTCCTTGCTTATGAAGAGGAATAATATCACCAAAATACATTATTATCTTGTCTTTATCCCTGTAAGTCAGTGGTATTAACTAAAATTTCTCTTTGCCTTTGTGAACAATATATGTATTAGAGTAGCCGTCATGAATTGTCCTTCTCATACATTGCTATGGTCTACCTAATATCATATGCCTATAATTCATAGATATGACACCACATCAAACTTGATCATGATATGGCCCCAATTGAAAAATTGACAAGAGCCCTCTGACTAACCTTCCCATTCAACTCTTGGTTTACCCAAGTCACACTGAAAGGGTTAGGATGTTCTACTAATGCCAATCCCAACTTAGACACCATATCAACTGAAACCAAATTGCTATGTGCCCCTGAATCAATAATTAGAGTACATACCTTGCCTTGGACCAAACATCTTGATTTATATATACCTTCTTATGCCAATGTTGGTAATGGTCCTCCTTTCCTCATGAGAAGAAATTATCCTACCACAGGGTTTTCTATTTTACTAATAGATTAAGCATATTATTACTATGCTTAATGTTCCATTTAAATGCATTTAACACAAATTTTTTTTTACAAAACTGAACCAATGACATGTTTACAACAAAGGCCTAATAGAACTCCCAATAATTCTTTAACATACGTTATTTGATATGATGAATTCTTAAACAATTAAGGTTGGAGTAGACATAGTTATTCACAGTTTTTTGTGTGGAACAAGGAAGATTTGGCTAGGTCAAATCTTCCTTCATGCTAGCACTTATAAAAATTGACTAAACCTTTATTAAGAATTCATCATATCAGATAAAGTATGTTTAAGAATTGTTGGGATTGGTCCTTTGGCATGTATTAAACATAACATAATTTTCAGTATATTATTATCATTCTATTTCTTTGTTGTAAACATGCCATTGGTTTAGTTTTGTAAAAAAAAATTGTCAATTAACATGCCATTGGTTCAGTTTTGTAATTTGTTTTTTGTTGTAAAAATGCCATTGGTTCAGTTTTGTAATTTCTTTTCAGGAACAATCTGGCCAGTCACTGTTTACACAATATCAGTTACTCCTTTGGTATCACAAACAACAAAAACAACAAAGTTCTTGCATAAACAAGTAAAACTAATACCTAGAAATGTTCCTACGTTACCACCAAGCAAAGATC
The DNA here is from genome assembly GCA_027943335.1 of Chamaecyparis obtusa. Lineage (NCBI taxonomy): Eukaryota > Viridiplantae > Streptophyta > Pinopsida > Cupressales > Cupressaceae > Chamaecyparis > Chamaecyparis obtusa. Next base: position 14,315 of record BSBK01006779.1, read on the forward strand.
ACATTCTAAACTTTCAAATCAATACACTAGTGTTTCAACTATACCTATAGGACAGTGTACTCCAAATAGACTGCCCTCTACAAAGAACTGACTAGAATCTATTAACCAACCTTCTAACTATCAAATCATTATGCTTTCAAATCAATTACCTATTGGTGTATCCCTTGCAAGGGAGAGAAGCCAAACACATAAAGAACATGCACATAAACACAACAGCTGAAAAACTTAAATGGAATACACCAAGAAGTACCAAATGAAGAATGCTCAATTGTTGTAATGGAAAAGCAATATCATAACCATCCATTTCTAGAACTTGATTTTTCTATAATCGTAATGATTTTTCTTATTTCTTGAACATTGTTGACATACTTAAATGGAATACACAATACCAAATGATGAATGCTCAATTGTTGTAATGGAAAAGCATCAGAACCATCCATTTCTAAAATTTGATTTTGTATAGTCTTAATTATTTTTCTATAGTCCCAAGACCATTCACCATAGACTGTACTATCTACTAAGATGTCACACTGAATCTTCTCAACAACTGTAGCCACTTAGCCTAGCACTGTTGACTATCACAAAGACACTCTAATCTAATTGATCAAGTTAGATTAGGGTCAATCTAGAATGGTCAATCATTGGATTCACACATCATGTACAATCGCCAAGGATTCTTCAATGTGCCTGAGACTATCAAATTCAATCTATGATTCAATTTCAACCTTCCTATTACTACACTGCTGCAAACTTGTCTTCTTCTCACTAGTTAAATACATGGAAAGTATCTACCTAGGGCATCAAATCTTGAAGCAATGTGCCTCCTTCCACAGTCTGAGCACTTATATTATTAAAGTGCATAACCTTGGCTTTCTTCTCACCCAATGGCATTGGAATCCAATGGGGAAACCACAAGTCAAGGTCCCACCTTCATGAAAGAGACAACTATAGATTTTCCCTAGCCGGTCTGTCAGTGAGGTTGGGTTCTTGCATAGATCAACACCAAATTTATAATACAATGTTTGCAAAGTCTAGTTAAATGAACTCTAACAAGAACTGTGGATGCGCAAATGAACCTGCAGTGATATTAAAACTCTCTAACCATTACATGTTCGAGTTTGCTATGAAATTCAAGCCATGTGTTTAGTTCATAACCGACTGTGTATATGTAACTAAAACTTGAAATCAAATGACAGTAAAAAATAAGATGGATTAGAATAAACAATGCATACAATGAACTTGCGGAATGATCAATCCATCTACCTATTTGCAATAGACAGAGTATGATAACAAAAACATACTCAGAATATTTTTTGGGTTTCTTTTATTCAACGCTGCTTCAAAGATCATCTCCTTGTGCTAATCTCATTATTGGACAAGGTTTAAAAACCACTTCCAAAAAGTCTTCCAACTGATCCAACCAACATGAAATCGGTTGTGGTCATTGGAGAACCAGACTTCTTTTTTTCACAAATGAAATAATGAAATGAGAAACGAAATTCAACTTTTTTTTTACTTAGCAAGATTATGTATAATCAAGATTATATTTTATACTTAGCAAGAACTTGCTAAGCATATTAATAATAAAATCTTGCTAAGTATAAAATATAATATCTTTACATCATCTTTGAAAATTATGTAATAAATACTCTCTGCACAGGTATGACACACGGTCTGACTACCGTAGGGTGTATGACATAAACATTGGAGGAGGCATGGTATCCCATGGGACATGGGGGCACAATTTTTTATGGATGCAAATGCCTATAACTGACTTTCAAACTAGTTGGCCATTAGTTACCTTCTTCTTGCATTTTTTTGCACAAAATGTTGTAAAAGTTTTCATTGCAACTTTGACAATTTTGTATCTTCCATTAGAGCCACTTCACATGCACAGGTGATGAACATGCATATTTACTTAAGCGCTATTGGGAGCTTACCTAGCAACACATGTACTATTGTGAAAATCACCACAAATTTATTTGTTGCTGGGTCTAGCATATACCTTCTATGATCAACTCTTATATGCACAGGTGATGAACATTTAGATTTGCCTAAGTAGTACTTTGAGTAGTCCTCCTACACATGTACTATTGTGAAAATCATCACAAATCCATTTGTTGGAGGGCTACTCAAAGTACACATGTTTGGAGGTTTGAAGGAAACAAGAGAATTTGAAGAGTCACAAGTCTTAAGATTGTACTTAATATAGCCAAGCTTCATTCAATGGTACATTCAAACATGAAACAAACCATTCTTAAACCAGATTAAACTAGTAAACCAAAGGACATGCTTTTACTACTAAGTCTCTATTTTTTGGGCATACTAATTATAAGTACTTGACATATATCAAAAATGTTGCTAATTAAGGTTGGCAGGATGATTATGCCTATCCTGAAAAAATACTGTTATGCTTTCAAATCAATTACCTATCAATGTATCCCTTGCGAGGGAGAGAAGCCAAACGCATAAAGAACATGCACATAAATACGACAATTGAAAAACATAAATGGAATACACCAAGAAGTACCAAATGATGAATGCTCAATTGTTGTAATGGAAAAGCAATATTAGAACCATCCATTTCTAGAACTTGATTTTTCTATAGTCCTAATGATTTTTCTTATTTCTTGTCTGTGCTTGGTGACAGGATTTTGAACATTGTTGACATACTTAATGAATAGATTTAATTTGGAATCACCTCTATTTATGTATGTGTGTGGGGAAAATGTAAGATTCACTCCTAAATCCAAATTCCCAAAGGAGAGATCCAATTTGATCAACCAAGAGGTTAATACACAATCGAATCAATCTATGAAGAATATGAAAGAAAGAATAAATATGATGTTTCCCTAGGTAAAATGTGTTATACTTAAAATTGAAATAATTGAAGTACAAATACTAAGCTTGAATTAGGGAAGATCTAGAAAATGCTAAATTATGGCTTCTGTATGAACTTTCTGAAGATTCTGTCACCTATTCTGGACTGGAAATGTCTAGGCGAACAAAACCTAGAAATCTTTTCTCCAAATTCACACAGGTCGACTTTGACCTTTTAAAAGGTGAAAGACCACATTATTTATTTGAAGTCCAATTCCAATTCTATTCACAGATCCTAAAATATTGTCGAAAAGGGTATCTGAATTCTCTCTCAGATCCAAGATTTCGCACTTGTACCTACAAGAAAATGGGGGTTTTGGGTTGTATGGGGGGTTTGCCTTGGTCAAACCCCAATTTAGGAATTAACCTTGAAATTGAATTAAAATATATGGTGCATAAACAAATTAATTGAAACAAATCACCTCGCTTATGTTGAAGTCCTTGTAGAGGATTTGAATCCTCAAATCCACAAGTAAGAATGCTTCAATGAATGTAGAATGTCTCAAATCAATGGTATTTTGATCTTCACCACCAATCTTGATTTGATCTTTGCATATGAGAAGGTTTGAATGAATGGAGAAGGATGAACCTTCAAGGGGGCTCCAAAGAGATTGAATCCTTCAATAGCTAACAGTGGAACTCCTTGATGGATGAATACATGAACACTTAAATGCTTGAAGACTTGCTTGCACTTGAGAACTCTAGATACTTGACTGAGAAAACTTGATGATTGAGTGATGTCAAAATGAGTGAGGAATGCATCCTTTTATAGTAATCAAGGGCACACTCCTCTAGATGGGCCACCTTGAAGAATTAAATCCCAATTAGGTCGTCACATTTAGAAAATATACCTTGATTAAATAAAATTAAAGGATTTACCATTTTGGAGCCCGAAACAGTCCACCCGGAAGCGAAGAAATAACTTTCCCGAAAGCCAAACTGCCAACATTTGAAATTTGAAATCCTAGCAGGAAGAGGTCAAGGTCAAGGTTGACCCTAACCTAGTCAGGGTCAAGGTCGACCTTGACCTAGTTAGGGTCAAGGTCAAATTTGACCTCAAACCCTAACTTTGTTAGGATTTGCAGTAGAGGTTCCAGGAGATGCCAGAGATGCAGGATTTGATGTCAAAACAGGACCCAGTGTCAGGAATAGATAGAAAATCCTCTGTTTGATGTGATGAAGGACTAGGAGGTCTCATTTCTGAACCCTACCTAGAAAATAGAACCATGGAAGAGGGAAAATTAGGAAAGTCCTTAAGACCTTAACCCTAATTTCACCTAGAATGAAGAAATCAAGTGCGAGAAGAAGTGGAAAGTGGGGAGAAAGCCAAATACATGAAAAGACCCAATAAAGGCACTTAACATGACCCCAAACCACTTACTCGAAGGGCTAAATGCTCTTAAAATGGAAGTGCTTCCATTTTAAGATGATACATTAAGCCCCCACTTTAGCAATAGTATGGACTCAATGCAAACTCTTGGTAAAGGAGATAAAAATAACAAGATAATCTTATCGTAATCTAAGGGACAAAGAGAAATCCCAAGCCCCTAGGGACTCAAGTATTCATCGACTCTTAGATCACAGATAAGAGAGACATCTGTAAAGAGAAAAAGAAAAAGTGTGATTACCTCACCCAATGAGAACTTACATCCCATTGTGAACCACACAGGAAAAAGGTGCAACTGGAAAGATGGAATTGAACTGCCTAGTGAATATGGCTACTCACTAGTCAACCCATCAAGGATTTATCCTTAGGAATATTCTATTCCATAAGAATAAAAATAAGAAACAAAAGAGATCCAGTCTTAAGGACACTTCTGACCTTAAGGGATCACAATATATGTGTATTTGAAACTGGAGGGATCAAGAGATCCTAATATAAATTCATACTTTAAGGATTAGTTCTTAATTCAAAAAGAAAGGTTGAAAAGTAAATTTAAAGTGCATGTCTTCCTCAAGATTTAGCAACTTATGTGCATTACCTTTAGAAGATTTAGCATGTTTTGAATTTTTTCATAAGTGCGTGTGTGTAATAAGTGAGCAAAGCGTATGCCCCCATGTTAAAGTCATTGCTAACAATTTAATAGGAGCAATGGCTTTAATGGAAACATAAACAACTCCACTGATTACGTTTCCACATCGAGATGCTCCCAAATGAAGACAAATCAAGGGAAATATCACAGAAACATACAAAGAACACGGAAGGGATCTACCTACCATGGGGTTAGTATGATCATAAGATAATATATATATGATATTATTGCAAATGAATTGACATCATTCCACAAAGGAAGTAGAACTACAATCACAAAGGAGGAAAGATCACATAAGATATACAAAGAAGAATCTTTTCAGACCATGACATGGAGACCAAAAAGATTTAGTGCTATCATATCTTGAATCCAAGCAAATGACACAAGGAAACATTTATGAACAATAGCAGAGTTACAACATAACATTGAACAATGCATAGAAGAGTAAAGATACATATAGAAGAATGGAACAATAGTTTTGATTCTTCCATCATCTTGCACCAACTGAGTAACAAGAATCATATAAAAGAATCTAACAACATTTATAAATCACATTACGGGAGAAGCACAGTACAGCAGGCAAACACACAACAAAGCTACCACGAAGGACAAGCCACTCAAGTGTACCACCTACTTTCCCCATCTTGTTGTATATCATTTAGGGTAGGTGGGTAACTCGCAAGAGGGACTATATCCAACATAGTAGGAATGATAGCCAGTTCCAAACAAGGATCCTCTTGAGAATCACTATGTTCAATACTAGGTGTAAGAGTTAATTGAGATGAAATCATATTTGACAAATCAATGTCAATGTCAATAGTCTCATATTCATTAGTAACATTATCAGTATCATCAAGAGTATCTTCATCATCCAAATTAATCAAAATAGGATCTAAGATATGAATAGAATCATCATAATCATGCATGTGAACATCATTATTAGTAACAATATTATACATAGGTGTATCCGTAGAAAGTAGAGATCTTTTAGCTTTAGAATGAGCACGACACTTTTTATGATGTTCATTAGAAGATCGGTTACATTTTGATTTATTTGAAATAGGTTGAGAACTAGGAGGAACAATCATAGGATCCTTCACAGGTTCTGTAGGAAGATCAATAGGATTATCAACCATAGGAGGAGCAATCATAGGATCTTTGATAGATTTAGTAGGAGGAACTTGATTAACAAAACAAGAAGCCATAGTTGAAGGAGGTATCGAAGGTGTAGGTAAAAGACCATGATTAAGATCCATAGGAGGTATGCTTAATTGAAGAATTTTATGATGCTTATAAGCTTGATACGATTGAAAAAGATTATCAGGGCAAGGAGGACATGAATTAGGTAAGGAAGGCCAAAAGAAATCCAGAGCAGCACAATCTCTAGGCCTAGAAGTTTTATATAGACTATAATTTATCATCTTCACTTCGCCATCATGAATGAACTTAAGACACTTATGTACAGGTGAAGCAACAACATGCATGGCAGTTAACCAAGGCAAACCTAGCTTAACTTGAAATTGATTAGAAGTAGGAACTGCAACAAAGGTAGTGTTCACAAGTTTTCCAAAAAGTTCAATCGGTAAAGTAATAGAACCAAATGAGGGATAAAGAAAACCATTACAAGTTTTTATCCACACATCCGATGTATCATAGAAGTCACGTTGTAAGCTTTTCATAAAAATATTTTCTTCAGTGATAACATTGACTAAGGAGGTAGGATCAACAAGACAACCACGAGTAGGTATCTGAGCAACCCTAATAGCAATGTAAAGGGGACCATCAGGAGCCTTAACAATCTCAAAGTCATCAAAGGTAATCAAAAGTTCCTGAGGTCCTTCATCCTAAATTTTTTGTCGAGGTTTAGGTTGAGGTTTCACTTTAGGTCTGGTTTAACTTGAGGTTGAGATAGAACTTGAAGTGAAGGTTGAGGTGGAGATATAGGCTTAGCAACATGCTCCACTTGATTAACGACATGATTAAGATCATCCATCTTTGAATCATATACAATTTCCATAGCAAATGGTTGAGCAATAGTATTAGTATCATGTGTAGGTAAAGGATTCATATAGATTTGAAGGTTTTGATTAGGAGGAGAGACAGATTGATTCCCATTACTATCCAAATTATCAATAGATAAAGCTTTAGCATCAATGAGATCTTGGACCTTATGTTTTAAAGAATAACATCTCTCAGTATCCTGACCATTCTGACGATGATATTGACAAAAAGAATTTTGATCAAAAGATTTAGATGTAATCATAGTAGGTAAAAGAGGTTGAATAGGAGGTAAAGTAATCATATTAGCAGATAACAACCTATTCATAATAGCGTGTAAAGTCTCAAAAAGAGGAGTAAATGTATGATTTAATCAAAAAGAAGTGGATGTAGAAGTGGCATTATGAGATGCAACAACAACCTAATCAACAATTGCATTCGCTTGTTTTTTTATCTTGACATAATTGTTGAATTTTTGAAACTTGTTTGGATTAGGAGCAGCATCACTCTTATCAATGGGAATAGGATCCATTGGAGTGTTTCTCTCAAACTAACTCACTTGTAATTGATAATGATGAAGCGCTGCACAAAGTTGTTGAAAAGAGGTAAATTCAGTAAGCAAAATCTTATCTCTAATATCCTTTTGCAAATTTGAAATAAACATACGTTGAATATCAATATCAGGAATAGGATAAGAAATCTGAGCATGCAAATTCTTAAATCTACTAATAAATTCAGTTAACTTTTCTTTAGCACTTTGTTTACAATGCATTAAATCAATCAAAGACACTTGTGAGCTAATATTGTTTTGAAATTGTTGAATAAAGGCATTAGCAAGTTGTGGAAAGGAATCAATTGAATAAGGAGGTAAAGAACAAAACCATTGTAAGGCCTTGTCACGAAATGTTCTAGCAAACAGTTTGGCTAAAATCGTATGGTCATGAGCATAATCACTACAAAGGATTTGGAATGTTATAAGATGATGAACATGATCTCCCTTTCCATTATAATTCTCAAGATGAGGCATATCGACTTGCTGAGGAACAAGAATTCAGATAATATCCCTAGACAAAGGACTTCCCATGTCACATGTAGGAATACTAAACTTGTTTTGAGTTAAGGAAGAAAGTTTTTGTTGTAAGGATGATACAGTTTGAGCCAAATTGATGATGGTGGAATCATTAGAGGAAATAGGAGGAGTAGCAACATTAGACACACTAGGTAAAGTGTAAGAAGCTGCAGGAATAGAAGACACAACTGGAGGAACACTAGGAACTACAGTTGGAAGCGGAGTGGAATAAGTGAAAGGAACACTATGATATGAAGGTTGTGATGAAGGAAGGGACACATGAGGAATACTCATAGGAATAGAGGGAACCATCAAAGTCACCAAAGGAGGAGTATAGATAGGAATAATAGGTAAAGGATTAGAAGGAGGTTCAACACTAGTGATAGGAGCAGTGAAACCTAAATCTTGAGCCTCTTGAGTTAAAGGTTTAACATTGTAATGAACAAGATGAGTAATATCACATAAGAGGTTAACACCTTGATCACTATCATGGAGAAATTTCTTAAGAGCCTCTATAGCTTGAATAGAATCTTGACCATGGTTTTCCTGAAGAAGCCAATTACCCATTTTATCAAGTTCAGTGGAAAGTTTTTGGACTTGTTCAGGAGGAACCCTTAAAGCATCATCCTCATCATGAGATGAGTGAGAAGATTTTTTCTCCATAGTAGGATTAGAATCATGAAGAATCAAGTTATCATCGGGGATCCTAAGGAAAAGAGAAGATTCAGGCTCAAAGGCACCCATGAGTCTATGACTTCTTCGAATCAGAATGTTATAAGTAGGACTAGTGGTAGTAAAGCTCATAAACCAATATAATGCAAATGAACTAAACTAAGAACACATAAAGCATGAATATAAAATCTAATTAGCATACAAGATCAATCACAAAGGACAAATCTAATACTAACAAGATAAAAGAAAATCTAACACCAAAAAGAAAGAGAGTAAGCTAGTTGGGTTCACCAAAATGAATAGATGTAATTTGGAATCACCTCTATTTGTGTATGTGTGTGGGAAAAATGTAAGATTCACTCCTAAACCCAAATTCCCAAAGGAGAGATCAATTTGATCAACCAAGAGGTTAATACACAACCAAATCAATCTATGAAGAATATGAAAGAAAGAATAAATCTAATGTTTCCTTAGGTAAAATGTGTTATACTTGAAATTGAAATAATTGAAGTACAAATACTAACCTTGAATTAGGGCAGATCTAGAAAATGCTAAATTCTGACTTCTGTATGAACTTTCTAAAGATTCCACCACTTGTTGTGGACTGGAAATGTCGAGGCAGACAAAACCCATAAATCTTTTCTCCAAATTCACACAGGTCGACTTTGACCATTTAAAAGGTCAAAGACCACATTATTTATTTGAAGTCCACTTCCAATTCTGTTTGTAGATCCTGAAAGATTGCCAAAAAGGGTATTCAAATTCACTCTCAGATATGAGATTTTGCACTTGTACCTGCAAGAAAATGGGGGTTTTTGGTTGCATGGGGGGTTTGCCTTGGTCAAACCCCAATCTAGGAATTAACCTTGAAATTGAATTGAAATATATGGTGCATAAACAAAGTAATTGAAACAAATCACCTCGCTTATGTTAAAGTCCTTGTAGAGGATTTGAATCCTCAAATCCACAAGTAAGAATGCTTCAATAAATGTAGGATGTCTCCAATCAATGGTATTTTGATCTTCAACACCAATCTTGATTTGATCTTTGCATATGAGAAGGTTTGAATGAATGGAGAAGGATGAATCTTCAATGGGGCTCGAAAGAGATTGAATCCTTCAATACCTAACAATGGAACTCCTTGATGGATGAATACTTGAACACTTGAATGCTTGAAGACTTGCTTGCACTTAAGAACTCTAGATACTTGATTGAGAAAACTTGATGATTGAGTGATGTGAAAATGAGAGAGGAAGGCATCCTTTATAGTGATCAAGGGCACACTCCTCTAGATGGGCCACCTTGAAGAATTAAATCCCAATTAGGTCATCATCTTTAGAAAATATACCTTGATTAAATAAAATTAAAGGATTTACCATTTCGGAGCCCGGAACAACCGACCCGAAAGCGGAGAAATAACTTTCTTGAAAGCCAAAACTGCCAACATTTGAAATTTGAAATCCTGGCGGGAAGAGGTCAACCCTGACCTAGTCAGGGTCGAGGTCGAATTTGACCTCAAACCCTAACTTTGTTAGGATTTGCAACAGAGGTTCCAGGAAATGCCAGAACAGGACCCAGTGTCAGGAATAGACATAAAATCCTCTGTTTGATGTGATGAAGGACTAGGAGGTCTCATTTCTAAACCCTACCGAGAAAATAGAACCATGGAAGATGGAAAATTAGGAAATTCCTTAAGACCTTAACCCTAATTTCACCTAGAATGAAGAAATCAAGTGCGGAGAAGAAGTGGAAAGCGGGGAGAAAGCCAAATACATGCAAAGACCCAATCAAGGTGCTTAACATGACCCCAAACCACTTACTTAGAGGGCTAAATGCTCTTAACATGGAAGTGCTTCCATTTTAAGATGATACACTTAAATGGAATACACAATACCAAATGATGAATGCTCAATTATTGTAATGGCAAAGCATCGGAACTATCCATTTCTAAAATTTGATTTTGTATAGTCTTAATTATTTTTCTATAGTCCTAATGATTTTGAAAATTGTTGACAAAGAGTGTTTCTTTTTTTTATTATAGTATAAATGATTTTTCTATAGTCGTAATGATTTTTCTTATTTCTTGTCTTTTGTCCCTTTTTTATTTCCTATGTCTGTGCTTCATGATAGGATTTTGTCACCTTCTTTTGATGGTATATTTCATTCACTCTATGTGGAATACTATTTTGTTCACTATTTTATTTCAGCTTCATATTTCTTTCATTTTTCATATGCACAGAGACTACACATGCTGATAAAAAAAATGAGCTATTTGATTTAGGTTTACTTTTCATTATTGTAAATGGTTAATATTTCTAATGGTACTCCTTGGTGTATTTCATATAAAAATAATCATATAAAAATAATAATTGTAGTAATGATGGTGTGGTGCATTATTGATATAGGCTCAATGACTCTTGTCAATGTGCCAAACTGTCAATGTGGTGGTGGGCAGTGTGTGTTGAAGACTTCACGGACACCGAACAACCCTAGACGACAATTTTGGTGCTGCCCAAATTAAAAAATGGTTGCTAATGTGCATATATTTAATGTTTATAATGTAAATACTATTCATTATAATATAAGAACTAATGTAGACAAGGCATCACAGGGAAATAATGGCTGCAGATACTTTAGTTTGGTCGATGACAACTCATCTGCATCTATCCGCCGATCTCCACTTATCCTCAATGAAGGATTTGAGTGCAAAAAATGTCAGGCTAGGGAAAATTCTAAAATTATATTTTTATGATGCCTTCTTTGTATTGTAATCGCATATCTTTGTTGCGACCATATGCAGAGATGAACTCAGGAATGAGTTAGTTTAGTATTTTCATATTGTAACTAATATTTTAATATGGATATGACATAACTTATCTTTGCCTCAAGTGCGCATATATATGGTTTACATCTTTTTTTAGAATAATTCTTCATGTTTATGGCTCAGGTGAGCCCCAATATTCTATCAATCACATAATTTAACGTATAGTGTTTTCCTTTTTATTCCATTTGTTCCTTGACCTTGACTATGGATTGACTATCATTTTTAAGCTTGAGCGAGGCTTTGTACCACACACCATCCGTAGATTTGTATGCAATGCTGATTTATGAATGTAAATAATGCATTGAATGTAATCTACGAACTCTGCATGTTATGAAGTCTCATTGAAGTTTGAGTGTCAAAGAAGTTTGAGTGGTTAGTATGCAAAGGAGAAAGGGGATACTCAAAGAGGAATTGCACTAGAAAATGAGAGAAGAAGGTATAAACACGATAGTTGAGAAACATAAATGTAGATTTCACAATAGTTGAGAAACATAATTGTAGGCATCATGGTCACAATTTTTTTGAGACAACGTAATTGAGTTGTGTACCCAAGCGATGCAAAGCAACTTCTGCACCTTTGATTCCAAGTTGAATACATCTATTGGAGGACCTTGTATTTATGAGCAACAGATGTAGTCAACTTGGAATCAGAGGTGAAAGAGTTGCTCTACATTGTCTGGGTATACAACTCAATTACGTTGTCTCCAAAAAATTGTGACCATGATGCTTATAATTATGTTTCTTAGCTGTTGTGTCCCAAGACCCCTTATGACCCTTTACGACTATTTATGATCCCTAAGAATACATCTTAGAGGTCTTAAAATGTCGTAAAGGGTCATAGGAGGCTCCTAGGAGGGGCCAAATGAGCTTCCACCTTCACATGGTTCACCCTATTAAGTAGAGAATGTTATAATCTTCTCAAAATAAAGAGAAGCTCAATAATTTAAGGTCTCGGTCCATGGACAAATTAAATTAGACTTACTATCCAAATTGGTACATTGATGAGAATCAATGATGGGTCAGAGTTTTTAGATTTTGAGAAGACGTATATGTAGTGGAGGCCAGAAGGGATTTTTTTGGATATTTTCTAGATGTGGAGATTTCCTAGAGTGGCTATATACATACGAGGGTTTCCAGATTGAGTGCACCAATAACCTACATCTATAAAACCTTTACCAATATCTTTATTTTAGTTTCAGTAGTATTGAAAGAAATGAGTGGGTTTGACATTGGTGGTGGATCTATTCTCTCTTATTTTTGTGTTCCTATCCTTAAAAGGTTGTAATTTTAAAGTAAGTTTGGTTGAACTAAATATGTATTGCATGTAGGATTGAGGAAAGAAGATGTACAACTGGAAATAGACAAGGAGATCTACCCATCTGTAGTTCTGATTTTGGCCTTAACCTATTCATATAGTCTGTGTACTGTTGTCCTTAGCACCATAGGTATTCCCATCTCTTCCATTCTTTTCCATAGTTTGTGACGAGGGACAGTGTCGAAGGCTTTTTTGAAGTCAACAGAGAAGAAAAAAGCCTTGTCACCCAGAGTGATGAAGGGTGCTCCCCTTAATACCACAAACACATAACAGAAATAGAGAAACAACAACAATATGCAAGAACAGAAAATTGGCTTCTTATTATCTCCACAAATGTGGAATTACAAACTTTCAGAATTACAATATGCAAAGCCACATGGTCATTCCCTTACAATATTATATAGGACAAAGCCTCGAACTATTACCCAGATCTACTACCCAGAACTATTCTGAACTGCCTAAGACAATAATACAGCCTTCCTTATATAGGCAATTTTCCACCGCCTGGGAAGGTTCCAGAATTTTAGCCAATAAGGCCAACCAAACTTAGCATTATTTTATTTTACATTTTATTACATCATAGTCGGCTCAAGATAACCTTTGAAACCTGAACAAAAATTTTGAAGAAAATTATTTTCTGCCATTTTAGGTGGTCCAACTTCCGAAGACCATAAGTCATCACCAGTTGACCCGATCGGCTATTATAACCCCATTTCGGAAACGCCACGAAGTGATCTACAGGCTTGACCCGCATGAGCGCCCGTCACCCAAATTTTTGACCTCATCCGGGGCCTCTAAAGCCTTCAAAACTGAGTTCAAAGTTTTTGTACCCTGCTGCCAATACTGAAAATCTTCAATATCTTCCAATATACACTTGATCTGGCAATGAAACTTTACTGGCAGACTTATATGACCAAAATGAACCTCCAAGAAAGAAATCAGATCATTCTGAGCACATACAAAAATTACCAAAAATAGTAACTTTCCATAAATAGCAGCTCTGCACAAAATAGCCCTTATTGAATATAAAAATAGAAATATTTTTGGGTGATGCAAGATTGCTCTTACACCCAGGATGCTCCTGCATCAGACACCTAGGGTAATTTGAGAAGTGACCCTGTCACAACTTAGGTGTGCAGAGGAAAACCAAGACGGTTAACCTCCTCCTTTGTTAGCCATGAGGAATCTTCAATAGGTCATCCTTTCCATTTGACCAAATACTCTTCATATGTCCTGTTCCTTGTGATTCTGCCAACATGACTATCCAGTATGTCTTCAATCTCCTTGATATCTGAACTGGTTACTGGAATACTCCACTGTGCTGCTGCAACCTCATCCTCAACACCTCCTTCGTGATACTCTGTCAAATCTGAAATGTTAAACACTGGTGAAATATTCAGCTCACTAGGAAATTCTACCTCATATGCATTTCCTGAATCATGCTTCTTCAGTATCTTACATGGCCCAAACTTCTTCATTTTCAACTTGTTATATGTACCAACCGGAAACCGCTCCTTCCGCAAATGAACCATGACTTCATCGCCAACCTGAAATTCCTTATGCCTCCTTTTCTCATCTGCCTTAGCCTTATACTGTGCATTCATCTTGTTAATATGCTTCCTCACCTCCTCATGGATGTTCTTCAAGTGTTCTGCAAAATCTTCAGCTTCAGCACTACTTATTTCTCCTTTATCTATCTTTCTCAATTCAGATGCATTTCTTGGACTACTTCCATATACAATTTGGAATGGTGATTTACCAGTGCTCCTATTGACAGAATTATTGTATGCAAATTCTGCCTGTGGTAAAATCAAATCCCATCCTGTTGGCTTATCTCCAACCAAACATCTCAGCAAATTTCCCAAACTCCTATTCACCACCTCTGTCTGTCCATCAGTCTGTGGATGATGTGATGAACTGAATTTCAAAATTGTCTTCAACTTCTTCCACAATGTACGCCAGAAATATCCAACAAACTTAGTGTCCCGATCTGAAACTATGGTCTTTGGCAAACCATGAAGTCTCACTACTTCTCTGAAAAAAAATTCGGCTACATGAATAGCATCATTAGTCTTCTTGCAGGGAATGAAATGTGTCATCTTTGAAAATCTATCAACCACCACAAAAATTGAATCATGTCCCCACTGAGTCCTCGGTAAACCCAGAACAAAGTCCATGCTGATATCCTCCCAAGGCTTCTCTGGTACAGGTAATGGCTGATACAACCCTATATTCTGCTTCACTCCTTTCGCCATCTGACATACTCTGCAACTCTGTACAAACTTCTTCACATCTTGCTGCAACTGTGGCCAATAGTAATTCTCACTAACCAAAGAAAGGGTTTTGTCACGACCAAAATATCCAGCCAATCCTCCGCTATGCTTCTCCTTGATGAGATTCTCCCTCATAGAACTTCATGGAATGCACAATTGACTCCATTTGAATAGCATATCATCCCGGATGATGAAATCCAGCCACTTCGTCCTATCTAGAGTAATAGGTTCTGTACAAGCTTTCCAAGCTTCACCAAAATTAGGATCCTCTGGATACAAATTCTTGAGTTCCTTGAACCCAACCACTTCAATCTGCATTTCTGTTAGCAATAGTTGCCTTCTGCTAAGAGCATCTGCAACTCTATTAGACTTTCCACTCCTATGTTTCAAAACAAATGTATAACTCTGCAAAAACTCAACCCATTTCAAATGCCTTTGATTCAATTTTCCTTGACTATTCAAATATTGCAAAGCTTGATGATCAGTATACAAAACAAACTCCTTAGGAAGAAGATAATGTCTCCACTTCTTTAATGCCTGAACTATAGCATAAAATTCTTGATCATAAACAGAATATTTCCTCTTGGCGTCATTTAACTTCTCGCTGAAATAAGCAACAGGTTTACCTTCTTGGCTCATAACAGCTCCTATTGCAGTACCACTAGCATCACAATCTACTTGAAACACCTTATTAAAATCTGGAAGTGCTAAAATAGGTTGTTCTGTAACTTTTCATTTCAACAATTGAAAACTCTTTTCTGCCCCATTAGTCCACTTAAACTCTTTTCTATCCCCTCTCATTGTTTCAGTCAAGGGTCCACAAATACCGCTAAAATTTCTGATAAAATTTCTATAAAAGCTAGCTAGACCATGAAAAGATCTTACCTCAGTAGCACTCCTTGGTGTAGGCCATTCAAGGATAGCCTGTACCTTCTTTGGGTACATTTTTAAACCTTCTCCTGAAACTACAAACCCCAAATACACCAACTCTTTCTTCACAAAACTGCACTTCTTCAAATTAATCAGCAATTTTTCTTCTCTCAACTTCTCAAATACCATACGAATATGCATCATATGCTCATCCAATGTCTTACTAAAGATCAAAATATCATCTAGGTAAACAATGACAAACTTACCCATAAATTCTTTCAAAACCTCGTTCATGAGCCGCATGAAAGTGCTCGGTGCATTGGTTAGCCCAAAAGGCATGACTAACCACTCATACAGTCCTTCCTTTGTCTTGAAGGTAGTCTTCCATTCATCTCCTTCTCTGATCCAAATCTGATGATATCCACTCTTCAGATCTATCTTTGAGAAATACACAACTCCACTCAAACAGTCCATAATATCATCCATTCGTGGCAATGGAAACCTGTACTTGATTGTGATCTTGTTTATTGCCCTAGAATCCGTACACATCCTCCATTCTCCATTCTTCTTTGGTGCTAGTACCGCTGGTACAACATAGGGACTCAGACTCTCATGGATTAATCCTTTCTGTAACAGTTCATGTACTTGTCTGTTCAACTCCTCACTTTTTGCAGGTGTCATTCTGTGTGCTGCCTTATTTGGCAAACTCGCTCCTGGGATCAAGTCCATCTGATGACTGATCTTTTTGACTGGTGGTAATCCATCAGGCACGTTATCGGATACAATATCCTGAAACTCATTCAAAAAATCTACAACTTCTACAGGAACATCTTCTACTTCCTCTTTACCAGCTTTTGGAATTAAAGTAAAACATACATGCTCATGCCTCATACCATCTAGGAAATTTCTTCCATCAACAAAAGTTATCCTTGCATTACCACATACTTTTTCTTTGGTCTCCTTCAATGGCTTTAGCTTATGCCGCACTCCATCCTTTGTCAGGGAATAGGTATTCACATGGCCATCATGTACAGCACATCTGTCAAACTGCCATGGTCTACCCAACAACATATGACATGCATCCATAGATATGATATCACACAATATCTCATCTTGGTATCCGCCAATCTTGAACTTCACCAGGCATTGTTCATTGACCATGACCTTGTGGTCATCCTATACCCAGGCGATCCGATATGGATGTGGGTGTTTCTGTCTCTTTAGCTTCAACTTTGTCACCATCTCTTCTGACACCAAATTGTCAGTGCTTCCACTATCAATAATCACATCACAACATTTACCTTCACACTTGCACCTGGTGCAAAACAGGCTCCTCCTTTGCTCAGGTTCATTCTCACCACTCAACAGGACTCTTCTGTTAATCAACATTTCTCCTCTTTCAGCATCTTCAGAATTTGATGATCTGGCATCTTCATCTACATGTGCAACTCTGGCCTGGCCTTCATTTCTCCTGTCTGTTCTGCCTTGGCGCTGAGGACATTCAAATGCCCTATGACCTTCTTCTCCACAGTGAAAACATGTTCCACGGAAGCCACCTCTTCCAGATCCTTGTCCTCTTCCTCTTCCTCTCTGATCTCTATTATTCTGATCCTGGAAGCAATTGGAATTATTTCCTCACTGATTTTGACTACTACTGGCCTCATCCTTCTTTTTTGGATCTTCATTTCGGCCACCATATGATCGTCCACCATGACCTCTTTCGTTTTGTCTGCTCTCAAACTTCTTGTTCAGCTTTTCTTCTACTTTTAGGGAAAACTGGTATGCCTCTTCAATACTGTTCATTCGAACCAGATTCAGCTCCTCCTAGATGCTTGGCCTTAACCCATTAAGGTATCGGGCAACTTTCTCCTTATCAGCTTCTGCATGGCCTGTTCTGATGAGAAGTTGATAGAACTCCTTTGTATACTCCTGAACAGATCTTCCCGCTTGCTTCAAACTCTGCATTTTATTTAGTAGGTCAAGCTCATAATCAACAGGAATGAACTGTCACTTCAATTTATCCACCATCTGATCCCATCTTGTGATTTTATCTTTCCCTCTTCTATTTCGCTCCAATTGAATTTCTTGCCACCAGATCTTCGCATGACCTTTCAATCTGGCCCTCGCAAATTTGACCCTATCAGGATCTTCAACATCTTCATACTCAAAATATTCCTCACATTCATTGATCTAGTCGATCAATTCCTCTGGGTTAAGATTTCCAGAAAATGTAGGAACCTCAATCTTAGGTCTTTTCCCAATCTTGGAAATCGCCCGAAAAAGTCTTTCTTCCTCCTGGTTCACAATTTCAACTTCTCCTTCTTGATATTCTTCTTCGGCTTCATCCTCACTTTCATCTCTGACATTAAGATTCATTCCTCTACGAATCTCTTCTTGCAATGCTCGCACTTTTCTCTGCAACTCTCTAACCTCAGGTGTCACAACACCACGTCTTCCGCCACGTTCTCTTCGTGGAGGCATTTTCGCGATGCGCGCTGAAACCCTAACCACGGTCCTGGTGCAAACTACCTCACAGTTGGCGATCTGTTTACACACTCAAGAACCCTTGCTCTGATACCACTTGATGAAGGGTTCTCCCCTTAATACCACAAACACATAACAGAAATAGAGAAATAACAACAATATGCAAGAACAGAAAATTGGCTTCTTATTATCTCCACAAATGTGGAATTACAAACTTTCAGAATTACAATATGCAAAGCCACATGGGCATTCCCTTACAATATTCTATAGGACAAAGCCTCGAACTATTACCCAGATCTACTACCCAGAACTATTCTGAACTGCCTAAGACAATAATACAGCTTTCCTTATATAGGCAATTTTCCACCGCCTGGGAAGGTTCCAGAATTTTAGCCAATAAGGCCGACCAAACTTAGCATTATTTTATTTTACATTTTATTACATCATAGTCAGCTCAAGATAACCTTTGAAACCCGAACATAAATTTTGAAGAAAATTATTTTCTGCCATTTCAGGTGGTCCAACTTCCGAAGACCATAAGTCATCACCAATTGACCCGATCGGCTATTATAACCCCATTTCGGAAATGCCACGAAGTGCGCTACAGGCTTGACCCGCGCAAGCACCCGTCACCCAAATTTTTGACCTCATCCAGGGCCTCTAAAGCCTTCAAAACTAAGTTCAAAGTTTCTATACCCTGCTACCAATACCGAAAATCTTCAATATCTTCCAATATACACTTGATCTGGCAATGAAACTTTACTAGCAGACTTATATGACCAAAATGAACCTCTAAGAAAGAAATCAGATCATTCTGAGCACATACAAAAATTAGCAAAAATAGTAACTTTCCATAAATAGCAGCTCTGCACAAAATAGCCCGTATTGAATATAAAAACAGAAATATTTTTGGGTGATGCAAGATTGCTCTTACACCCAGGATGCTCCTGCATCACAGAGTGTCCCATATTTTCTCAACTAAGTATCTAAGAGTCGCTCTGTGATCTATGGTGGAGTGTTTCGATCTAAAACCAGCTTGTCCCTTTGCTCTTTTCTCCTCTGTTTCAGCCCATTTACTGATTTTTCATTCTACCATGCTTCCAAATAACTTGCCGAGAAGGGGATTGAT
Source organism: Chamaecyparis obtusa (assembly GCA_027943335.1). Lineage (NCBI taxonomy): Eukaryota > Viridiplantae > Streptophyta > Pinopsida > Cupressales > Cupressaceae > Chamaecyparis > Chamaecyparis obtusa. The sequence continues at coordinate 33,862 of BSBK01006779.1, forward strand.
CATGATGGTCAGATAGTTAGAGGGGTTTTTTGTGTCTCTACTTTTGTAGATTGGAAAAGAACATGTTTGTGTGAAATAAGATAAAAAATGTGTGACTGTTTGTAAACAATAAACAACAGCGACATAATATTGTTGTGCTTAATTTGATTATATATATATGTATGTATGTATGTATGTATGTATGTATATATATATATATATATATATATATATATATATATATATATATATGTATGTATATATATATACACATACATACATACATACATACATACATACATACATACATACATATATATATATATATATATATATATATATATATATATATATATATATATATATATATATATATATATATATATATATATATATATATATATATATATATATGTATGTATGTATGTATGTATATGTATATATATATATATATATATATATATATATATATATATATATATGTATGTATATATATATATGTATGTATATATATATGTATGTATGTATGTATGTATATATATATGTATGTATATGTATATATATATCTATATGTATATATATCTAAATGTATATATATGTATATGTATATATATATATATATATGTATATATATATATATATATTTTAAAAAAAATAAATAAAATTGTCTGCTGCTTTTTCGACCAACAAAGAATAGACATATCGATGAGAAAGCTATACATTCAACGTTTATTGCGACAATTGTACATCACAATTTTGACCTACATTGATCACAGAGATAACACTATAGCCAACAATTCTTCTAGGTTGAAGCAATGATTTCAACGTCGTTTCCATTGATATTTCAACCACTCTTGATGTCACAATTGCAATGGAGATTTCAAGTGTGGTATTTTCAACTAAAAAAATCCAATGACCGTTGTGGTCGATTATCCGACCAATAGGCATCTAATAATCAATTAAACCTCATCAAAAAACAAGCTAAAATTTACTAGCACGAAAAGATGGGTTCACCAAAATGTGCAATATGAAATGGTAAGAAATGTAAATGGGGTTATTTCTCAACTCATAACGCACATTGTAATATGAAACCACCTAAAGAAAAATTAGATCATTACCACCTAATGAGAGGGATGTTAAGTGCAAGATTTATGCTTTTGGGGTTTGCATTCCTTTGCTAGTTAAAATTGAGGAGGGGGATGATATCGGCATGCAAAAGATTAAATGAGAGATGATATGATCTAATCTAATTGATAAGATGATGTAAAATGGAATGGAGAAATATTTGAATGCAACTGGAAATGGAATAGGAGGAATAAAACTTCATATCATATTTTTTTACTGTCATAATCGTCGAATGACCTATAACTGTAGATCTAATATCTAGAGACCTGTATCTTGTTGTTCCTAAAATTTCACAAAATAATGGGAGGGAAAAGTTGTCAATGTCATCATGTACCCAAGGAAATGTTTCCAATGCCATCGTATACCTTTGGTTTTATGCTAGAAAATTTGTAGATAATTAGTCTCAGTCTCAAGAAGGCTCTGCTGCTCTGACAACTTAATTTGGAGTCTTCTACACCTACAAATCTAAGAATTTTTTTTGTGGGTAGCTATAATGAGAGAAGATATGATCTAATATAACTAAGAAGCTAATTTAAAAGGGAATGGAGAAAGATTTGAAAGCACTTGGAAATGAAATTGGATGAATAAAACTTTATATCCAAATTACTGACTCTTGGATTCTTGAAATGGCCAATGAGTGCAAATCTAAGATCCAGAGACATGTATCTTATTGTGCTTGAAACTTCACTTAATACTGGGAGAGATAAGTCACCAATTTTGTCCTATACTCAAGGACATATTTTTTATTCCATCATGTACCATGGTTTTTTTGATAGAAAAGGTGCAGATAGTGTGTATTAGTCTTAGGAAGGCTGTGTTGCTCTACCAACCTAATCCAAGGTCTTTTGCACCTACAAATCTAGAGATTTAAATGTATATGTGGGTGGCTATATAGGGGTTTTCCTTGGTCAACCCCCCATTTTGGTGATTCCCAACTCCACGAATAGACAATGTAACATAGATAGTGTGGAGTTCTCATGAATCTAGAGTATGTCTAAATTTCTATGAGATAAAATGCATAAATGAAATGCTAAGGTCTACCCTAAGTGTGATAGAGTAAACTATTGGTAAAAAAATTATCCTTCTTCTTGTCCTACTTTTATTTGCCCAATTTTATAATGAAGAACAACTTTACACAACAGTTGGGAAACCGTTTCTGAGAATATCTAGTTTCCCTCTGAATTGAGGTAAAGGTCCCTATGCAAATGATATTCAATGAATTATGTTTTATCTCTAATTCCTACGGCAGGGTATGTTCTTAACCAAAGAACAATAGAGGCAAAACCAAGCTAATCCTATCTAGGACTAACTCAGGCAGATTTAGATTCTAATTCTAGCCAACTTCAGGAACTCACACATCCTATGACTTCCCAATGTTGGTAATGCAAGAATGCTGTTAGTTTTGTAAATGCAATGGTATGAGAAGATTAAACATTCAAATCTTTGCAACAGGATCAAATGACAGTACTCTGATCTACCATCCAATCACCATTTGACTAAGAATACAAGACAGTGCTCAAAACTGATCATAACAATACTCCGATTGAAAATAATCAGAAAAGTGTTGCCCAAATACTTTGATTCATAAAAAAACTTTCCTTGTTTTAAACACACAAACACAATACTCTGATCATATTTGCTTGCAAACTATAGCCAAATCTATTACAAAAACTAAACATTAATCTCAATGCATGAATGAAAATACAGAAATTAAACATGCTCTCTCCTCCACTCCAGCTCTCTAACTATATGCAGAAAAAGGAAGCACATGGATAGTAAAGAGTTCACACCAAGTATGATTGTCTTTGCAACCTCTCTTCATGCCAAAAATTTGCCGACCCTTTTATTTTCTTTTACAATAGTTTATATAGGGATTACAAAATACAACTTTTATGGGAATATGAAGTGTTTTAGGTTCCAAAATCTAGAAAGACTGGAGACCACTTTCGAAACTACAATTCAAAGAGCCAAAAGACTATGTCTTTTCATCTATCCTACCTTCAAGAAGGTGAAATGAACAGGCTTTCACCAATCAACAGGAGCTTGAAGATGTGGCATGACATCATTATGTGTGAAACAAACTTTTTGCATGTCGAATACTTTTAAAATTATAATCTTTTAATTGCTTTTTATTTGTGTACTAGACACGTGTCACAATCCCACTTTGCCGCAATCAATCTCCCACACCATATCGGCAAAGCGGGGACCATCGATCTTCCTTTAGAATGCCGCACAGTATAAACACCTTTGGACCCACCGCTCCATGTGGAAGGATCCCGCTAAGTCACAATGAATCTTCCACCGCTTAGCGACAAAGCGGGAACCGCCGATTTGGAATCTTGATCCTCATATTGATATTGAATACTTTAATAATAAACGATGCTCTCTTTTAACCCAAGCTCGATGACAATACTCTCTCTCGGACCCACCACTCCATGTGTCTTCATCTCACGTGATCGCATAGCATGTTTTAAACTCTTGCGATCATGCGACCGCTCTGCCTTGGAGGATCTCCGATACCATAGCGGGATGGAGGGAGCCATCGATTTGAAGCATAAGAATGCACTTTGATAAAGGGGTCCACATGTACACATGGCAAGATCCCACCTTGCCGCAAAGGATCTTCCACGACATCGAGGGATATCAGCTATCATTGATTCGGAATCTTTTCTATTTCACCACCAAATTGAATGTCATTTTCTTCATTTGAACCATTTAATCCCAGAGAATCGATTCATGCTTTCATTTTGTAGAAAACATCAACTTTTATGGTCTGTCGAACATGCCTTCTTTGACTGTGTCACACCTTCTAATGGCCATTTCTGCATCTGAAACTTATTAAAAACTCTTAAACTTTCGAGCCTTTAGCCACTTTAAAGCTATTACATGATCATATTAAATCATTCCAACCAACAGTCTTCTGAGAATTGGTCATTTGAATTTCAATAAACTGTGGCTTCATATGACTTTAAGCTTGAACAAGAGCCATGACCTGAGCCTAAAATGAGACCTTTTTGAATGCACCATCATTGTATCTAATGTGTCTTCTGATCACACTTCAAAACCATATCAGATTACTCATGTTCCTTGAGATCTTCTAAATTTGCAGAGTTATAATATAATCAAAGCCTTCCACTTGCAAGCTCTACTTTTATAACTAGTGTACACATTAAGACAAGAGAAGTCTTATCAACTGGATTGTACACACTGCCCTATGGAGTGAATCTCTAAAATTTCAAATGCCAGACTTGTTATTGCATCAGTCATATGAGAAGACTTTCATCAGATCCCTAGTATATGCCTGGAGATCACAACTTCACAATCATACTTCATCTAAGAAGATCATTAATGAAAACATGATATCCTTGCTAGGTTAGGAACTATCACTTACCCAACATGACAACACTTTGAACCAACCCACCCGGCTTATAAATGAGAGGGCAAGAGAAAAGGAAACCCGACAAGGATAGCCTACCTATGAAGGACTTAGACCTAGACACTAACCAGACCAGACATGACTATGACTTCAAGATCTTTCACTTTTAAAAACATAGGTATGGGGTGAAAAGTGAGGCAATAGCTGGCTTTGACTGGGGACTTAAACATTCCCATGTTTGAGCAAGGAATCTTGAATCTCTGGTTTCGCAGGCCAGAAAACAAAGAGGGTGGCAACACAACAAAAACTTAACAAAGGAAACAAAGGGACAGGAAAGAAAACAAACTAAACACAACAAAAAGACATCATATAAGGTGGGAAAAACTAGACAAACCTTATATAAGAAGAATCCAGCATTAATCAAGCAAAGCCATTCACAGGCTGAGAGAAATATGACCCTTTACAAAATAGAGGCCTGCATGTGTATGAATTCTTTAAGTTCATCAGCAACCCCTTACTTTTATGAAAACAGGGCCAATTCAGCAACCTTTCAAGCAATGGTAATTTTCCAAATAACCATCTTTCATCATAAACTTCCTCATGATAGATTTTTGTTCCTTTATACTTTTGCTGCAACAGAGACCAATTGAATGTTGGATTATCTTCATAACACATACTCTGTTTAGGACTGAGACCTTCCTGAGAATTCTAAACTTTATTGTTACTCAACAACAGACCATCCATCAAAAAGTCATCATCATGCTTACTAATTCCATCCTCTTTAGCTTTGACTGATTCATCAGTAGCTAGAAAAAAATTTTGGCCTATATTTTCAGTATCATGCATGCTATCACTAGTATATATGTCTGTTGTTTGTTTAATGTTCTCTATATCATTTTTTGAGATAACTAGACTAGTGATATCAACATCACATACCTTAGGAAAGCTTTTTGCAGCCTCAAATGATTCAACTAAGAGAAGTGATTGCCCACTCTGCCTATGATCAGTGTTGTCTCCAACTTCAATCATCAATTCCTTACTCTCCGTAGCAATCAAAGATATCTTTTTAGCTTCAATAACTTCAGCATGCTCCATAGAGTGATTTGAAAGCTGAACTGAAACTAACTCTTATGTTTTCAATACTGAAGATGGTTCTAGATTCATGTTCATAGGTTCTTGGGAAGTATTCAAATCACAATCTACCACAGGAACTACCTCCTCTTGATTGACTTTGTAAGTTTTATCAAAAAAAGATAATCCCTGAACATCTTCTTTAATCACATCTGAACTATTTGTAGTGTGCTCTTGACATTTATTTTTAGACATAGGCAGAGCATTTTCCAAGATCTTCTCATTATGCTCATCCTTAGGAAAGAAAGTCTTCTTTTAACCTCAAATGAAGAATTTAAAGGTGTAATTAATGATTCCAAAGGAAATACTGTTGAGTAACAAGGAATAAAAACAACCTTTTCTTCTTCTTGTGATGATTCAAGCTGGAAGTGCTCTTCATGCTGATCACCTTCTTCATGATCAATGCTGTGCATTTTGGATGTTGGTTGTCTTTGTCTTGTTTGAGGAACTTTTGAATTAGCAGCTACCTTTACATCTTGTTTCTCTGAGTTTGATTCATATTCTAAAAATAAATTTCCAAAGTTGCCATTGGAGTATGATGTAGTCTTACTACAATCAACCTTTTTATATGGAGCTTCAATTGCCAATCTTTGTTGTGGTCCAGGCAACTGCAAAGGCTTATTACTATATTCACTAGCTTGCTCTGAAAAGCCTCTTTGATATGGATTGTTGAAGTTTGGGAGCTGTCTTTTCAAAGCAATCAGCTCATTGGACAACTTTTGAATCATCTCCTCCTTTGAAGTAGTCTCACTAATGCTAGCTCTATTATGAATTTCATTTTTCCATATTCCTGCAGCAATCATGTCATCCTCCAATTTTACAATAGTTCTTTGAGCTGCCTCCAAATTTGCAGGTTTAGATCTTCTCAATTCAAAGCCTATGTCAAGAGGCATAGCGCCGATGAAAAATGTTTTCAGTTTACCTGCTGTAGGCCTATTTTCTACTGGAATTCTATGGATGATCTTATTAAAACTAGCAACAAAATCTCTCATACTTGTAGAGGGTAATTTCTTCACTGATGTCAGTTGAGCTAGCAAAGCATATTCATTTTCAACAATTTTAAAATGATCCTCAAAAGCTGCTCTCATTGTATCCCAACTCGTAATAGATCCATCAGCCAAATGATAGAACCAATCTGCAGCCGCCTCAGTAAGAGTTCCAACAAATAACCGGACTGCAACATCTTCATGATTAACTCCCAAGATGTTTATAGCTGTGAAAAATGCCCTTATGTGCTCATCTGTATTAACCTTCCCATCTCCTAAGAATTTAGGTATGTTCTTTCTAGAACCGGAAGGCAAAGGATGGTAAACTACAAAGTTAAGTGGTCCAGGGGCAACTGCACAAGGTGCAGCCATGTCCTAATCTTTTCCTCAGAAAATTCTATCCTCAATACATCCTCTAAGACTATTTGTACAACAAAGTAACAGAAATCTATACAGAATTTCATCAAATTAATGAGAAAGATAATGATGTTACCTTGATCTCATGGGTCACTGAGTGTTTTAAATTGATGCTTGAGTTAGCCTCTGATTTCTGGATTTGCCTTTGTACCACAGGGGCCAACTTTCCAGCTAGTTCTCCTTCTTTCAAAACTTCACTAGCTCTTCTGTTATTGGAATTAACACCGAGGCTCTGCAATTGAAGACCTTGTAAATGGGGGTTCTTTGAGAACAGAGTTGCCAATTGCTCAGGAAGCAATGAAACTGAATAATGCAGCTTGAAAAACCAAAGTATTCTTCCTCTTAGTCACCAAAAACACAAGCTGGGAAACTAAATGGAAGAACCTTCAAACTCTTCAAACTCTGATATGAAATAGGTTCTTTAAAAATACATAGTCGCCAATCTCTAGCAAATATAACAATAATGAAACTGAGAAAATAATCTCTAGCACTGGTCTTCTTTTCCAACTCCCCAGTGGAGTTGCCAAAAATATATTGGTAAACAGATTGTCCTTCTTCTTGTCCTCCTTTTATTTGCCCAATTTTATAACGAAGAACAACTTTACACAATAGTTGGGAAACTGTTTCTAAGAATATCTAGTTTCCCTCTGAATTGAGGTATAGCTCCCTATGCAAATGATATTCAATGAATTATATTTTATCTCTAATTCCTACTGCAGGGTATCTTCTTAACCAGAGAACAATAGAGGCAAAACCAAGCTAATCCTATCCAGGACTAACTCAGGCAGATTTAGATTCTAATTCTAGCCAACTTCAGAAACTCACACATCCTATGACTTCCCAATGTTGGTAATGCAAGAATGCTGCTAGTTTTGTAAATGCAATGTTATGAGAAGATTAAACATTCAAATCTTTGCAATAGGATCAAATGACAGTACTTTGATCTACCATCCAATCACCATTTGACTAAGAATACAAGACAGTGCTCAAAACTGATCATAACAATACTCCGATTGAAAATAATCAGAAAAGTGTTGCCCGAATACTCTGATTAATAACAAAACTTTCCTTGTTTTAAACACACAAACACAATACTCTGATCATATTTTCTTGCAAACTATAGCCAAATCTATTACAAAAACTAAACATTAATCTCAATGCATGAATGAAAATATAGAAATTAAACATGCTCTCTCCTCCACTCCAGCTCTTTGACTGTATGCAGAAAAAGGAAGCACATGGACAGTAAAGAATTGACACCAAGTATGATTGTCTCTGCAACCTCTCTTCATGCCAAAAATTTGCCGACCCTTTTATTTGCTTTTACAATAGTTTATATAGGGATTACAAAATATAACTTTTATGGGAATATGAAGTGTTTTAGCTTCCAGAATTTGGAAAGACTGGAGACCACTTTTGAAACTACAATTCAAAGAGCCAAAAGACTATGTCTTTTCATCTATCCTGCCTTTGGGAAGGTGAAATGAATAGGCTTTCACCAATCAACAGGAGCTTGAAGATGTGGCATGACATCATTGTGCGTGAAACAAACTTTTTGCATGCCGAATACTTTTAAAATTATAATCTTTTAATTGCTTTTAATTTGTGCGTTGGACACGCGTCACAATCTTGCTTTGCCGCAATCAATCTCCCACACCATATCGGCAAAGCAGGGACCGTCGATCTTCCTTTAGAATGCCACACGGTATAAACACCTTTGGACCCACCGCTCCATGTGGAAGGATCCCGTTAAGTCGCAATGAATCTTCCACGGCTTAGCGACAAAGCGGGAACCGCCGATTTGGAATCTCGATCCTCATATTGATATTGAATACTTTAATAATAAACGATGCTCTCTTTTAACCCAAGCTCGATGACAATACTCTCTCTCGGGCCCACCACTCCATGTGTCTTCATCTCGCATGATCGCATAGCATGTTTTAAACTCTTGCGATCATGCGACTGCTTTGCCTTGGAGGATCTCTGATACCATAGCAGGATGGCGGGAGCCGTCGATTTGAAGCATAAGAATGCGCTTTGATGAAAGGGTCCACATGTACATGTGGCAAGATCCCGCCTTGCCGCAAAGGATCTTCTGCGACATTGAGGGATAGCGGCTATCGTTGATTCAGAATCTTTGCTATTTCGCCACCAAATTGAATGTCATTTTCTTCATTTGAACCGTTTAATCCCAGAGAATCGATTCATGCTTTCATTTTGTAGAAAACATCAACTTTTATGGTCTTTCGAACATGCCTTCTTTGACTGTGTCACACCTTCTAACGGCCATTTCTACATCTGAAACTTATTAAAAACTCTTAAACTTTCGAGCCTTTAGCCACTTTAAAGCTATTACATGATCATATTAAATCATTCCAACCAACAGTCTTCTGAGAATTGGCCGTTTGCATTTCAATAAACCGTGGCTTCATATGACTTTAAGCTCAAACAAGAGCCATGACCCGAGCCTAAAATGAGACCTTTTTGAATGCACCATCATTGTATCTAATTTGTCTTCTGATCACACTTCGGAACCATATCAGATTACTCATGTTCCTTGTGATCTTCTAAATTTGCAGAGTTTTAATATAATCAAAGCCTTCCACTTGCAAGCTCTACTTTTATAACCACTGTACACATTAAGATAAGAGAAGTCTTATCAACTGGATTGTACACACTGCCCTATGGAGTGAATCTCCAAAAATTTCAAATGCCAGACTTGTTATTGCATCAGTCATATGAGAAGACTTTCATCAGATCCCCAATATATGCCTGGAGATCACAGCTTCACAATCATCCTTCATCTGAGAAGATCATTAATGAAAACATGATATCCTTGCCGGTTTAGGAACTATCACTTACCCAACATGACAACACTTTGAACCAACCCACCCGGCTTATAAATGAGAGGGAAAGACAAAAGGAAACCCAATAAGGATAGCCTACCTATGAAGGACTTAGACCTAGACACTAACTAGACCAGACATGACTATGACTTCAAGATCTTTCACTTTTAACAACATAGGTATGGAGTGAAAAGTGAGGCAACATAAACCTTAATGTGAAAATGTAATCAATGTGTGATTGCAAACATGGAAATAAACATAGATCTAAAGAACAACTGTATAGATCTAAAGATAAAAAGAAAAAATAACCAATCCTAAGAGGAAGAGTACAAGACAATCATTAGTCAAAGATCTCCTAGCCATCATCATAATCTTTGTGTGTCTCCATGATGTTGAAAATGTTCTTGGATGCTTGGATGGTTGAAAAGGGGTTTGGATACTTGAAGGAAGAGTTATTGTAGACTTGATTTGTAAGTCCTCAATTCATGGGATGTTTTCAAATTGGAGCTTCAACCTTGAAATTTCTTCCATCATGCCAAAATGGAGTGTGAGGGTTTCTTTTATACAAATTTAGGAGATAGAGTCGAGCAGGCCAACTATAAATCTTAATCCCCTGCTAAAAACTCAAGACGGGGACCTAATTCAAATCTGGACACAAAACTTAGAGGACCTATAGGGCCATTGGGGACATGTCCCTAGGAAATGTCACCAATGGTGTCATTTCTCACCCTAAACATGCCCAAATTAGGTTTGTGGGTCCAAGAAAGTCAAGGAACGTGAGATTAGACCAGACAACTAACATCAATGTCAAGACAATATACCGAGGCCACAAATGGTCAGATAGGGCCTAGGAGGTTAGATGAATTATTTGATTGGAGTAAAATTAGAGGAGCACACTTAGAAATAATGGCTTACCTCAATTTTGAGTAAGTTTGAAGGGATTAGAGGACCCATATTCAAATTTAGGTATGCATTAAGTGTAATTAAAGTCCTATTATGCAATCTACAATTAGATCACGCTAAGGTAGGTGCTAAACAATCATGAACTTATAGACCACTTAGGTGCTTACAATTTATGATGGTACATGCCTTAAATCTGTGACTGATAGTTTCAAGTGTTCTAATCCTATGATCAGAGAACATACAAACATTATATTTAATTTATTGACATTTTATGTAATATGTGATTCATTTATTCTTTAAAGAAATAAGATCTATGAGTGAATATCAATAAATTACAAAGAGGTTGTGAGTTTTGCATAAAAGAAACAAAGGTTTCAACTTTTCTTTAAAAAAATGTTTCATAAAACTCAATCCAATCTTGTTTATTTTTTAATAATAGAATCTAAATAGTTTGTGTGTTGTGTTGCCTCCAACATAATGTTGTGAGACCAAGATGTGGAAGGAAATAACAATTTATTTTCTAGTGATAAAATTTGAACATTTGTGTACATATTCTAAACTTGTTAAGAAATGAAAAACATTTTCAATTATAAAATCAAAATTGTAATATTTCACATTATAAGTATCTTCTCCATATAATTCATGTATCTTACTAGATTTTAAATGTCATTGTTTACATCAATGGGCCCTTGGTGTGCAGGTTAAGTTGTTTGGTTCTCAATGAGCCCACCAGAGATTAAGTCTTCCCCAAGGTCATTATTTACACTCTTCTATTTAAATACTATATTTTGATGTCGGTGACTTAATTTTTTTATAGTTTCATATGAGCCCTTTTTAAGGAAATATTTGCCCCTTCCCATAGTTCCATATGATTTTTTTTTTGGAAATATTTGCCCCTTCCATAGTTTCATATGAGCCCATTTTTAGAAAATATTTGCCCCTTCCCATCGTTCATGTTAAATTAAAAACTTAAAATTTTTTCATTTCACAATTTAAATATTTTTTTATTATTTAATTTTGATTTTTTATATTTATTTTATTTATAAATATAATTTAAAATAGTCAGTTATATTTATAAAATTTTAAATAATATTTATTATTCTTAAAATTATTAAATAAATATAATATAGAAATAATTAATTATATGTATAATATTTAAAAAAAATATTGTTATGATATATTAATAGGGGTGTTGCGAGCCCCTATGAATAGGGGTGTTCATGGTTCGAATAACTGGAGGTCTCTGCATGTACGCACGGGCAGATATTTGACCAACTGTTGGCTATGACGAAGGTGATGGTGGATGGATGCAGTTGGTTTCATAGATGCTGACGAGGGCTGATTTGATGACCAACAACTCAGAGCGCACGACTAGCCTGAGGGTGGACACAGGCGGAGGAAGTAATCGATGGTTGAGCAGCATGAGAGTGTACACGGGGTGACGACGGTCCCATGTTCGATTGAATAAGGTGTGTGGCCCTAGCTGCAAGGAGAGATGAGGAGGAATTATGTTGGAGAGATAAGGAGTTTTGGTGATTTGGAGAGATAAGGTGTGTGGTCGCTTCTTGGAGCGATAAGGTGGTGGCTCGGTGGAGGGTGAAGAGGGAGGCATAAGGTGGCAGACAACGTTGGAGTGATAAGGTGGTTTGTTGGAAGGCATTATAAATATAGGTGTATCTAGGAGGCGTCGAGGCCTCAACAACCACATTTTCATCGGGGATGGGGTCCCCCTTAATGTGACTCCACTGGCTCAAAGCTCCAGTCAAAAGCACTTATCCCAAAAAAACAATAAAAATTTTTTTTTTTAAAAATATTATAATATTATTTTATAATATGTTATAAGAAAAAATTAAATTATTATTATTTAATTTTTTTAAAATATATAAATAAATAATCGTATATTTTTAATAAATTACAAATTAATATTTTTTAATAGGTTTGATTATACTCAATAATAGATTGTCCTTCATACATGCAAATGACTATTTTACTTTTAAGACATAAATCTACATAAATAAATATCATAGTATAATATTTATTATTTACTTAAAATTATTATTTTTTAAAATATAATTATTATTAAAAAATATATTACCTATCTAAATTCAACTAGTGTCCAACATAAATTTAATTACAACTACATTTGTAATGAAACTACTTGGTTGTTATTATTAAAGAATCAATTTCTCTTTCAAAATTTGGTGGATAAAAGAGTATGAGTTTGAAAAAACTAATTTTTCTCTCAAGATTAAATAATTTTATAATATTTAATTAATTGATTTTACCATTAATTATAATATTAATTGAATAGTTCTAATATTTAATTAATTTTCCATCTTTAATAAATGGAATTATCCATGTGTGTTGTCAATTCATGTCCATCTTAGATCCATACTCTATATATTTTAACATTCCCCTCTCAAATTAATTAAATTTAATAAATTTATTTATTTTTTCATATGGAATAAATAAAATAAATATTTTATTTATTCATCCTATACATTTTCAACTCACCTTATTCCTCCACCTCATCAATCCATGTGCATCATAATCATACCCTCTCCTAGAATTTATTAACCCTTGATTTTGCTTCTTAATCTCTACCATTAATCAAATTTATGTGAAGTGTATAAATAAATCCTTCTGCCCCTCAATTATTCATCATTTGATTGTGAACTTAGACCTTTTATTACATTATTTTTCCTATTATTTTGATTCACTATTCACATCATCCATAGAAAGTGAAGGCCATAGAGTTCCACTAAAAACAACATGACTTCTCCTTCTCCTTCTCCTCCTCTGCGACATTCTGATTCTGATACTCCTTCTCTTTCACATTCTCCTTCTCCTACTCCTCAGCGGCACTACCATTCTCCTCTGCCACATTCCCATCCCCTTCCCCTTCATCTTTCTCATTCCGATTGGTGGAAACGGGTCCGCAATTACCATCGCAGGAACAGATCCCAATCGTCTTCAACTGAAAGGTCACGGGATCGAATCCCACTACGACACCGCTCTAGCGAAACTCATTTGAGACGTAGCAGAAGCCGTGACAGACACAGCAGGGATCGCCATGAGTACACTTCAAGACCTTCACGAGATTACCATAGCAAGCACAGATCTTCTCATTCTCATTCTCATTCTCCTCCCCGAAAACGGCACCGCCATTACCATCGCAGGCACAGATCCACATCATCTTCATATGAAAGGTCACGGGATCGAATCCCAATCCGACGCAGTTTCGGAGAATCCCATCTGAGGCGCGGTAAAAGCCGTGACAGACACAGCAGGCACCGCCATGAATCTCTTTCAAGGCCTTCGAGGTATATGAGAAATTATCCTTCGGAGAGAGGGAATGGAAGCCCAATAGTAAGGTCATCTCCATTATTACTTTACAAACATTTTATTAATGGCCTCGATGATAACATACTACCAGATGAAGCATACCGCAGGTACAAACCCTACCTGCACCAGCTCAAAAAGGGCTTTTTTGGTGCACATAAAGACGACCTCGGGTTAAAACATATGTACCATCCTTCCCACATAGAGATCGCCATTAACAAGCGGAAAGAATATGCAAATGAAGTGGCAAGAGAATTCTTTAAAGATCTCCAAAATGGTACTTTGATGCTCTGTACTTTGGACCCACCTGGAAATGCTGCGAGATATTTGAAGGACTTGAACCAGGCGCGCTGCATCATTGCCAAGGTTGATGCAGAGAAGGGTATTAAACAAAATCTCTTTCTTTCCTCCCAACAAGATGGGTTCTTTGCCCAGTTTGTCAATGTAAAAAATTCAGATCAAAGCATTACAACTCTTGGTGGGATTGAACTTTTGAATGTGATGATTACATATTTGTGGGATGCTCATGCAATAAATTACTATGGGATGGCTGAACTAGGCAAGGATTTAATCACTAGAGAGGAAAAAAATCTGGCAGCTGCTGAAGCTGAACGGAGGTTGGATTCTGTGTGGCAGGGGAGGTTGCAGGCCGGGGATCCTTTGAATGTCTCTCTGGGAAAATATAAGCTGGAATGTTTCGTAAACAGAAATCTGTGTGCCCACTTTACCATAGTGGAAAAAGAGAGAGAAGATGGGCATATTAAAATTAGGTATGTTTGTAAGGAGAATTCTTGTGGCAAATGCTGTAAATCATTTGGGGATATCATAACTCATATCCATGATGAACACAGTGGGGTTATGGAAGGTTACAGTGCACAGGCAAGGGAGGAGATTTACTTGGAGAATTATATGAATGATCCCTTTGCACCATGTACTGTTAATTAATGGTGGATAGTTTTTCCTTGTGGAAATTATTTCTCATACCGTGCAGTGGCTGTTTTAGGATCTAAACAATTTCTTCGCGTAATAACAACAAATTATCTTTGCCGATTTCTGGAGAATAAGCTTCTTCCCTGACTTGAGATGGAAACAACTTCAATGCATAGAAGATTGTAGTAGTCAATTATGATGAATTTATGCGCAGGCTCAACACATTTTGATGAATTTTAGCTGGTTAAGAACTTAAAACAGAAACAATTTATAAACCAGGGAATCATGGCGCCATTGTTTCTGTTTTAATTGAAATAATCGGTCAACATGTTACTGAAAGAATAATTCTTCAGCACTAATTTTTTGTTTTCTAACAATTAAATAGTGAATGGTAATTTATTATTTTGTTCATGTGTAAATTTTTATTATAATTGAAAAAAGTATTTTGTTGTGTATTTTTAACTGGTAAATAGCAAATGGTAATTTAATATTTTGTTTATGCGTATATTCTTATTATAATTGAAAAAAAAAATTATTGTTAAATTATGGTTCTTTTAAGAGTCTTAATGAATGATTGTATTTTTATTTATAATAGTGCATTATTCAATAGTAACATATTATGATTTATTATACTGAATTTATCTTGAAAATTTTTCATTCTTATGAATATATTGAAGGAATTATGTTTTTCACAAATTAATTTTTTTTTTAAAAACAATTGTAATTGTGAGAATTGTTGATTTAACTTTGATAGTCTATGGTAACACATTTTCACACAAGAAGCAAAAAATTGACTTTTCATGAAGGCTAAAAATTTATTAGGTGCAAATGAATAATAATAAAATATACAAAAGTAAACTATTGTTATAGAGATAAGAATGAAACCCTAAAATTAATCTAGATCATGACACGTGCCTTAATTTCATGGCATAAGACATAAAAAATACATTGTTGGAATAAACTTGATTAATCTAATGTGAGTGTGACTTCAAAATTTACTAAATCTTCAATATGATAGTAAATCTACTATTCATTCACATATCAAGTCTCTTAAGATACACTAACCAAATATTTTCATGATAAGTTTATAATTTTAATAATTTTACAAATTTAAGTAGGAAGGGACAATTGGAAGACAAAATGTAATATGTGTAACGAGAATTCCTTAATAAGTATTATAAACTATGGAATGTGCACTAGAACTTCTCATCTAAAAGATACAAAAAAAAAAACCATCATCCATTCAAAGAGCATGATATTAGTAGAGGTTTCTATTGGATAAAAAGATATGGGTAAAGAAATAAATGTATAAAAATTATAGTAAAAATTACAAATGAGGAAACATGTGATAAAAGAAGGGGTAGCATGTATGTATGATCTCTACTCTATATATTTACCAAGCACAGTAGTTAGGTATTCTAAAATATTCAAATCTAGAGATTTGATGATTTACTATGATCAAGGCTGTATTCATTTTGATATTAGCTAAAAAATAAAAATTGATTGATGTAATTCAAATTTAAATGTATTGGTGAAGATATATATATATATATAATTAAGATTATAATTTTATGCCCTCTAATTAAAAGAATAGAATCTAAATGGTGCATATCTTCAACAATATGAATATCTTTTAGATAGCCCCAATGACCAATATTAAGATGTAAAGAATTGATGTAAAAGTTTTGCAGTAGAATCATTTATAAAAAAGAGATTTCTTAAACAAGAGCCTATAATTATTCTCCTATCGTTATAATTTTATGCCCTCTAATTAAAAGAATAGAATCTAAATGGTGCATATTTTCAACAATATTAATATCTTTTAGATAGCCCCAATATAACCAATATTAAGATGTAAAGAATTGATGTAAGAGTTTTGCAGTAGAATCATTTATAAGAAGAAATTTTTTTAAAAAGAGCCTATAATTATTCTCTTTTGGTTATAATTTTTAGCTTCACTATAAATCTTAAGATAAAGATATTGACAAATACTTTAATGTTCATTAACATGTATGTTGATAATGAAGATTGTTCAAATTTAATGAACGGTTAGATATGGATCCAACAACTTCAAATTTATCCTTGGAATCATCCATGGAAATATCTTTCTAATTAAAGATCACGAGGTTTATCTCATTAGAATTTTCTAACTTATTAATAAAAATTTTAAAATGTGCACATTCATCTTCATTTGGTCTCATCTCTGCTAATTATATCCACTTGAAAATGTTGTGTCCTGCTGATGTATCCACATTCCTCGTGATTTTGTACTAGTATTTCAATCCGAAAGACAAAAACTCCCTTTTCATGACACTTTCATAATCTCAAAACTTTTGAAGGCCAAAGAGGTTCCCGTGCAAAATTCAGTTTGCAAAACTGTCATGTGTATATCTGCACAATCACTTTTACAAGAGTTTTTCCAAGTGACATAAATGCCTCTTCGTTATGATTAATGTACCTCCACTCTTATCTAATCAAATACATACCCAACAGATCTCAAAAACCATTATAATATTCTACGAAATTTTATCTTATGGAGACAACCCCATTTTAGATAATGCTGCCTATTTGTTAAAATACTTTCACCAATTCCATTCTTTGCTAATATGCGATAATCTTTGTTGGGGTCATTCTTTCAAACTTTTCATGGCGTGATTTGTGACTCCTCTGAGACTGCTTTTTCTCTGAGACATTTTGTCAAACTGTTGTCGTGCCTTCAATACTTTCAGGTTTTGCAAGCATGTTTTCATAGAAATATGATTTCATAGAATGCCATGATAGTAGATATTCATAAAATGGCTTTGTTGAAAATGGCCAAAGGGCCTTCGATCATATACAAAGCATGCGAACTATTTTCAATGGATTACCTCAACAAAATATAGTCCCATGATCTGCAATTTTGCAGGTTTTGAACAAATTTGATTTATTAAAAAGGTTGTAGAAGATTGCAAAGGTAACAAAAGGTATTTAAAGCCATTTTCATACAACCTTTTCTAATATCATTGCAACCTGTTTATAGAATGAGGGCTTTTTGACATGGTATGGACATCCATTAAGTATAATTGAATAGTTAGAGATGTCATAGCTAGAAATGCCCTAGTAGACATGCTTGCAAAATGTGGAAGCATACAATGGCATGTAAATTTCTTGAGACTCCATTCAAAAGATTAATGTGGTCTCATGAATTTCCATACTTGCAGGTTTGGAAAAATGAATGTGTTTAATAGACTTATAAACTAGTACAATTTGTAGGTATAAAGACCAAATTCCTCAACCTTTGTCGTTAATCTCACTGCTAGTGCCAAATTGGGAACTATGAAATAGTGTATGGATTTCCATAAGGCATTTTCTAGATCCTAGAGACTTCCTAGAAGATAAGTGTGCAAAAAAGTAATAGATTGGGGTCAGTTTGTTAAATTTGTTGTGTTTGTTGTCGTAATGAATTTGAATATTGATTGACAAGAATTTTTAAGTTAAAATGGCATTGCAGTGTCCACTGGTGGGGAATGCTTGAGCAAACACTTTATTAATTTGTAATAACGACGTTTAGAGAAGTATACCTTTGTTGGAGATTTTGACATATCAAAAAAACCAATGAAAATATTAGAAAAAAATGTCATGGATAAATATTTTTACTCAAATGTAAGTATCTTCCATATGCACAACATGGATTACTCAAAATGTGCATTTGGCTTTTATTTTGAGTACAAGTGAAATGACTCATTCATAAATATAACTATATTTCACAAAAGATAGAATGTGAGTGAAAAGGTGAAAATGAGATGTAAGTTATAGTGTGAAATGGTTTCACGGAGAGTATAAAGAAAATGTAAAGGGGAGAAGAGATGGTAACAATCTTATTCAGCCACTTAGCAAAGGCTATGTGCACTTTTCAAACACTTAAAATTGTTAGTCGCCTTAAGTGCAAAAAGGTGTGGATAGAAGGAGATTCTAACGATATTATAAATTGCCTAAGAGGAGAACACAAAGCTTCATGGACAATGTTATATTGTCCATTCTTATGGAGAGACCAACAAGGCGACAGATGGACTCGCCAACCTTGGTGTTCAAATTAATGAAATTAAATATGGGAAGGAGAGGGTAATCTAAATGATGATATCAAATCTCTCCTAAGATATGACTAGCTAAATGGTAAGATTGACAACATTTCAATTAATGATGGAGATAACACATAAGTTCATTGGAATTAGTGAAGAGGTTGGTGATTGTCCTAGAAAGCATATTATAATTATTTCTTATAATGTCTTGTGTGCTTTGTGGGTGATTTGTGGTGTTGTTTGTGTAATATCCCTCCCATAGTCTGATTTTCTATATGTTATGGTTATTTTAGGAGGATGAATTATATGTTAGGATATCATTGATCCTTATGGTTTACTGACCCCATACTTGCATGTGTATGATTGGCGTATATGTTTTATATTTCTTTTTTATGTGCCTAATGTGGTTGAGGGACAAAGTCGTAGTTACTTGCTTGCAAGATCCACACGATCATTCGATCCTCGCCATTACATGTTTATATTTATACATGTATTTACATGCTCATCTTTTATGCAGGTTTGTAGGTATCAGGCATCAACTCCATTGAATTGCTAGGATGAGTGTCCCCTATCACAATATCTCAATGGTAAGAGAGGGGAGATAACATACAAATCCAAATCCCAACCCAAGTCATTGATTGTCCTAAAAATAATAGACAAACTATATCTGTTTCTGCCCATCCAAATTCGTCAAGGTGACGTGAATTCGTGAGCCCTTCTTTGGTGTTGGTTTGTGTTTAAGTTAGTTGATTTTCATGTTTTGTGAGTCAAATGAATTTTCTTGTGGATTATTTGATTTAAATAATTAAATTAGGAGTAATTATGAGATTAGAATGATTATATTTTATGTATGTAGAAATATTAAACATAACGAATATTTAATTATTAAGGGTTAATTAAATACCTTTGTTAATTTAAAAGAGTTAATTAAAAGTCTAAATTTGTAATAAAAGAGTTTAATTAATTATTAAATCCAAATATGAAATTAAAGGCATAGTTGATTTATTTAGTATTTAATTTATCAATTTGCATAGTTATTTATGTAAGTATCTATTGATTAATTAAATATTTATATGCAATTTAAGTTGCACATTCAGTTTAATAAAATTGAATTAGTTGTATAAGAAATCACTTGGGTGAAATTAAAGTTTTTTTTGCTTCTCCCATCCCACTAGGCACAAATAATATGGCAAAGGTACAAGCATTGTTGACTGGGATAACACTAGAAAAGAAAATGGGATTTAATAATATTCATATTGAAGGGGACTCATCTCTCATTATAAATATCTGCATTACAAGAAAATCTATGAACTGGAAGATTGCTTATTTACTTAAACAAGCGAGGGAATCTGGTAGATTCTTTCTAGAAGGTTTTTATTTCACACACATACAGAGAAGGTAATCAATTAGCATGTCATCGAGCTAATTTGGGGTGTGATAAGAAGAAACTAAACTCATTGGAAAACACATATAATTTGGAGGACTTCCCCATGATGGAAAATATTATAGATTTGGAAAAAGGGCTTTCAGAATTTACTAACACTCTCTTGTAGTTCTCAGGAATGATGTTAATATGGTAGGGAATGATTCCAATTGGTAGCATGACCAATACCAATTATCACAATGCCAATTATATAGCAAGGCCTCACATTATCATGATAACAATTAAAGGCCTAAAAGGCTTAATCTCACATGATTCCACCTCGATTTAGTATAGATTAGTATGATGATGTACAAATAATGATGAGCATGAGTATCAATACAAATACCTACTCATAGGTAGTTCACACTTTGGATTGGGCAATTTGAGATGATGTGACGCCAGTTACTTACGCTGGAAAAGGGATAACACACACCCAAATAAATCCATGAGGTTATATGTCACACAAGTGTTTATGCTAATCACTATCGAAGATTCATTGCAAAACATCTTTCTAGCACACTGGTAGTACTGAGCCATAAGTTCCCTTCGGGTTTAATAACAATTATGGTTAGTCATGATTTTATCTCATACAAGGAAAACAAAGTTTTTCTTAAAGATTGATTTGTGCACAAAGATTTATTTTAATCTGGCTCCGAGTATTCAACAATGGATTATGCTCCACGAAATTTTTGAGTTTCTATAAAATGGCTTCCTAGGAGTGACCGTTTGAAGACCATATTGTAGATGACCAACTTGGTCAAGCCTTCAAAATTGACTGCCTACACTGCAAGCGAAGCATCAAGAGAGTTCTAGGTGATGAAATTTTGCATCTTAAGGAAAAAAGGCTTATTTTTCCATCACAACTGGTCTCGATTTTCCTCTCCAATACATTGGACCTCGTTCAATCAATGAATTTTTTGGAAAAAAAAATAGACAAAACAATAGTAGATGAATTGAGAGTGGGTGAGAAATTAATGGAGATAATCCACAACTATGATTTGTGGAATGGGCTAGCTTAGGTCAGGGGACTCTTCTCTAGACAATACCTTCAAGACAGTGAGGAGTTTGTTTCAATCCTAGACAACATCAAAAGATCAATAAGCCAACAGAGTATTCGGCCATTTCAATAGGCCTCTAGAAACATGGGCAGACGTCTAAGGGCAGAGATGAGGAGTAAAATATTCACGAAGGTTCACACATTGTTAGCCATCTTGGGGCATGACCATGAAATTCCAATTCCCTCTTCTGAGCCTCCTCATCAAGATTTGTGTTTGGGGTCCTCCATGCATCTGGTACAAGAAACTTCTTCCTCTTCTCCGCTTCAATAGGATTCATGGATGGGCAATGCAGTGTCACTATCAAACTCACTGGTAAACATCACCAAGTATTTTGCCAAGCTCTCCATTAGCGGCGATGAGGTGCCCAGGTCAGAGAATGCTATTAACCTATGTCTCGAACCAACAGTGGAATGAACCTGTAGATGATCTGACAATTTTCACCTTTAACTTTTTAGTTACAAAGTGTGTGGCCCATTCCTAAGATCAATTGTCAAGCATGATTTTCCCAATCACAGTAACAAAGTATCAGACTTAACAATACATTTTCTAGACTTTGTTAGTTTGAGAGTTTTGGTTTTATTCTTTCTTCCTCCAAGATGATCATAATGTAATAATATATTTTGTGGATAGAGGGTATACGATTGTGTAAAAGACCCAACAAGAAAAAGAAATGGGCTTCTAGGCTTCTAGATTTATGTCTCAATCTGACCTATGGTGGTCACTTTTGGCAATAGTTTTCTAGATTATCCTAATATTGTATCTCTATATACTTTTATATTTTAGGTAAGGATTGGAGGTTTTCTTCACTGGTTCTTTCCTCCAGGAGCCCTCGAACTAGGTATTATTAATATATTTTATCAGTGGCTTGGCACTTTTGCGAAAAAAAATTGAATTAGATTTTTAAAGTTAAACTTGAGATTGGAATTGTAATTAGAAAAGTGCATTCTTTTATTAATAAATTATAATTAATCATGCAAAGTGACTTGATGAAAACTAGGTGGAGAGTTGAGTACTATTTTTAGGGATTGCATATTTTGGAAACCCTAGGAGGATTAGGTCTTCTTTATGAGGGTTTTCAGGGTATTGTCTTCAATTACGTCTACCAGGTTTTGGAGGAGTTCTCTTGGATGAATTTAGGAGACTTTTGGAAAGCTTGGATTTTGAAAGTTGTGTTACATGTTGAGTTATATCTGTTGGATTTTCTGTATGGGAGATCGCTTTAGCCATTTTGGGGGACACATGGTTTTGGAGATCATAGGTTTTGCTTGCAATTTGGTGTTGAAGAATTTTCTTGAAAGCTTGGATTTTTGGAAGCTTCAATTTTGGACTGGTATCGTAACAGATCTATTGAATTTGAGGTAGGGTTCAAGTTATTATTTTCTTCGTGTTTGTTAGATTGTTGTAGGGTTTGAATTGAAGGTTTTATGGTTTTATTGTTAGAGGTTTTGGGTTTGAAAAGATTTTGGGGTTTTTTGTTGTGTGAGAAGAAATAATGGTATTTTAATATGCATGTGAGCATACGGACATTAATTTTGTATATACGCATAATCTTTTATATTATTCTAGAAACCCTTGTAGTTAAATTCAAAAGAAAATTATGTTTTGGTTAAAACCCTAGGTTGTTCAAGGTGGAAACCTACAAATTATTGATTTAGAAAAGTATGAAATTTATATCCAATAAGGTTTGATTGAATTATTAAACGAAATATTTGAGAGGACAACATAAATTGAAATCATCAAAACGATTGAATATGAAAACCCAATTGAAATCAAATAGAAAAACTAGGTTCTTGAAAATCAATTGCTTCATAGAGAGAAAATTGCATGTATATATAATTTAAAAGTTTATATAAAAAAAATTAAATATAATTATTATTTATTAATTTTTTGATTTATTTTTTTTAAAATAAAAAGTTCTTATTATTATTTATTAATTTTTGAATATTTTTTTTAATATTATTATTTATTAATTTTTGGATTTAAATTTTTTTTAAAAGAGTTAATTAATAAATAAATATTAATTAATTTTTTACATGCGGGTTTTAATATTAATGTTTTCATTTATATTTATATTTAGAAAATTAATAACATTACTTATTATTATTAAAGGACATGTATAGATTACTACATATCCTATGCAGAGGAGAGGTAGTGTATTATGATTCCATATATGATTCTACTGTCTATCGATGACTGTTCTGGGAAATTACTATTGATGATGATACAATCACCTGGCCTCAGTCTCCTTCCTGTCCTACATTGCCAGTAGTACTTGGTGCATTGATTGGTGGTTTGCTTCTTCCCGATCGGTGAGGTCATGGTTTTTCTATTGGATGGGGTAGGATTCTAGAGGATTTACTTGCTCACCCTCGATGCTTCAAGTAGGGTTCATGCATCCTTGCATAGCTCTACCATGATTTACACGAGGTAGTCAATATAGAGAGTGCATCCTTGTCGGCCAGTGTAGTTATTCTTCAGTTGTGGATATGGGAGCATCTTCCCATCACTAGGCCTATTTTTGACAGGGTTCGGCCTCGTGGTTATCCATATGATTTTCTATACATTGGTATGGTTGTGCAGCATCATTTGGGTCATTTGGATTACTGGCGGTGATAGATTGATGATCTCGATCAGGTTTTATGGAGACCATACAGGGGTTGCTAGCGGTGGAGAGAGGATGATGATGAGTTACCTTACATGTTTTCCCCTCATTGGATGATTGGTCACACTACTACCACTATTGAGCACTTCTATTTTGGTAGGGTTTCTAGACAGTATGGTCAGACACAGGATATGCCTCAGGGCATAGCACTATATGCTCGAGTATAGGAAGAGAGATCTGTGTGGGGTCCTCTCATTGATTATCAGTTTGCCTTAGATTAGATTGCTGGTATGGATTATTATAGGTGGGAGATGCTTTCTGGTGTGGTAGATGCAGGAATGTCTCACGAGTTTGTAGATTGGTGGGCTCACAATAGGTTTACTTGTTTCACTGATCTAGCAGAGCCTATCCCAAGTCAGGGTGATGGAGGTGGTGGTGATGGGGTGGTGGTGGTAGACGGCAGAGACGACGAGGATAGAGAGATCCTCCAATTGGTTGAGTACGGGTGAGAGGTGGTCATGCAAGGGATAGAGATTGTGCTAGAGGTCATGATGATGCACTTGATGTATTTTATAGAGCAGATAGACAACATAGAGCTCACAGACAATAGAGACAACAAAGACAGGTTCATGTCGATGCTGCTAGGTAGATTCCCAATGGATTGGATCCTTTGGTGTAGTTATAGAGAGTGGCCTTGGCTCAGTAGGATGATGTTCCAGTACAGTAGGATTAGGTTCTAGTACAGTAGGTGCCTACACAAGATTAGTAGCCACAGGCTCAGGGATAGGGTTCCCAGGATGTTCCCACTATGGGTACTATAGTACGAGAGATGCAGGCTATGAGGACAGATATGTCCAGTGTTGTTGGGTGTTTAGATCAGGTTGCTTCCCTGATGCAGAAGTTCATGTCAGCTGTGGTTCAGAGACAGAGTGGAGTGAGTACTTCTCAGGCTCCTTCCCCATAGGATGGTAGAGGTCCAGATGGACCGGATCCTACAAGATCTTAATGGATAGAGTCACCCATGGTTGATGTACTTTATATCACATGACATGTTTTTTGATTGATCAGACCATTTGATGTATCATTTTTTATGACATTGGATCTTGATATACCGATTTGATTGATCATTGACGAACACTTTTTTGATGATATATGATGATATGCTCCTTGGTTCTCCTTGATGAGATGTTTATGAGATTATCTTTTATGCAGCTATATGATGTGTTATGCATGTACTTTGATTTATGTTATGGATCCAGTTATCTTATTTTATGATATAGATAAATGATGTAATGATGTATGGATTTACAACATGGTTTTCCCTATTTCTCAATGTATGGATGCAAAGTGTTTTATGGAAATGCCCCTTATGTTTTTTAATTTTTCATTGTATGCAATGCAATTCTTATCTATTTGTACAAAAATGATGTATGGATGTTTTTCTCTTTTTTTTTTGGTATGTGGATAATGATTAATGATTAATGCTATGCATGAATGCAAAAGATAATCTCATTTTCTCTATTTTGATTGATCAAGAGTAAGACGTTTGATTGAATCCCTCATTTCTTTAATGTTTTGACTAACCAAGATTATTGATGTACCCCCTTACCCTTTGGAAATTAATCACAAACAAATGCAATTAATCTAACATGATAATGTAATGCAATGCAACCTAAGTGTCACCAGCTTTTAGCAAAGAAATGCCATGGAGATAAATTTTCATCATTGAGCAGTTTGGGATCGAAAAAATAGTACAATCATCACCGACCACATCATGATGATATGAATACCACTTTTTTATCACTTTTGGTAACCTCTTTTTGAACCTAGTACAACCCTCACTAGTTGGATGACCAAACTACGGGATTCTGAATACCGGTGTCAACGGATTCAATGTTGCAAGTGAATTTTTGGTATTAAGATATGGAATATCTAAATAGCCAAGGGATCCATTTGCGTAAACAAGAAAAGTTCAATCCATCCTCTTATGAGATAGTCCTTGATGGTTCTTTGATGACCATGTCGTTAGATGAAAACTCATAAGTCAATGAATCTTCCTCAAAACAATCACTCAAAGGAAAATAGAATATCACATCTCTCTCATGGCTAATCTAGTCAACACATCATTGATTAGCTCAAGAGACGGGATAAAAAGTCAATTTCACAAAGATTATCCAAAAAAAAGGTTTCAAGTGTTTTGCAATATTTCCTGATTTTCAAAAAGTATTTCCAAGTATTCTGATCTTTAAGGTGTTTTGTCAATTTTTAATCCTGAATTATAAAGTCAATGAAGGCTCAAGGATCATGTTGTAGGATCAAATACTTAGGTTTTTGAACAATGATATCCATTAAAGGTTCAATAAACTTTCTACTCTTCTGAAACTCTAACAAATCTCTCTCTGACTTGACTAATTGTAGCACTTATTGAATCCATTTGGTACCAAATTTCCAATCTTCTTCTGCCCCCAAGTGATAAATGGGATCATTCGACAAACTTAGGGCTAATAGGCAATGCAACAATGTGAATGAAAGGCTTTATTATGACTATGTACAAATGATGGATGCAATGGTAGTTGTGCAAATGGGATGTTGGAAATGCAATATGGACATATGTGACTAGGAAAGACAAACTTAAGGGAACAAAAGGCACTTGTTTACCAAGTTTTCACCTTCTGGATATTTTTCTCTTTCTTTTTTTCTTTTTTTTTGTATTTTTTTTTTCAATTTTTTTCATTTTTTCAAGATCTCTTTGACTATGTGCAATAAATATGATGCTCCTCATCTAATACTCTTTATACTCTTTCATCTCCCTCATGTGTAGAACCTTTGGAGATGAATGTTGTTGATGGGTTCTTGGAGTTCCTCTCCTTCACAATCTGATAACTTATAGGTTCCAATTCCAAATGAAGACACTATGATGAATAAGCCAAGCCAATTAGCCTCCCATTTGCCTTTCTTCTCTCTTTCAACCTAATTCTTTGGATTTTCCCTTAACACTAAGTCTCCTACCTGAAAGACTCTTAGTTTAATATGTTTATTGGAGTTCCTTGAGATTCTATTTTGATACACTTTCAAGTGCTCATAAGCTTGTGTTTGGTGTTCTTCTAGCAACTCCAATTGTTGAAGTCTAGTGACTCTATAGTCTTCATCTATGATCAACCCTTGCAATGACACTCGTAAAGATAGGATTTCAACCTCTAATGGTAGAACTGCTTCGGCTCCATAGACTAATGAAAATGGCATGGCTCCCATAGGTGTCTGAATGCTCATTCTATAGGCCCATAATGTTGGATTAATTTACACATGCCAATCCCTTCCCGATTTATTGACCGATCTCTTCAATATTTTCAAGATGTTCTTGTTTGTGGCTTCAGCTTGCCCATTTCCCTGAGGATAATAGATAGATGAGGAATGGTGAGTGATATGAAATGTAGCACAAAGTTCATCCACATACTTGTTTTTTAATTACTTTCCATTATCTATTATTATGGCATGCAGAATGCCATATCTGCAAATGATGTGGTTCAAGATGAACATGGAAATTTGCTTACCCATGGCTGTAATCAAAGGAAATGCTTCGAACCACTTAGTCAAATACTCTTTTGTGGTTATGATGTATTTTTGACCATTTGAAGAAGGTGGGTATATGACGCCAATTAAATCAAACCCCCATTGATAGAAAGGCCATGGTGTAACAAATGGGTGCAATTCCTGTGCCGGTGCATGTATCATGTCACCATGATATTGACATTTTCTGCATATCCTGACAAAGTGGCAAGCATCTTTTTCTAATGTCTTCCAGAAATACCCTAAGCGAAGGATCTTCTTAGCTAGGTTTAACCCACTTGCGTGTGACCCGCAAATGCCTTCGTGAACTTCATGCAAAGCTAACTTAGACTCTTCCTCCTCTAGGCACCTAAGTAACATCCCGTCAAGACCCTTATGATATAATGTTTCTAAGGATTATGTAACAAGCTGATTGGTGTATAAAATTTCATTTTTGAGCTCAGGTTTGGTCTAAAGGTAGCACTTGGTCTTTGAGATATGTATATATAGGGTCATACCAAGGTGAGTCATGTCCATGAATTAGGACAACAATTTGGGTTTCAGGAAGGTTGAATGCTAGTTTCACCAACTCTTCCACCAAGAACTCGTACTTCTCATTTTGATCTGGTTTTTGTAACAAGGAAGCCAAGGTGGCCATGGCATCAGCGGCTCTATTTTTCTCTCTCAAAATCTGCTCAAAAGTGATAAAGGAAAAGTACTTCTTCCATCCATCAATCATGGTTTTATATGGCATCAAATTTTCATCTTTAGTGTTATATTCATTGTTGGCTTGATTGATAATGAGTTGAGAATCTCCATATATTTGTAACTCTGTGATGTTCCACTCTAAGGCCATTTTGATGCCTATGACTAGTGCCTCATATTCCGCTATATTGTTTGTACATGGAAACAAGATTTTGTAGGACATAGGAATGGTGTAACCTTGAGGAGTGACCAATAATATGCTAGCTCTAGAACCTCCTTGAGTATATGAGCCATCAAAATATAACTTCCACATTTTAGCCTCTATGTTTACAATGGCGGAATCCAGAAATTCCACTTGAATAGTTTGTGTAGAAGTCATTGGATTTTTAGCTAAGTGATCTGCTATCACTTGTCCTTTTATTGCTTTTCTATCGACATACTCAATGTCAAATTCACTCAATATCATAACCCACTTGGCTATCCTACCTGTTAAGAAAATTTTACTTAGCAAATATTTGAGAGGATCAATTATGGCAATTAGCTTTACCTTATGCATCAACATATAATGTCTCAATTTTTAAGATGCAAAAAAAACTTCTAGGCAAGCCCTTTTCATGAATGTATAGTTAAGTTTTTATTTGATCAATGTCCTACTCAAATAGTAGATTTCCCTTTCCTTTCCTTGTTCATCCTCTTGCACCAAAAACACTCCTAGAGATCTTTCGGTAGCAGATATGTATAAAAGCAATGCTTTTCCCTTGATTGGTGGCATTAGGATAGGTGGATTTATCAAATAGGTCTTCAATAATTTGAAGGCTTGATCACATTCTTCATCCCACATGAACATAGTATCCTTATGTAGCAACCTTGTGAAGGAATGACATTTTTCGGCCAATTGAGAAATAAACCTTCTTATGGATTGTATTTTTCCTTGTAAGGACCTCATTTGGATGATGTTCTTTGGTATCTCCATATCCATTATTGCTTGTACTTTCTCCAGGTCCACTTCAATTCCTTTGGCTGAAACTATATAGCCTAACAATTTTCTGGATTGGATACCAAAGGTACATTACTTTGGGTTTAATCTGACTTTGAATTGTTCCAACCAAATGAATATAATTTTCAAAATTTGTAAGTGTTCCTCTCTTTTGTGGGACTTGTCCAATATATCATCCGCATAATCCTCTAAAAATGTATGCATCATGTCATGGAAGATAGTTGTCATAGCCCTTTGATATGTGGTTCTAACATTTTTAAGGCCGAAGGGCATGTCATTCCAACAAAAGGTGTCCTAAGGGCATGTAAAGGCAATCTTTTCTTGGTCTTCAGGTGTAATTTTGATCTGATTATATCCACTAAAACCATCCATTAGGGAGTACATGGAATGACCCGTTGTCAAGTCAACTATTGCATCAATGCTCAGAAGTGGGAAGTCATCCTTAGGACAAGCAAGATTTAGGTCTCAAAAATCCATGCATACTCGAATGGATTTGTCATGTTTTATGATAGGTACAATGTTAGATATCCATTCAGCATAGGCTATTTCCCTTATGAATCCCACCTTCAACAATTTTTCTAATTCCGCCTTGACTAAGAGAGCTATATGTGGGTGCATTTTCCTCAACTTTTGTTTGATGGGCTTAACCGCTGGTCGAACATTCAAATGATGCATTATAAAGTCAGGATCTAATCCAGGCATGTCTGCATATGACCATGCAAAGTTCACTTGTTGTTCTTGAAAAAACTTTATGAAGTCCTCTCTTTCTAGAGGTGTAAGTGATGTTGCCAAGTGTATAAATTTTGGATCCACTTCCATCCCAATGTTAACCTTTTATGTTGGCTCTATGAGTATAGGTGACCTTTCTTCCTCATGTTCTAGTAGAGTATCCAATCTCTCTTCCTTTGATGCCACAATTGGGTTTTCACCAAAGAAAATGTCTTTTATCTTTACTTTTTTGGATTCTAATGCTGCCACATAATGGTTTTCAGCACTAGAAATTTTCTTTTTCTTTTTTTTTTTTCATTTTTGTCTTTTGACTAAGAGATTGAACCCCCACTACTTCTATCATGTTCATTTTGAATTCATTGGTGAAAGAGGGCTCAACCACATTAAGGTATTGGTTTGTTACTTGGTCATTTGGAAAATAAAGCATGTCACTTGGCTCGGTTTGGTCCCAATCAATAAGATGGGGATTTATCAAGGATAAGGTTTCATTAGGCAAGTTTTCATCAATTGGGTTTATAGACATGACTTTGTTTGAGGTTTCATACATTGTATCATTTAGGTCTATGACATGCACTTCCTCAAGATGGTCCATGGAAGAAGGGTCAAAATCCCCTTCACTTGAGTCCTCATCAACTTCTACGGGAAATAGCATGGGAAAAGCAATGAGCGGATTAAAAATAACGTTTGAATCTCCCTCCTCCGAAGGAATCCAAAATGTATCTATCCATGGAGGATTAGTAGGTGCTTGTCCTATGTTAAGACCTTGTATATTAGGCTCTTCATTGACTTGAGTCTCTTGCCTTGGAATCTTTGCATAAGTATGTATTGTGACTACTTCTTTATCCTGACATGATTCATTGGATAGGGTATCCCACTCATAATCCCAGGAGTCATCACTATCTCCATCAGATTCTAAGGCATTTATTTGAGGATAGAAATCTTGCATTGGGCTGGAGATTTCACCTTTATATTGGTAGCCTAATCTGGATCTTTATTCTTTTTCCCTCCAAGTAGGTTCAATGGGTTCTAGTAAACCTCTATTCCTTTGGCCTAAGGGTCCTCTTCCCTTGTATCCCATTTTCTACATTATCTCAAACCCTTTCCCATATTGCTCGATTTGTATATTAACATGCTGGATTATTTCTATGGGAGTGCTTGAGGTATCCTCTTCATCATGATAAAGCCATTGAAGGACTTCATTCTCTTCCTTTTCGAATGCTACTTTGTCACTTTCTCTTATGAAGTAAGACTTATACTTATCAAGTAAGTGTTATTTTGATGGTTTTCCATGTGTTCTTGGAGATGTGGGCATGTCGAATAGGGAAACGGAGTATTACCCTACTCCTTTGGAACTAATTTTGCATTGTTTGTCAAATTCCTCCATCATCTCACTCATTTTCTTGTAGTTATCCTTTTTAGCTTCCTCTTTTTCTTCTCTAGTGGGTTTGTAGAGTACTATCTTTGATTTAGGTGCTTGATCTAAACCTTCCTTTTTAGTTGGACCCTCATAGCTCATCTTTTCCTTTCCCTTAGTTGATGTCATTGAGCTAGCTTGAGGAGGGTTTGGAGTAGCATTTAATGTTATCATGGGATCATCCATTTTGGTATCTTCAATGGTGGCTCTTTGAATGATTCCTTCTCAGTTATGTGGAATAAATTTCTCATGAGGGGGTTTGAGTGCATTGCAATATTGGAATGGATTTGAGTCCCCTCCAACCATAATTTCTTCACCCATGTACAGAAATTTGATGCATTGGTGGTACATGGATGGGACTACTTACATCTTGTGGATCCATGGTCTCCCCAACAAAATATTATAAGTTAACTTCTTGTCCAATACTTGCTAATTGGTGTCCTTTTTGATAGGTCCCACTTGAATGGGCAATACGATCATGCCTTTGGAGTCCCTTTTAGCTTCATCATAAGCCTTTATGGTGATTCTTTTCATAGGGTCAATGCAAGACTCAGACAACCCTAAGGATTTAACAAGACTTAATGTGCAAATGTTAAGGCCGACTCCATCAATGAGAGCTCTTTTGACTCTATGCCTCTCTATCAAGACCTCTATATGCAATGGTAGATTTGGGGGATGAGTAATAGACATGTCATCTTGGTCAGAGAATGACAAGAAATGAGGTGCAATGAGATGACCTACCATGTTTTGGAACTTCCCCTCTTCTAAGTTAGTAGAAACTTTCATCTCTACTAGATATTTTTCTAAAATTTCCTTATGGTTAGGGGATAGCTTCAATAGCTCCAAGATAGAGATTTGTGTTGGAGTTCTTTGTAGCTAATCTACCAAGCTATACAGTTTTGTTGCAGTAGGAGATTGCTTGATCACAATGTTGGATTGCGGGGGACCAATGGGTTTAGGATCAATCCCTTGAAGGGTAATCCATGAGGTCTGATAATGTTTGATGTCTCTTTTTGGAACTACTCTTTAATCACTATGGTATTCACAATATTATCATAAGGTGGTGCAAAGTTGATGTTATTTCTACTTTGTTTCTTTCTCTTGGATGATTCGCCCTTGTCATGGCTATAAAAGGGTTGTTTGAATGTTGTATGATCTTCATTAGTTTGGGACCCTTCAATTGTGATCATGCCATTATCAAACATATCTTGCACGACATTCTTCAGATGTAGGCAATCATTGGTACTATGCCATCAAATTCTATGGTATTCACAATGGTCATGTTCACTCCACTAGTTGGGTTTGTTATTGGGTTCATAGGGTTGAATGCTTGGTAGACTAATGATGTTGTTGGCAAGGAGAGTCTTTAGAGCCTTCTCAAGAGGTTCCTCCAAAGGCGTAAAGTTCCTTTTGGGTGTTGGTACTAAGTACTTATCAAATTTGCTACTCCTTTGATTGTTTCCTTGATTGCCATTATTTGCATTATTGTTGGAAGGTGCCTTTGAGGTCTGGTTGGTATTACTCACCTAATTAGGTGTCCTTGTAAGAGAAAATGGGGTCACCTTCAAGTTGCTATAATCTACAACCCCATCATTAACAATTCCCTTATTTTTGTTCTTATACCGACTATTACTATTGAACCAATTATTCTTCTAATTGTTGCCATTGTTGGAGTTATTGTTGTTGGAGTTGTTCTTATTATCTTTATACAATTTTAGTTCTCTTCTTTTGACCAACACTTCCTCCTTTTTCACTCCATTCTCAATCAAATCTTGGAAGGTCTTGGGACATTGCATTTGTAATTGGTAGTTCATCTCATTTCTTAAACTATTTATGAAGATGTCCATCTTCTCTTTTTTGGGCATCTCCTAGGATATCTTGCAAAAACTATCCTCCATCTTTGTAGAAAAGTGAGGAATGCTTCTCCATCCTTTTGTTTAGTGTTACATAATGTTATCATTGTGACCTCATGCTTGATGTTATATGAGTAATGGGCCACAAAGTTTGAAGCTAGCTCTTCGAAGGTCTTAATGCCAGAGGGTAATTTAGAAAACCACTCCATAGCCATGCCTCCTAAGCTTCGTGGGAATAATCTCATTAAATATGTAGTATCGTGCATGAACTCTAAGCTCAATGCACAAAATTCTTGTAAGTGTTGTTGGGGATCTGACATTCCTTCATACTTGGGAAACACTACATTGATTGGGAATGGCACCATGACCAAGCTTTTATGAAATGGGAACGAACACAACACTTCTATGGAAAAATTTTTGGGAGCCCCATTTTTCTTAATGATATCCAATTGCATTTGAAAAATCTTGAACTGCTTGTTCATGATGTCTAAGGGACTCTCTTCAACTTCCAATTGTTTGAGTTGGTTAACATCGTAGTCATAGGGAATCTTGAGACCTTTCTGGGCTAAGTCCATAAAGTACTTTTATCTATCCCTATCCATTGCTTTCTCCATGAGCTTTTAGAAATAGAGACATTGGATAGCCTCACTAACCTTTTTGTCTGTGGCATCTTCTATCACTGCTTTAGTGTTAGTTCTATTGTGAGTGTTGTCAATCCCTTGGGTATTTTGGTCCATCCCTCCGTTATTAGTATTGCCTTGATTATTGGGGTCAATACCTCCATTATTGTTATTGCCTTGATTGGTGAGGCCAATACCTCTACTATTGTTGTTACATAAGCCACTGGTATATAACATGTTGGCCTCCTTCTTGGAGAGGTAAAAGTGTCATCTGGAAAGGGAAGCTCTTGTCTAAGGTAAGTTCTATCCGCTTGCACAATTTTCTTAACGTAATAGGATCTAGTAAAAGCAGGCATGAACACACCACTCAAAAAAGAGGCTTTGATCGAACCCGTGATCAAATCCTTGTAGAATTTCTCAAAAGTTGTGTAAAATAGGATTTTTGACTGGGTTGAATATGGGAGCAGTAAGAACATGGAAAAGGGTATTCAAATATATTATCAAATTTTTCTGACCCTCTCTGTAAATACTCTTTGTTTTCCATTTTAGCTTTCTGGGCGTCACTGGCCTGAGAGTAGGTGTGACTAAAATTTATGTACGCATGAACTAGTTTATTGTTAAGTGGCACACTACAGGTGTACAAGCAACACTTTTCTATTGATAAGTGATTTTCTAGTTTTAGCAGGCGTGTTTCAAAATTTTCTGGGCGTGACTTCACTGTGTCTACACGTTTTCATACAAGTCATAGTTGTGACTGAGCCTCTGATAGGTGGGATTGTTTTGTGCACAAGTGGCACTTCTCTGACCAGGTTGTAAGATTTTGAATTTTTTAAACGTTTAAGATCAGGTCTTTTGAAATTTCCTTGTTTAAAAATAAAAAACAATCACAACACACACATCAATTTGTCATCATGTCCCTAAAACACTCTCGTGTGTATATTCTCAAACATTTTTCAAAAGTATAACACAAGAAAGAATTCCAAATAGCCTAACTAAAGTCAAATTTGGCTTGTAAACATGGCTCTAAAAGGTGGCCTTGTTGTTTTATCTATGATTTATTGTGGATTCTGTTGAAAATGGATTTCAATCTCTCATCCCCCAAGTATGTTAAGGGGCTTCCCACATGCACCAAGGTATGATTTTGCACAATCCGTGAGGACTACTAGAGGAAGTTCAAGAAATTTAATCCTTTTGTCATGCACCCCATTAAGGATACATGCATTTCATTTTATAGTGGGTTGGATCCTCACGGAAAAAGTGAGCATATCCCACTTTGGGTTGTCCCTCTCATCGTCCTTGTTAAGGAAAACTCAGGAGGCAAGCCCACTATTGCTCTAGCATGTATATAGAAAGAAAGAAATGAACTTAGGCTGACAAGTTTGGGAATTTGATTCACTTAAAAAGTGAAGAGAATATCTCTATTGTCTTTCTTTGTTCCAAACACTCAAACACAAATTGGTTCTTTCCCAATCTCTTGACAAGGAGATTCTTAAAATTGAAGTGATTGGTTCATTTCTCATTTTAATTAAGATATGTTCAAAAGTAATGCCACAATTTAATCAAATGCAAGCTTGAATACAAGAATACCTTTCCTTTGTAGCTAGCCTAAGCTAGGGGCATTTTTGAAAGGTTTTGTCATTATTTTTCAACTCACCTTGGGAATAGCCTCCTCCAAATGTGCTTGTCCACCAGCAAGTTAGTCAACACTAACAAACACTATGAGGGGAAACCAAAATAAAAAAATTGAAGGAGCAACACTTATGTATGAATTTTATAGAGCTTATTTACAAATTTCCAAAGAAAACTTGATCTAAGGACTAAAAATCCAATTTAGAGAAACAAACTTTTCTTTGTATGCTTCAACAATTTTAAGATAGTGTTGGAATACCTGGTTATCCTCCTCTTGTGTAGTCTCAAGGACAACCTTGATGTGTGCTATGTTTTCTTTCTTAATCTTCCTTGCTAGTGCCTTTCCTTCTTGGTTGAATTTTCTTTCAGGCTTCTGCACCTTTCTGTGGTTACTCATTTACTGTCAAATCATGCAAACAGAAAGTTAGACAAATGATTTAATCAATTTAACAGCAAGCGAAGACAACAGGTAACAGGTGACATTTTCCAACTAATAAGCATGGATAAATTGTCAGCAAGTGTAACTTTAGTGACAAGAAGTGAAACTTTGTAGTGACACAGGCGACACTTAAAATTCCACAGGCATGAGTAATTTATCACAAACCATGAACAAAACTGAAAATTACAAAAAATTATTACTATTAAGTGACACTTTAATAACAGTAAGTAGAAATAAAAATATTGAAAGCACGATTGTTATTAAAAATTGTGAAGAAAAGCTTGAACTCAGGTGACAACAAAGTTTAACAAAGCAATACTTCCTGAGTCACAGGTGTGACTTTAAGAACAAAAGGTTGAATGCCTTGTTTTTGTAGGCGTGAACTTCCGATATGCAAGCGACTGTAAAGGAATTAATGCGGAATAGAAGTCGCATGCCAGACATGAATCTTCAGTTAACACACATCAGGACAGAGATCGCAAGCAATAGTAAACTGACTGCAGGCATGATTTAATCTTCTGTAGGCGTGACTTTATCTGTTTCCTACAAAATATTCATGGAAAATAGACAATACAAGCATGCAAATTATGATGAAAATGATAAAATGAGGCCTGAAGCCCCATGGTGGGTGCCATTTGTGTGATGATGAATATCACCTTCATGAAATTAAGATCTAATAGCAACAATTTGAAGTAAATACAATGCAAATCTAATTAGACTTGAAACTAAGATCTATAGCATCTCATGGCTCTCTAGAAAGATGTGGTAAGTGAAGCTCTCAGGTCAAATCCTCACTAGTGACACTTCTAAAATGAGAAATTATGCCTCTACTATGCTTCTACAATGCTCATTAAATGTTTAATCTAGCTTGAAATGATACAATTATAATGCTAAATGCTCAAAATGCTCTTCAATTGCCTATAATAACAATGCTTTGCAAATGAATTTCTAAGATGATAATTTCTCTCAAAATGCTTCATATTTATAGTAAATGTTCAAGGGTAGGGGGTGGAGTGAAATAATCATGATTAACCCTTGGTTGAGTCAAATACTTTTCTTTGTTCATAAATGGGGGGACAAAAGGAAAAAATTGAGTGGTTGAGATTGAAACTTTAGAATGAGTGATTGAGATTCATCCTTTTTGAGTGATTTATGTCTTTTTGTCCTCAATTCTCATTGGTTTCTCAACTTTGTTGAAAGATATTAGGAATTATTAAATTCAATTAATTAATTAAATTTAGCCATGTAAGGGTAATAGGTTCATTTTGACTTTTTAATTTAAACAACTATACAACTAATTGATTAAAATCAATTATGTAGTGTTTTTCACCCCTTTAAGCTTTGATTTAATTATTTAACATCCTTATTTGATTTTTCCTTTACTTTAATTGATTTTGTCCAAATTTATTTAATCATGTCCATTTTAATTGATTTAATCACTTTTTGATTGAATTAATACATTTTGATGATTTTAAGCCATTTTATTGATTTTTGCAATTTAAAATCACTTTGTCCATTTTTGCGTGTCTACACAATGTCCTACACAACTCAAAGGTTGGAGTGAATCAATTGTTAGAAATATAATTAAATTGAACACCAAATATAATCTTATGTAAAACAAAATGCAAAACCACATCACATCATTGAACAAAAGTGACACCAAGATTTTTTCTCGAGGAAACCCTGTTAAGGGGAAAACCTCGGTGGGGATGACACCCAAAAATATCTTCACTACATGAATGAAACCCTATAATGAGTTCTATCCCCATTAGGAGCTTATTAATACAATAGGTAGGTCCTTTTTAAAGGATAGACCCTGTTAAAGAGTCTTCAACCCTGTTAAGGGCAATGCAATTAGCCACATGCCCAAATATAATCAAAAGGTTAACTCCACCTTCAATCCTTTATAAAGTATTCTCTGTAATACTAGAATTGCCTAATAGGACAATCCAACCCTTGTTCCCAGAAGCAAAACCTTATGCCTTGTTAGAAGTGGATCTTGTAGCCGTCCAGTTTGCTTATTTCTGTCACAGTCCACACTTGATCTCAAGGAAGAAACCCTTCCTTATATACAAGTTACAAATAATAATTAATCTAGAGGTCGGCCATTATAGGACCTCATTACATAACAAACAATTACATGATCCAAGGCGATGACACATAATTCATCCTTGATCATGTTACAATAATTATAATTCACCAAGAGTCGGCTCCATCAATGATTCAATCATAAATCAATCATCTACATGTTACTCTTCCTGGTTGGCTCCCAAATACTTCCTCGTAAGAAAAGACACCATACATGTCATAAATAATCACAAGAACATGTTGCGACCACAATGTAACTTCTTAATGATGTCTTCTGACATTTCCCAAGTGCACATACTAAGATTCATCATCACACAATAGTTTTATTCTGAACACTGTAACTAGGTCTAAGAAAACTTTGTCTCTATTCCTACAACCAGTCTTTACTAAAATAGCCATATCTCTATCCTATGATCATATAAACATATGTGGTCATAGGGATAAGCTCAATACTCATCTTAAAACATATATCCAAATTTGAAAGAGCTATGAAATCGTACACCATTCGTACCACTCTCTACAGTCAACCTATATGAACTATTCCATAATTTTTTATCCTTATAATGACTGAATATATGTTGACATCAATGACAAAACTATTGAATGACAACAATTCCAACAATCTCCCCCTTTGGAGTTGATGGAAACATATGTGAAAAATCCATCAACCCAAAAGTACAACCTTCTTAATATCCTTTTCAAAGCTTCCCCTAAAGAAGTAGGGTTTTTCACTAATAACTCACCCTTTGACATCGATGGAAAAGGGTGTCACATTCCTTCCTTCTTTCTACATTTTTTTTTTCAACTAGGTGTTGACTCACCCTAATCTGATTGGTTATGTTCTTCCAACTACTCCCCCTAAGGATTAGACTTCTACAACAAGTCCATGAATGACATTTCTTTGGTAGATGATGGACTTGTGTACTTCATTAGTTACCTATTGATGGGGATCTAACCAAAAGCTTACCTCTAAGATATTCAAAGGTATCTTTATTCAATGGTTTGGTTCAGATGTCTACTATCTACTTCTTTGTACTAATGTACTCAAGCTTTACCACTTTATCTATCACTTTATCTCTCAGAAAATTATACTTGATTGCAATATGCTTACTCTTTAAATGAATCAATAGGTTTTTTTACATGTATACTACAAGTTTGTGTTATCACAATGTATGATAATAGTTTCTCCTTAATTCAAACCAATTTCCCTCAACATTTTCTTCATCCAAATGACTTGAGTGAAATTGATTACTACTACAACATACCTTAATTTTGTTGTCGACTATGATACATGGTCCTATTTCTTGCTAAGCCAAGAGATCAACCTCTTCCCAAGGAAAAAGGCTCCTCCACTAGTGTTTTTATTGTCATCTACACATATTTCCCAATCTACATCAATGTAGACATTCAATGCAAAGTTATATGACCTATCATACCATAATCCTAGGTCAATTGTACCTTTGACGTATCTGAATATCCTTTTTATATTGCAAAATGTGTCTCCTTTGGATCTTCTTGAAACCTAGCAATAATTTCAACTACATTTTCAATATCAAGCCTAGTATGTGTTAGATACTGAAGCCCTCCAATAATTAATATGCATTATGTTTTTATTACATTCTTTGTCTCATCTAAAATGGATAAATTACTCCCTATCACCATAGGATTTCCAATTGGTTCACTTTAATCCATACCAAAAATTTTCAACAACTCTTTTAGACTTTGTTTGTGATATAAATATTCCATCTTTGTTTTGATTTATCTACAATCCTAGGAAGAATTTCATCTCCCCTATCATTGAAATCTCAAAATCATCTTTCATTTATTTTGCAAACTTATTACTCATAGCATCATTACCCCTAAAGATAACATCATCAACAAATACTTATATTATCAAAATACCTTCGTTATTGCATCTTAGGTACAAGTTACTATCTGCACTACCCTTTTTGAAACCAAGATGTATTAAATACCTATCCAACCTTGCATACCAAGCCCTTGGAGATTTCTTTATTCCATACAATGCTTTCTTCAATTTGCAAACCATATTTCTATCAACTATCAAAGGAAAACCATCTGACTAATCAATATAAACTTCTTCCATATCACCATTTAGGAATGCAGACTTGACATCCATTTGATACACCCTAAAATCCTTGTGTGTAGCATAGGCCAAGGATAACCTAACTACCTCTATCCTCAGAAATGGTGAAAAGGTTTCCTCATAATCAATTCCTTCTTACTGTGAATATCCTTTACACACTAATCTAGCTTTATTCCTAATCACCACACCATCTTCATTCATTTTTTTTCTAAATGGGTAAGTGTACCAAGATGGTGAACAAAAATGGGGGTATAAGTGGCCAATTTTTTTTTTTGAAATCAGGGAAACCTAAACTTCACAAAGAGATTTGAGGTTCATACACTCAAAACTAGGAGTTTCATAAAGAATAAGAATTGTAGTACTCTGAATCTAGTTTCTAAACTACTAAAGTTTTTTAAAAATGGATAAGTCTCTCTCTCTCTCTCTCTCTCTCTCTCTATTTTTATATAACATGTACGGGTTATGAGAAATTGTGAATGTTGCCATAAGTTTACATAACCCATTTGGGTTATGAGAAATTGTGAATATTTTCATTACTTTACATAACCCATATGGGCTATGAAGAATTCTTTATATTTGATTCCCAAAAGCCTAAAAAAATAGCAATGCAAGTTGTTTGAAGGCACCACTATTGTTTCACATGATTTTAATGGATAGTAACAGTTAGGTTTTGTTTATTTTATTGTCAAATTTTCTTTGAAATGATTGATTTGTCTTATTTTTTGGATCCCTTTTGAAGTTATTTTATCATGTCTACTTTAGATTATAATAAGATGATGCTCATTTGTTGTTTTTTATGCTATTTAATTGTGGATTGTCCTCATGATGTTACATGTAGGATAATCAATATCAACAATGGGAAAGAACAATATAGGAACGATTGAAAAATGAGAGGCAGTAAAGGAAAGACAAAGGGACCATATGAGGAGATTACGTGAAGGTGTGTCATCTAATGCACCTAATTAAAATGATGAAAATTCAACAATTAAAATTCATATCATGAATGCACTAAGTCAAAATGTTCAACATACACCAATTCAAATGCATGAGATGAATCCACCTAATGAATGCGATGGACATAGACCATTTGAAAATGATGTAATGAATGCACATGTTAATGAAATTGAAGAATATTTATGATTTTAATTTGATGTGATTAATGCACATAATGCACCAATCTTAACACCTCCTCGAATAATTCATAGAAAACCAAAGTTTCTAATAGACATTGATGAAAATATTGTGAGGCCAATGCATGATAAAATTTCCAAAAGAACTTGTAGAAGAATGGTTATAAGAATTTGGAATAACTATTTTGAAAACTT
Organism: Chamaecyparis obtusa; assembly: GCA_027943335.1. NCBI lineage: Eukaryota > Viridiplantae > Streptophyta > Pinopsida > Cupressales > Cupressaceae > Chamaecyparis > Chamaecyparis obtusa. The sequence goes on from BSBK01006779.1 coordinate 75,487, forward strand.
AAATCAAAGTGGAAGATGCCAATTAGTTGTTGAAATGATTAAAAATCTGAAATTTAGAGAGACAATGAAAATTTTGGGGTTAACAACCTCTAAAAATAATAGTGAAAGAACCAATATGAGAAATATTTTTTATGCATACCAATCCATTGATTCAAAATCACGCTCTAAAATGCTAATGTTACTCTTCGTGTCCTCACATCAACCATAATGGGAAAGGAAATAAAAAAATATTGTTTAATAAGAAAAATGAGTAAGTCATTAAGAATAAGTATAACCACATTACACCATTCTTTAGATAGGCGAGAGAAAATTGAGGATCCTAGCAATAATTCTCTTTGGGCATTCTCACGTAGACTCCCATGCAAGGACAAGGTTTTTGTTGATGCACTAAGAACATTAATTGAGAAATATTGGCATGAAAACACAAGGGTTTCACCCAACCAAAGAGATGTTGTTAGAAGATGAATTGGAATGTAGAAATCGTGAGCCACATCCAAAACACTATTTATATATGACACAAACACAATTTTATAAAATATTTCTTCAAAGCTTTCCTCATATTCAAATTAGACAAAGATTTTTTGAGATGAAAAAACCATTTTCTATTAAGATTAATCATGCACGTACTACATTTTGTTGGAGGATTCATGTTGAATTTTCCATGCATTATGAGGTTTATCACTATATATGTGGTACTTTTCACGCTAACAATGTTTTGCATGAATGTGGTCTACAAGAACCTCCTAAGTCACTGAGAGACTTCATTTCAAGTGTAATCTGTAAATGAGATGATGGGTGCATTTATTATAAGATGATGTGTTTGAAAGGATTTTGTCCTACATGTGGTGGTTTGAAAAAGTTGCATAGATTATTACATCTCGATAACACACATGAAATTGGGCAGGAACTAGTTTCTTTTGGAAAATACAAGTCAGTCACATATGGTGTTAAAGATGGAAAAGAATTAAAGAGGTGTGATTTAGTGAAAAGGGGTATATGCATAGCTGATTTTATAAAGATATTTTAAGACAAACTAGTTTATGAGTACATAGGTCATACACATAGAGCTAGGTGGTTGGATGATCAATTCAAGTTTTGTAAGGACACTTTCCCCCTTGGAACTATTGTCTTTGTCATTGATTTTGCAAAGAATTATACACTAAAACATCAAAATGAAGTACAACCTATGTATTACCACTCTAAAAAAGTTACAATTTTTGTACACATAGTATTCATGCATGCACATGATAGAACAGAGGGGGACAGAAAGGTTATAAAAGAGTATCACTTCTATATTAGCGATGATCATACACATTCCTTAGAGTTTGTGCAAGGACGCTTTAAAGTTTTCTATGACACTTTAACGAAAATAGGTGTAAGATGCAACCAACACTTAATATGGTCAGACGATTGTACCTCACAATTCAAGAATGCAAGGATGTTCTACTAGTTGACTAGGATGCATGTGACAAGTGGTGTGCCACATTTTTGGAATTTCACTGAGGAAGGTCATGGAAAGGGAGAGCATGATGGTGCAGGAGCAAATGTGAAAAGAGCTCTTACTAGAGAGGAATTGAAGTATGAAGGTGGTGTAGTATTAATAGATGGAGAAACAATTGTGCAATGGTGTAATTCTACGATGGGACTAGGTAATATAGGTAAGCCTATGGTTTACATATTTTTTGGGTTAATACATGAATCTAACATTGAAAACTATTTATATTTTTGTACACTTACATGATCAAGTGACATGCATTAATTTAAAAGTTCAAATGCAACATGATTAGCTATTTATACTAAACAGATTGCATGTTTTTGTCTATGTGTATGCATTTTTTGTGGAAAGAATGTGAATCGAAAGAGCGAGTTAACCAATCATCTTGTAGACCTTTGAAAACCCTAGATACATATCAACTTCCTTGAGCACTATAACTAAACTAGATGGAAGTATCGGTGGATTTTGACCATGTATCTGACCTACTTGAACTAGGTAATTGAATAGAGGTAATTTGGAATCACCACTATTTGTGTATGTGTGTGGGGGAAAATGTGAGATTCACTCCAAAATCCAAATTCCCAAAAGAGAGATCCAATTTGATCAACCAAGAGGTTAATACACAATCGAATCAATCTATGAAGAATATGAAAGAGAGAGAGAAACCCTATACTTCCCTATAGTTGGATTAAGCTTGAAATCTGAAATAATTGAAGTGCAAATACTAACCTTGAATTAGGGAAGATCTGGAAAATGTTGAATTCTAGCTTCCGTATGAACTTTTTGAAGATACAGTCACTTCTTCTGGACTAGAAATGCTGAGGTGAACAAAACCCATAAATCTTTTCTCCAAATTCACATAGGTTGACTTTGACCTTTTAAAAGGTCAAAGACCACATTATTTATTTGAAGTCTGATTCCGATTCTGTTCATAGATCTTGAAAGATTATCGAAAAGGGTATCCAAATTCACTCTCAGATCTGAGATTCCATACCTCTGCCTGCAAGAAAAATGGTTTTGTTGTTTGTTTGGGGGGGTTTGCCTTGGTCAAACCCCGGTTTGGAATCAACCTTAATATTGAAATTGAAATAGGAGAATGCTAGAAAGTAGTAGAAATAAATCTAACAATGAAGCTATGCAATTCAATAGACACTAATACATTTGGGGTGAAATTGCGATGGCAATTTGCGACGACAGGGAAATGTTAAGCGGTTTTGGCTTTTTTTTTCAAATATAGCTCGACACCGTCGCAATTGCGACGTTGTCAAGATATAAGTGCAAAAAAAAAAGGAACGTTGTCATTTGTGTTTTCAACAGCGCCGAGAGAGATTCCCTCCATGAAATCAAGCGGGTTATCATTTGTGTTTTGAACAAAGCAGGTTGTCATTTGTGTTTTGAACAGCACCGAGAGAGATTCCCTCCGTGAAATCAAGCGGGTTGTCATTTTTGTTTTCAACAGCGCCGAGAGAGATTCCCTCCGCAAAATCACAGCTACAATTTCTGAGTACGTTGGGTTTATTTTTCTTTTGTCATTATTATTTAATCTGGTATTCAGTTGTTAGAGAGCTGAAATACCCAGAAATGAGGACATATCTGTGTTGAATTTATTGTTAGCAGCTTTGGTTATTTAGAATGCTTCCCCACAATACTTAATAGGATGCATTTGGTTTTCAAAGCTTTCACTGACTTGGATTCAAGATTTTGAGACTTTCACGTGCCTTGCTTCAGTTGTTTCCGCAAACAAATCACGTGCCTTTTGTATGCTTCCACATTTTATATACATGTCCATCAGGGTAGTCAGCACCACTATATTTGACAAAAACCCATCTTCAATTACTTTTTGGTGAATTTCCCTACCCTATTCTAAAGATCCCATTTTGGCATATGCTTGAAGAATGCTGGCAAAAGTGGTTGAGTTTGGTTTTATACCTCCCAATTGCATTTGTTTAAAAACCTCCAACGATTTTTAAACAAATGCAATTGGGAGGTATAAAACCAAACTATAACAATCCACCCTTGCTTGGATAGATCACTCACTGCTATACATTAGCATTCAACTCACGGTAATTTCCCACAGTTTATCCTGTGATCACACTGTTTTCCACAAAAATTTGCATATGCAATGTCAGTACTTCATAATACAAGTTAGTTATTGTCATCCCATGAATATTAGGCCTTCTATGTTCATGGGATGATCTTCATTATCTCTAAAACTCTACTGCAATGACAAGTCTAGACAAAAGAATGACTGTTTCAGCAGTGACTGGCGCGACATCAGTCTCAATATAATAGTAAACTCATTCAATAACAAGAATAATTGAATAATCAAACCAAATGATTTGAGACTTAAAAGATCAAGGAACTTGCAGAAATTAAAGTTTATTGCTCGCTGTTTCCTTCACCAGTCCATACACCCACGCAATAGCAAATTCAAAGTAAACTCATTCAAAATGGTTTAGAATGGATGAAAGAAATCCTTCTAACTCATGTATGTGTTAGTTCAAACAAACTAAGACTTCCAAGATAAATGGAGTTGCAAAAACTAAGAGTTTTATATTTCTTACTGTTGCAGTCTGTATATATCTCCCTTCTTTGTCGTAACAGAGATATATATAAGATTCTTTATAACTTCTCAAAAACTAATCCAACCAATTTTCATCGGTTGGAGCTTAGTTTGAGCCTAACTAAATCCTAAATACTAACTCCCTCCATTGTTAGCTAACCGTTGGATTTTGAAAATTCAAAAATTCCAACTTATAATTAATTGAATTATTTTAATCCAAAGACCACTAAACTCACTAACTTTGATCTCTTATGATTATTAAACTTTCCAAAGGACTTAAACTTTCGCACTAGCCTATTCTAGATTCTTAGAACATTATTGAACTTTGGACAATCTCAGTCCATTGTAAACAAGATTTTAGTCCTAATAAGGACATCATTACAAACTCATTGAAGTATTCCATTATTTTAATAACATTAAAGGTGCTAAGATCCTCCAATTGACCTATTGACCCTGTTTATGTATTCCATCCCTCTGATTTGTCCTGAAAGTCTGTATAATCTCCGTCTCCAAATTGGTTGTGTGAGGTGCTCCGGCACCAGTTCGCCAATGGAATAGAAGTTGTTCTTCCTATATCAATGGAAATCCTATCTCTACAACTTCTAACATTAATTGAAGTAGAGGAAGATGGTGCGATGAATGTCATATTAGTAAAATTGTTGAATCTACAAGAAGCTTATGAGAATGCTTATAATGCCTTGACACATCACCAAAGAATAGTATAATGTGGGTTTGACAAGAGGTATGCAATCCCCCTCTTAAGAAAAATGATATGATTTTGAAGTACAATGAAAGAGCAGCCAATCCAAGTCAACATACAAAGTTTGATGCCTTATGGGAGGGTCCTTTTTATATTTCTCGCTACAAAGAAAATTATGTTTTTGAGTTGGAAAACATGGAAGGTAATCCTTTTGAGATATTGATAAATAGGATCCATCTTAAACATTTCTATTAATAGTTTATCCTTCCTTCTTGTACATAGTAGGTTATTTATGCTTTAAGCTCAATAAGTATCATGAGGTACATTTTCTTTGTTGTTAGTCTCTAGTTTTCTTTAGGTTTGAGCCCATGTTTTACCCCGTGCATAGCATTTTTTGTTGTCCAACACATTTTAAAATGATCACCCCCCTATTATTGTATCACTTCCTCCTTGTTCCTCATTCAAGTGGCAATTACACAAGGGACAGTCACTGTGAGATGTCCTCATTTGTGACAAGGACAGTCACACATGAGGACATCTCACAGTGACTGTCCCTTGTGTAATTGCCACTTGAATGTATTACTATTCAACCACATTTATGGGCCCGTTTGGACCATGACACACAATAGCATCTACAGAGAAGAATATCCCAGGTGTAACAAGTTGTAACAATATACCAACAGTTCTAAGAAGTTCCCTAGCACGTAGTAGCATCCCCAGAGAAGAATATACAACATGAGGGCAGCCACTGTAAAGACAACATGATAATGTACACTCATTGTATGTGTACATTATCATGTTGTCTTTACAGTGACTGACCTCATTCAAGTGGCAATTACACAAGGGACAGTCACTGTGAGATGTCCTCATTTGTGACAAGGACAGTCACACATGAGGATATCTCACAGTGACTGTCCCTTGTGTAATTGCCACTTGAATGTATTGCTATTCAACCACATTTATGGGCCCGTTTGGACCACAGCACACAGTAGCATCTACAGAGAAGAATATCCCAGGTGTAACAAGTTGTAAGAATATACCAACAGTTCTAAGAAGTTCCCTAGCACATAGTAGCATCTTCTAATTGTCTATACCACTTCACAAGGTATTGTTTGCACACATTGTTTTTGGTTCTTTTGATGACCCTTGTTTTGAAATTGCTATTAGGCCTTGTAGCTTATATGTTTTGATTGCTGGAGAGCTTCTAAAGCTAAGCAAGAAGACCATTGCACGAGTTATAGCCGCGCGCTCAGGTTTGAAAATTGTATATTTTTTAATCTAATGTATATTTTAACTAGACTTTTAGCTTATTTTTGCTGTATATTTTAATCTAAAGGGAATCATGGATGTGAACTTGAAAGAATTTTGTACTTAGTTCTTATGGAGAGAATAGTAGTAGTTTACGGTCTAATATCAAATAGAGTTTTCCAATTACAGAAAGTTAATGAATTCTAATAGCTTATATGTTTTGATTGCTGGAGAGCTTCTAGAGCTAAGCACGAAGACCATTGCACGAGTTATAGCCGTGTGCTCAGGTTTGAAGATTGTATATATTTTAATCTAATGTATATTTTAATCCTTTTGCCATGTCATGTAATATGTCTTGCCTTGTAGCTTATATGTTTTGAAATTGCTGTTAGGCCTTGTAGCTTATATGTTTTGATTGCTAGAGAGCTTCTAGAGCTAAGCAAGAAGACCATTGCACTAGTCGTAGCCGTGCGCTCAGGTATGAAAATTGTATATTTTTTAATCTAATGTATATTTTAACTAGACTTTTAAAATATTAAAGGATTTAACTAGGTCTAAGAAGATTTGTGTACTTTTGACAATTTTGCTTAGTCACTGAAAGTTGTAGACCGAAGTTTTCATAGCCCAATTTTTGCTTCCTGCGAAGAACGATCATGTCAGATAATATAAGTGAAGAACAAAATAGGGAGACAATCACTAGATTGTGGTCTAACTTGAAAAGAAAAGGTGATGGAAAATGTTATTGTCCCTGCAAAATTTGTAAGGGCTTAAACCGTAGAAGACTGCTAATCAAAACAATTAAGAGACATTGTAGGGAGAATGGTCACATTGAAGGGGGGCATGACTATCATCCACTGGTAAGTTGTTCATTATATCATTTTAACAATTTATATACATATGAAATCACTTGATGATGAGTTGAAGATCATGGTTTATTTATGTTAATCAATTTTATATAGGTTGATCTCCCCAGGGAAGTACATGATATGGAGGAACATGGGGGTGCGAATATCCAAGGTGAAGATAATGATCCCATGGAAGATGATGATCATGCGCCAGAAAACACAATTGAAGATGATGGTATAAATACATTGATCCATGACACATTTAGTCCAAGCGGATCTGATCATGATGATGATGATAGCCTCGATGTACCTCTACTTGAGAAGGCATACGAGCCCCTATACAAAGACTCCCAAACAACTCTTCTCTTTGCTGTATTGTTGTTGTTGAACTTGAAGGTTATGAATGGTTTATCCAACATAACAATGTCACGTATGTTAAGGTATGTCATATATGTCTTTATAGTTAACAAAGGGTGAATAATGTACCACTAATATTGTTTATATTAACAACTTATATTTTTTGCTGTAGATTGATAGGCGAGTTTTTGTTACCACCATCAAATATTCTACCTCGCTCATATCAAGAATTATCTGCTATTATGAAAGATATTGGAATGGAGTATCAAGCAATACATGCTTGTCCCAATGATCATATTATATATTATAAAGAACATGAATTTGCAACACAATGCCCTGTATGTCATACGAGTAGATATCAAACAGATCGAATAACAAAAAAGGTGCCTCACAAGGTTCTTCGTTACATCCCCATTATTCCATGGATGCGACAATTATTCAGGTGTACTAGCTTGGCACAATTTATGGATTACCATGCATGCAATAGAAGTCGAGATGACATTATTCAAATCCCTACGGATGGTTCGACATTTATGCACATAGAGGAAAAGTGGCAACACTTCAAAGAAGAACCTCGTAATCTCAGGCTTTCATTGGCAGCGGATGGTGTCAATCCATTTGGAGAGATGAGATCTGTTTGCTCGGTGTGGCCTATTTTTGTTATCAACAATAACATTCCTCCGTGAATGTCAATAAAGAGGGAGCACATTATGTTGGCAATGATTGTTCCAGGTATTTTATCATTTGATAGTTATTAATTTACATGTACTTACAAATCTTACAGTAAAATGGTCAAAATAATTATGTAATGTTACTGTTCATTCAAGTAGGTAAATATCAAGTTAAAGATATGAATGTATATATTGAGCCCCTTATTGACGAGTTGGTGGAGTTATGGAACGATGTCACTATGTATGATGTGTCTAGACCAATAGGACAAAGACAATTTCAATTCCATGCAATACTTGTATGGACAATACATGATGCCCCAGGGCTAACACATTTTTGTGGTATGTTATAGTGAATTCAAGTTGCACATGATAATTCTAATTATAAAAATCAACATATTTAATAATCCAATTATATCATTATCTTGTAGGTCTTCAAACAAAGGGAAAATTTGCATGTCCAGTTTGTGGTCCAAAGATGAAATCTCATCATTCAAAAAGTTTAGGAAAGCAGGTGTTTGATGAGTACAGACACTTCCTCCACAGGAATCATAAGTATCAAAGTATGGAAAAACATCTTTTCAATGGGAAAGAAGAGACTACATCAAAGCCACGAAGAATGACACCTCGCCTATGGAAGTTGGAATATAATAGAATTAATCATCGAGGTAATGTCATTCCACCTAATGGTTTATGTTTGTAATTTATATATTTCTATTGTGATTTTTGTTTACTAATTATGTAATTGATGATCGTGAAGGTCGTCAAGGCACTACTGACAACCTTCCAAAGGGACTAAAAAGCTATCCCAGACAATTTAGTAGGTTTCCCTACTACGAGGACCTACAAATTGTGCATTTGTTTGATCCTATGCATATTGGAAAGAATATAACAGAGACATTGTGAAAAATACTGGATGGAAGGCGTGACAAAGAAAAAATTGTCAAAATTTGTAATGACATTCATGAATCCAATCATGCACTGAAGAATTTCATTCACTCAAATAGAAATAGAGATCAGATTAATATAAGTGCCCTTCCTTGGTTATTAATGGAGCAGCAAAGTGATGCCATAAAAGAAGTCATACGAAAAATTCGATTTCCCACAGGATTTGCTGCGAACATAAGCAATCTCATATCAAAGAAAAGTGAATTTGGGCCAGGGCTCAAAACGCATGATTGGCATACTTTCATCAAGGTAAGTTATGTTCTTCTGTATTTACAATATATTCATAAACTACATGTACTATTCATTATGTTATGTTAGAAAATAATGAAATGATTGGTTTATAATTACTGCAGTACGTGCTACCTCTATCTCTCCCAGAGCACTTCAACAATAACATCAAACAAGTGATATATGATCTTGGAAAATACATGAGGTAAGCAGTAATATCTATTCAATTTGTTTTATATATTTATTATATTCGTGATTTGTTTTTCTTGCTATGTAATCTATTGTATATTATTTTGTAAAGTCTCGTATTTATATATTTTTTGTGACTTGAATCTCTTAATGTAGGTGGTTGTCATCTAAAGAAATCCATAAAGAAGATATAAACTATTGGAAGAGAAGAATTCCTCATTTACTGTGTGAAATGCAAAAGTGTCTACCTCCAACTTTTTTCAATGCACAAGAATACTACCTCATACACCAAGTTGAGGAGATTGAATTGTGTGGACCTGCACACACTAGGTCAATGTGGATGGTTGAGAGGCACTTGAAATCTTTGAAGGCTTTGGTTCGACAAAGAGCACATCCTAAGGGTTCTATGGTAGAGGGATACATGGTATACCAGACTATGGTGTACATTACTGAATATCTTCCTAAGTTTGCTTCAAATATCCATGTAGATCGCATTTGGGATCTCGACCCTTTTAAAAAATTCAAAGGGGAGTACTTGATGGGGAAAGGTAGATTGAGGAAAGTGACAGGTAATAAATTATAAGATGTTATTGTAATAAATTATTTCTTAATCTTCAAAATAAATCGGTTGTAAGTCGTCTATTTTTTTTTTGTACAGTTGCTCGAGAGTGGGATGCACTACATTTGTATATTGCAAACAATCTTGATTGGATGACGGTATGGATTGAACGATGTCAACATTCTGGTCACACATTAACATGGGAAGGTGTATCTTCATTGGTTAAAGAAGCTCATCGTAATGGAGATTCTAATGTTACGCAAAGGGAAATAGATTTAGCATATGGTTTAAGAGATTTCTAGGTACGTACAAAATTATTAATCACCCGTATGTTTATCAACTCACGATATAATAATTTTGACATGTTTCACATATTATTGCAGGTTAAACACCACAAGGGTATGTTCTGTAATGGTCAAAAATTTCGCGTCAAAGTGTTGGATGACACGAAGAAAACTTGTGATTCTGGAATAACTGCAGTCTTTCAAGTGACTAATATTTCATCTAGAAATGACTTACATCCTCAAGAGTCTAAAAATCAATACTATGGCATTTTGGATGATATACTTGAGTGCGACTTTAGTTCCTTCAAATTAGTACTCTTCATTGTCAAATGGTACAGGCTACGACTTAATCCAAATTATCCTAATAGAACTGTTATTGAACATGATAATGGATTTACAATGGTTAATACAAGGTCGTTTGAGCCAGTTGGGGATGAGCCCTATGTTCGTCCAAGCCAATGTGAGCAGGTATTTTACTCAGAGGTTTCACATAAACCGGGTTGGTCATTTGTTGTTAGACATGAACCGAGAGGAAGGCCGATAAAGTATAATGCGATGGAAGAAGAAGATACCAAAGAAGTAGAAGATGATGTAGATGATGATCACGATCGACAATTATTGGATGATGTTCCTGAGACAAATTTTCATGAAGAAGAAGAAGAAGATGATGACGATGATGCTGCTACTGATTATGATGATGAAGATGATGTTGATGTTGATGATGATGATGTTGATGATGATGACAACGACGACAATGACGATGACGATGATGATGATGATGACGATGATGACGAGGATGATGATGATGATGATGATGATGATGATGATGATGATGATGATGATGATGATGATGATGATGATGATGATGAGGATGATGATGATGAAATTTAAAGGTATGCCATCAATCCTTAATGTATTTAATATTCATTTCTTGATAGAAATATATTTGTCTTAAATGGTTACATAGTTTACTCATTATCTATTTAAAAGCTACAAGTTTCAACTACAAATAGAATACTGCTAATCTAAATTAACTATTAATCTAAATTAATTAAATAAAACTATTTAAAACACATATTGATGCATGAATGTATTGAGCCTTATTTTCTTTCAGGTCAAAAGCATTTGTAAGTATTCTCACAACACCAACCAAGCATCTTCATAAGATCACTCTCCTTGATCCAAGCCAACTCCATAACCTATCAGAGTGCACACCAAATCCTTATGCCACCTTAGCATTCTACATCTTTGGAATAATCCCAATGTCCCTCAATCCATCCAATGGATTCATCCAAGCAATCTAATCAACAAACTATCAAATGCTCACAATGCCTCAATAGGCTCCAAACTTGACTTCACCTTAACTAGGTGTTTCCTCCACCTCCACCACACACATCAAACAACTTCAAATAGCATGTCCCCAAGGTTACTAAGCCCTCAATTCATCAGCTGATACAAAAACCCAGTTTTAGCCCTTCAGTAGGCCTACTTCCCTAGCAGGCTTATAATGTGAGCCTGATTTAAGTGTTATAATGTGTACATTTTAATGTTTTTAATTTTTATGTGATGCTTATGATGGATGTGATTATTATTATGATGTGATTATGCTCATGATAATTGAATTACATTTGCAAGAAATTGAACCCCTTTCAAGAGCATCTCGCACAGTCTCATGGATCGACAGGTATAAGTCAATACACCTTATAGAAAGTCTATTTAATACACTTATCAATAGTAAGATTGATGTCTTCTAAGATCTCTCCCATTTGCAGGTACCAGCAAATAGGTATTTTTCAGAAGTGTCTTCCTCGAGTGAGGGAAATATAGGAATAGAAGAGGAAAGTGAGACATGTAGTTTATCTAGAATAGGGAGATTAACTAGAGGTCAAAGGACTAGAAGGAAATTCAATAAACACATGAAATTTTTCCTTGCTCAAGGGGGGTCATGTTCTTATGATGATGAGATGAAAGGTGACATCGAGGTGCCCTTGAGGTACCAACATCTACAGAAACATTGGGTACCCAAGGAACTTCCTCCAATAAACACTGATTTTTGTGTTAATGAGAGGATATATCGCATAGCACCATCATCATTACATGGTTTGGGCCTATTTTCTATGGATGGCATAAAGGTGTCTTACAACAAAGTTTCTGAATTGATGGAGTATGTTGGACCATGTTACGATTACAAAAGTTGGATGCATATTGTTCAATATAAAAAAAGTATGCGTAGGTATGCACTCTCGGCAAATTATATACAACAGCAAGACAATAATCAAAGTAAAAGTGTGGCTATATACATTGATGGAAGGCCAAAAGTAACAGGGAATATTGCGGGTTTTATAAATAGTACACGACCTGGGTCAACTATAAAGCAACCCAATTGCATATTTGAGGCACGTGAGGGAAATCATGTATTCATCTGTGTGATAAAATCAATACGTGTAGGGGAAGAGCTGCTTATTGATTACAATTTGAACCACATAGATACAAACGAGGCTACTATCATGGGGGTGGTACATACTATTAAACCAACTTCTAATCAATGACTCCAACATACCATTTAGTTATTAAATTTTTGGCTAACATTTTTATACTTGATCTTTGACACAGGGGCACAATATGGAGCAACCGCCCGAAGGTGATGGTGACGATATTCCTAGCTCATCTACACATGAGCAGGTAAAACTCATTGTAATTGTGCAAACTAGATAGAAGCAAAATGTTATTTTTTTTAATGTTATTTTCTTCATTGTTTTGGAGTAATTTTGATAATACTAATACTATTGTTGTCACAGAGGGCCGGTGGTCGGAGAGAGGGAAAACAACCTATAGTCCCTCAGGAGTCCCCCCTTGTGGACCCTTTTTTTATTGATTTAGCAGAGACCGATGACCCGATCGGTTCCATTAAAATGCTGCTAAAGAAAATTGGGAAAGAACTTCTACGTTTGGTATCCATACATCCTCAGACTTAGGAAATAAAAGACAAGGCAGTTGAGTTGTTGCGCACTTCTGAAAACTTTAAAGTAAGTATTAATGAAATTTTTAATTATTACAAGAGTTCAATAATGGTTTTTATGTTATGCTCTTTTATGACATTAATTAAAATATGGATGCATTGTCTTTACAGAGTTATTTGCGTAATTTTGAACCCCATTCCCATGATGAGGCCGGTATTGCAAGTGGTTCAGGTAGATCACATGTTCCATTCCCCACTTGTGTTTTCCACTGAATATATATAGGAATGATCATAATCATTGACAATACATGCTTGAACAATCTTTTTTTTTAATGCTTTAACAATCTTGTCCATGCTAGTCCACGTGTTCTATATTTATGCATGCTCTAACAATTTTATTCTTCAGCTCCTTTCCATGATGATATGACAACACCACCTCCATCCAGGACAGCCACAAATGTCTTGCCGACTGCCATGTCAATAACACACAGCCTAAATGCACCAACTGTTGCACCATCTACTGGTACACAAATCCCTCTTTTTCTCTCTTTTGTTATGTGTTTAAGTGTTATGTGTTTACGATGTAGATCCCTTGATTGTGTTTGTGCCATGGGTGCTCTGCACCAATTTATTTCCCTTGAAGTATTATTTCTTGGAGGTATTTGATAATGGTTTTCATTTTTTGCAATAGGAGATGCAACAAGTCCGGATGCAGCATCATTTCCTGGATGTTCCCGTGTTCCTAGTACGGGAACGGTGAAGGATTGCGTATTGATCGTCAGCGACAATGAAGGCATTCCCTTAAAAGTAGCCAAAGTTCCAGGTACTTTAAAGTTATTATTATTCTATAGTGATATAATAGTAATTTAGTTTTTGATCACTCTTCATCGACTAATGATCCCATGATTATTTTGTAGGGAATGATATTTTTTGGCGAAAACTTGGTGACGAGTGTTTGCGGATATTCAGGCCCACCCTACGTACATGGTGGAACATCATATCCTAACTAAAAGCCCAAACCACTATTTTGATTTCATATCATTGCTAGAATAGTTTTCCTTTTCATCAATTTCTTGAACTATATTAAAGGTAGCTTCTCTTCATTTATGAGTCTAACATGTTTTTTTTTACTTAAAAGGTGGAATAACCAAGATAAAAAGTTGAAGGATGATCTTGTACATAGTATGACCCAGCTTTTTGGACCTCGTGCATTTGAGAGAAACAAGCTCCTTGAAAGAGATGGTTTATGTTTGAAGTATATTAGAGACCAGTACAGGAAATATTTAGAGGTTAACCCTAGGCACGAGCGTCTACCCTGTGTTCTTGAGGCTGAGTGGCAGGCTTTGATTTTGGATGGAAAGTATAAAGCCGACATGAAAAAAGGAATTACACCAGTAGAGAGTAGAGCAAGGTATGTGATACTTTTGAGAATGTAATTATGTACTAATTAACCTCTAAATGTTTCCTGTAATTATGTACTAATTAACCTCTAAATTTTTCCTGTACTGGTCTCTAACATATTTCAAACTTTTCATAGATTGCCTGACACATCAAAGGCAACAAAGGCAAGATTAAAAAAGCACGGGACACACAAGCTCAGCTCTGGTGGTTTTTCCAAACTTCAAGCACGAGTTGTAAGTATTAGTAAATGAAAACTTGTATCAATTTTTTTATATATTGCAAGGAAATCTTTTTTGATCAAACAATGCAAGTAAAATTCACCATACCAAGCAAAAATGTAGGTGTCAGAGTTCAATAGATGCCTCATAGAAGAGGACAAGAGAATTGGCTTCCAACAAGGCTATAGAGCCGTGGCTGAACGGCTACGAGCTGAAATCAGTGTGCAAGGTTCAAATAATGATGCATCTGAGCCACAGGTAAATAAGCTAAATGAAATTTATTTCAAATTGAATACTTTACCAATTAGTCTATTTGATGTTAAGTTCTAATATAAAGTGAGTATATCTATTTTAAGAAAGCAATGATAACAATGTGTAGGATATTGGAATGCAGCCTGACAATCCTTCTACACAATCTATGCATAATGAAGGTTCGCATGATGTGCATCCTAGTGGTGGAGGTATACATTTTCTATTAAAATTTTTATATGTAATTACAATTGGTATTTGGATTAATGTAACATTTTGTATAGCAACTGTAGAGGATCGAGGGGTCAGTGCTCATGAGCATGTTGAGGTTGAGTCTAGACAAAATGATGTGGCCAGATCAGGTAATTAAAGAGCACCATAGTTATGTTCTTTAAAATAATTAAATACTTGTAACAATTATAATTAAATATTTTAAATTTAACTCTTTTATTTGTTATTGTAGAGGACCCCCCTTTGCAGCAGCATAGGAATTTGAGATCATCAAGAACAGAGAACAAAACAACTGATGAGGGGGGTATTGATGATAACACTGATGCTCCTCTTAGAGCTTACATAGAAAAAAAAATTAGAAAGAGAAAAAAGAAATGATTGTCATCTAAATACCTTAATTGATAATGACTGAATTTTATGTCTCAATGAATTTAATTATGTGCTAATGAATGTTCATGAATTATGTGTTTATTTTCATATTGATGAATGTTGCGTGTTAACGAATCTAATGTGTTAATGAATGTTATCATGTGATATTGATTGAATGTTACATTTTATTAATAATTGAAAGAATGAATGAATGTTAGATGTTAACGGGGAATGTAGAGTGATGTTAGGGGGAGGGGGGTGGGGCCAAATGAGCTTCCACCTTCACATGGTTGGCTCTATTTAGTAGAGAATATTAAACTATATTCTCGAAACAAAGTGAAGCTCAATAAGATACTAAATGAGTCAAAATGGTTATCAAGGTCCTCTATCCATAAGATACTTGTAGTCAAAATGGTTATTAATAAGATACTTGTAGTCAAAATGGTTATCTAGGTCCTCTATCCATTCCATAAGTTCTTCACCATTCAAACTTCCTCCATAACAAGGAATGTGCTCTAGGTTAGTCATGAAGCCTAGCATGGACTCTTTGTCAGATAGAGCCACTATTTCAAAGCCTTTTCTGTGCATTTCCTTCAAGCACTGTACAGTGTACGGATGTGAAAGGGAGGGCAGACCAGTGTGGAAGTTAGAGTATTTATATCTTATGCTTTGAGAGTTTATTTGGTAGATTCAAGACACCTTATATCAAAGTTATTCCTTTTTCTTATCTGTTGTTCTGTCAAACCCTCATTTTTAGGGTTATTGCATTCAAATGGCCTTAACTTGCAAATGAACCATAGGATATCCTCTGTTCTTTGTAAAATGCAAGTTAAGGGGGTTTATTTTCATATTTTAAAAGCTTTGGAATAGGATACTAAGCCAGAGAATTTCGAGAGCAAGCCCTAGGTCAAGAATCTCAATGTTCTTGACTAGGAGTTGATGGATTATGCAAGATCAGAGGGTAGCGGCAAGTAAAGGACCTCAAACCTTATTGAATCTAGATCTTTAGAGAAAGGTGGACATCTTCAAACTCTGATCTTGGTTTCATGCACCCATTTTCAATGCCTTGTTTTGGAACCCACACCCAAAGGCATGCATTAGGTCTACGGACTCAATAAGGACATTGATATGCTGGAGTGGATTCAGGGTCTGCGAGTTGGAGGATTGTTAGAACATCAAAAAGGGTACTCAAAAAACATATAAGTTCATAAGGTCCTTTGTCAAATTGAAGAGTTATTGCTGCAGAACAGGTTTTGGAGACCTACTAGAGTCACTAGGTCTATTTGTGATTTTGATGTCTTGGGTTGTTTGGAACACAACCAATGCATGATTTTGCATGTTTTAGGGAATCTTAAGAGTTTTCAAATGTTTGATTGGATTGGCAAAGCCTAGGATCAATAAAGTCTCTTTTGGTAGAAAATCAGGGAACTTGTCCCTAAAAGGAAATTTGGTCTTGGTTGGGATTGAGTCAATAAGGTGTTAGAAGTATCTTGAAACCTTTGAAGTCCCTCTAGTATAGATATTTTAAACTGGTCTGATAGAATCAGAGGCTAAATTGCTTAGGTGTAACATTTTGGTGTCTTGAAGTGGGTTGGGGCTTAAGACCAAGTTTCTTGCTGACCACTTTGCATCACATTGTCTTGCATGAAATTAGTCATTCTGTATACACTGGTCTAGTGTTGTCAGTAGACCCAAATAGTTCAAAGATACTCGAACCAATCAGATGTTTTATGGGGTGCATTTTTGTGTTAGGTAGAAAGGATTCTTCATACAGGTGAAAGTCTCGAACCTTTCCCCACTCCCAAAAAAATATCACTTGTACTGTTATGAGCAGTCATGAGGACTAGACAGATACATTATAATATATGTAATTTCCACTTGAATGTATTGCTATTCAACCACATTTATGGGCCCGTTTGGACCATGACACACAGTAGCATCTACAAAGAAGAATATCCCAGGTGTAACAAGCTCTAAGAATATACCAATAGTTCTAAGAAGTTCCCTAGCACATAGTAGCATCTACAGAGAAGAATATACAACATGAGGGAAGTCACCGTAAAGACAACATGATAATGTACACTCATTGTATGTGTACATTATCATGTTGTCTTTACAGTGACTGTCCTCATTCAAGTGGCAATTACACAAGGGACAGTCACTGTGAGATGTCCTCATTTGTGACAAGGACAGTCACACATGAGGACATCTCACAGTCACTGTCCCTTGTGTAATTTCCACTTGAATGTATTGTTATTCAACCACATTTATGGGCCCGTTTGGACCATGACACACAGTAGCATCTACAGAGAAGAAGTTTGGTATGCAATGGTCTTGAAACCTCCTGAGAAATTCTTGGTATGCATTTGTGTGGTGCAAAAGCTTCATTGAAAGAGAAAAAGAAGAAAAGAATAGAAATGATTTTTTTTCTTTTTATGTCATATACTGTAACCAGCTACTTATAACTTACAAAAATTATTATAACCATTTGAAATTGAAACTTAGTTTAATGTGAAACTGAGAACTGCTTTATTAGAGCTTTCTGTGATTTAGATTCAGACATCAAGAACATTGTTTGCCTAATATTGTGATTAATGTTTATTTATTAATATCTCATACTGACAAATAATTGATAATTGTAGGGAAAACGTCATTGGGGGTCTTTGAGGATCCACCAGAAGCCAAGGAGAAAATGTATTCAAATGCTAAAGATGGTGTAACAGTCCTTACAGCTGTTGAACCTTGCTGTGTAGATCATCTTCGATTCTCCAAGTTCAACAGTACTGTGGTATTCCTTTGGATACTTCTAATGGTAAATTTCAGACATCAAGTTCTTTTCCTATGAAACTACTACATTTGTAATCTATAGTTTTAAACTTTTAGTTTATAAATGTTCATCAACTTTAGTTTGTATGCTGCCATTTCAAGTATGATTAATGAAGTTACCTTTATCACAAGATGAGAGTGAGCAGTCAGCATACTGGTACGGAGCTGGCAGCATTGATACGGTGACTAGGGCATCGTTTAATGGTGGTATTGTGTTTTCCCGTGTTTAGGGCATCGACCTTTTGAAGCATTGCCTTCATCTTTCTTAAGTCTGAGTTTTAAGTTTGTTTATTTCCATCCTAACTTGCTTTTCCCTCTTCGGTTTTGTAGTACTGTGAAGGTAGTCGCAAGTTAGGGCTGTTTCATTGCATACCCGAAACAATGAAGACGTTACGGTCCACAAAACATTTGTGCTTGAAAGATGAAAAAATAAAATTAAACTTCTAAATAACCAAAGCCGCTAACAATAAATTCAACACAGATATGTCCTCATTTCTGGGTATTTTAGCTATGTAACAGCTGAATACCAGATTACATAATAATGACAAAAAAAAAATAAACCCAATGTACTCAGAAATTGTAGCTGTGATTTCGTGGAGGGAATCTCTCTCGGCGCTGTTGAAAATACAAATGACAACGTTTCTCTACATTATCATGTTGTCTTTACAGTGACTGCCCCTTGTGTAATTGCCACTTGAAGGAGGACAGTCACTGTAAAGACAACATGATAATGTACACTTACAGAATGAGGACAGTCACTCTAAAGACAACATGATAATGTACACTCATTGTAAGGACAGTCACAAATGAGGACATCTCACAGTGACTGTCCCTTGTGTAATTGCCACTTGAATGTATTGCTATTCAGCCACATTAATGCTTTTCTTCTTCAACAAATGAGCATAGTCACTCTAAAGACAACATGATAATGTACACTTACTGTGAGTGTACATTATCATGTTGTCTTTAGAGTGACTATCCTCATTTGTTTGAACTAACACATACATGAGTTAGAAGGATTTCTTTCATCCATTCTAAACCATTTTGAATGAGTTTACTTTGATTTTGCTGTAACATAGAAGGCCTAATATTCATGGGATGACAATAACTAACTTGTATTATGAAGTACTGACATTGCATAGGAAAAGTTTTGTGGAAAACAGTGTGATCACAAGATAAACTATGGGAAATTACCTTGAGTTGAATGCTAATGTATAGCAGTGAGTGATCTATCCAATTAAGGGTGGATTGTTATAATGTGGAACATTGTATAATGTTTGTGAGATGGTGAATCATCCACTAATTTGGATTTGAAGGGTGTAGAATCGGGTGATTGAGAATGCCCTAGTTAAGAAGGGTTTAGAGCCAAGAATTGTGGGTTTGGGTGTTGCAGAGCCCTAAAGGCTAATTCGCTTTGGAATTGTTTATTTCAAAGTGTAAGAAGACACTGTCCAGGGATTAGGAAGTGTTAGGTGGAATTTATCATATACTTCCTTTGAAATTTGGGTCATTTTTATACATTAAAACCAGAGGTACAGTCATAGAACAGGGTAGGGAAATTCACCAAAAAGTAATTGAAGATGGGTTTTTGTCAAATATAGTGGTGGTGACTACCCTGATGGACATGTATATAAAATGTGGAAGCATACAAAAGGCACACGATTTGTTTGCGGAAACAACTGAAGCAAGGCACGTGAAAGTCTCAGTGAAAGCTTTGAAAACCAAATGCATCCTATTAAGTATTGTGGGGAAGCATTCTAAATAACCAAAGCCAATAACAATAAATTCAACACAGATATGTCCTCATTTCTGGGTATTTTAGCTCTCTAACAGCTGAATACCAGATTACATAATAATGAAAAAAGAAAAATAAACCCAACGTACTCAGAAATTGTAGCTATGATTTCGCAGAGGGAATCTCTCTCAGCGCTGTTGAAAATACAAATGACAATGTTTCTCTATATTATCATGTTGTCTTTACAGTGACTGTCCCTTGTGTAATTGCCACTTGAAGGAGGACAGTCACTGTAAAGACAACATGATAATGTACACTTACAGAATGAGGACAGTCACTCTAAAGACAACATGATAATGTACACTCACTGTAAGGATAGTCACAAATGAGGACATCTCACAGTGACTGTCCCTTGTGTGATTGCCACTTGAATGTATTGCTATTCAGCCACATTAATGCTTTTCTTCTTCAACAAATGAGGATAGTCACTCTAAAGACAACATGATAATGTACACTCACTGTGAGTGTACATTATCATGTTGTCTTTAGAGTGACTATCCTCATTTGTTGAAGAAGAAAAGCATTAATGTGGCTGAATAGCAATACATTCAAGTGGCAATCACACAAGGGACAGTCACTGTGAGATGTCCTGATTTGTGACTATCCTTACAGTGAGTGTACATTATCATGTTGTCTTTAGAGTGACTGTCCTCATTTGTTGAAGGAAAAAAGCATTAATGTGGCTGAATAGCAATACATTCAAGTGGTAATCACACAAGGGACAGTCACTGTGAGATGTCCTCATTTGTGACTATCCTTACAGTGAGTGTACATTATCATGTTGTCTTTAGAGTGACTATCCTCATTTGTTGAAGGAAAAAAGTATTAATGTGGCTGAATAGCAATACATTCAAGTGGCAATCACAAGGGACAGTCACTGTGAGATGTCCTCATTTGTGACTATCCTTACAGTGAGTGTACATTATCATGTTGTCTTTAGAGTGACTGTCCTCATTTGTTGAAGAAGAAAAGCATTAATGTGGCTGAATAGCAATACATTCAAGTGGCAATCACACAAGGGACAGTCACTGTGAGATGTCCTCATTTGTGACTGTCCTTACAGTGAGTGTACATTATCATGTTGTCTTTAGAGTGACTGTCCTCATTTGTTGAAGGAAAAAAGCATTAATGTGGTTCATTAGCAATGTATTAAATAATTTTTTTTTAAAATTCTATCCAGGATCATCTTAGAATATCTACTATTTGCGCATTTAGATATTAACCTAATCAACTTGATTCAAAAGATAGATGGTCATTAACCAGAGAGAGATCGCCATGCATTAAGAAACCTAATTTTTCCAAATCCAATTGTTTCCCTTACTTGAATGCCCTACTATTCTAGGCAAGGTATACCGCTCACCTTGGATGAGAGACTAATTATGGGAATTTCCTTTTTCACCCAGATCAAAAAACCACTGACAAAAATGGAAATGACCAATCAAATAGTAGTCTTATTGTAGTCACTTTGTTTGCATAATAAATTGCTTGCATGGATTATTGTAACTAAAACATAGATTCATGCTCTAATAGCTTCCTTTAGCTCGTTAGACTTAATTCGAATAAAGAAAATTAATGGTACAATCAGTAAAATGTAGTTTTCACCATCGTCAATCTCTAGGCACCAAGGTTTTAATATTGAGATTATTTCTTTGTGGTATGCAAGTTGTAAAGGAAATAGAGCCTTCAATAATAAATAGAGCACTCTATTCTTTCTGATCATTTGATTTCTTTATAAGTTTATGATTTGATAATTGCTATTTTTTGATTTTTGTGTATTGTTGATTGGTTAATTGCTATTACCTTTTTCTTTCCTGTTATAAAGAGCTTCTATCAGACTTCACACATGAAACTCTAGATATTTCACACATTCAGATGTAAGCTCTCTTGTTCAGTTTAGTCATGAGAACCCTATTACTAGAGTGTTTGGTGCAGAAATAGCCACTTTTATTGTAGAGCATTATTTCTTAAGAATATGTTATCATGTTCCTAATGGAATTGTGCTTAGTATTCAATTCCAAATTAATTTGATTTTCATAAATGTTAAATATAATTGGGTCATTGGTGTATCTGATAGTTGATATGTAGTCACGATGAAGTTAGAAGTTCCAGTGGCTAGAGTTTGTGGCTTTGATACTTCATCCTTGTTGGTTTTTTAGCCTTTCTATATGCCAATAAAAATAAGGTGCATACCTGAAACAAACAAGCAATAATGCAAAGGCTGGTGTGTGAAAATGGAAGTATTCTAGTGATATTAATTTTAAAAATTTCTTTTATTTTTTAAGGTCTTGGATGCCATTGGAGCTACTATAAATTACTAACACTAAAGAAATATTGCATCTGATTATTTTGTTGGAAGTTTGGAACATATTGAACTTTCTCCACTATAACATATATAGCCTGGAGCTTTCATAAAACCATTTTGATAAATAGTCTTGCACATTGCCTGTAAGACACAAACTTTCAGTGCCATAAAAATACACATTGTCCTCAATTAGTAATGTCTCAAATTTTGTACAGAACTTGTTATTTGAGTCTTATATTTCAGAAATGAAGCAAAAATTTCTCCAAAAAAGTCAAGATGATTGATCTAGCATAGATTTCAAAAACTGTAGGTAGTTTAACTAATGTGGATGCAATCATATTTTACCACTCTGAATGAACTAGTTTGCATGAAAATTTATATACAACCATCATTGCATTGTGGCTCTTTGTTAGAGACGTAGAATTTTGAAGTTTAAATTATTTTCATAATTTTATCATAACTTGGAGCATTTTTCATACTTAGCTGTGTCACTAGCTTAATGCATATTAATTATTTTGTCTTGTTTTTCTTGCATGGCAGGGAAGCAACAACAACATATAGGGCTGAAGCTTTAGAATTTCAAAAACAATTGAGGCATTTGCAGAATCGGTGTATTTGCTCAGTGGTCAAGCTTCATCTTTGATTCAAGGAAGATGAGCACGGGAGGCAGCAACATCTTCAAAAAATGGATGAAATTGCTAGCAGGAATATGGAGGTATGAAGTAGAGAGATGCTTTGTAATAGAAGGAATCTGTCTTAAGCTAAGTTTGTGTTGGCTAAGAAAATCTCATTTCATAAAAACTTGAATGCCTCTTATGTATACAGTCCTATTTAGTGACACAATATTAGATTCGTAAAAGGTAAGTGTGTTATGAACATTTGTATATGTAACCTTGCAATATTTTCTACTAAGATTTTCACTCTTTAAGGATATTTTATAAAGTTTATAAGGTCTAAAATTTATAGGTAGGTGTCTCACAACCAAATTATATTACCTTGGATTTTGGACCTATTTTTAGTTGCTTGAGTTGTTGTAGGGTTATAACACATTATTTTATAGCAATATAAGTAGATGTGTGAATTCTTGTCATGAACCATCCAAATCATTGTAGTCATGCCCTTGCTACATGTAAATCTTAGTTTGGAGGTTTGATCTCGTGTGTTGATGAATGCTTAATGCTATGTTGGAGGTTTGATCTCTTGTGTGGATGAATGCTTAATCTGTAGTTTTGATACGTATGATTCTATAGTTGAGATGAATTGTTGAATGTGTTTGAGGACTTTGATTATGCTACTGTGATAGATTTATGTAGGTTTCCTTGTAATATCACAGTGATAGTTGTAAACATGTATCAATGTTCCTCTGCTAATTTATTGCTGCTACTGCTGAGTCTATCTTTATCTGCTGCTAATGAAGGCATTGATTATCTTTCAGATGTATGTCTTTCTATTGTTGTGTATTTCTTTCCTCTGCTTTTGATGAAATGAACTGCTAAATATATTAATCTTGCTTGCTATTATTATTGTTTGCTTGCTGAAATGAACTCCTAAAGTTAGTGTCTATTATTGTCTTGCTTGCTATTAATCTGATTTCCATTGCTATGGTTCTGAATAGCAAATTGCTGCATCTTCTCGACAAATATTTATCACTGTATTAAGGTTATTCTTAGATCTCTTTCTTCTGGTCAAACCCTTTATCAGAAGTTTCTCTTTATTATAATAATTACTGTTTCTTTTATGAGGTTTGTATGAAGAACTTGATGTTCTTAAAATGGACATTTCTCTGATTTGTCAATATAATTGCTAATGTGATAGTTTTCAGACAAAGAGACTGTTGCTTTGTCACTTAACCAACTAATTTTTTTTTATAAAAAAAATCATTGTTTTATTAAGTTATTACTTACAAAATGTTCTTGATTGTTCAAGAGCAACTCAGATTGCTGATCTCAATCCTTTGCAAGGGCTCAACTCATAAGATGATTGATGGTCTATGTTTTAGATAGGAAAATTGTGAAAGCATTTACGGTCAAGACTGGGGGATGACATTCTTTCAGTTTGCAATGCATGTCTTGGGTGCCAAAAGGTCAAGTAAAACTGGAATTCAATGAATTCATGTATTATTATAAATTTCTGAGAAAAGATATAACCATGCAAGAGTATGCTAATTTGGGTGTTCTTAGACTGGGTGCTATGTATTGATATGAATATTGATTGAAATTGGTTGGCTTGAGCAAAAGCTGTAATGTTTCTTTAAGGTTTATCATAGAATCTACTCTATTGCAATATATAGAACTTATATGATAGTCTTTGAATTGCTGAAGTAATCCATGATTTCTAATTTCTTCCAATCCATTTGAAGTTTATTCTAAGAAGTATTTAGCTAATTTAGCTAGACTTGTGAAAGTTCAATGCCATATATTTTTAAAAATATGGAGCTTATATGATAGCCTACGATTGATAAAGTATATGCCTGATTTATGAACTTTTACCATACATTTGGAATACATCATAACAAAAATGTAAAGCTAGACTTTATTAGTTCAAGTATAGTCTTGGTTTTTCTGTTGTGTCCTAGGTCATGTCATACTTTAGAAGAAACATTTTTATTTATGTACATGAGTACTTGGTGTAGAAGGTTGAACCTTGCCACTCAATTTAGATGAAGTCATTGGTCTGCTACCACTCAACCCCCACCCACATAAGGAAATCAAAATTCATTTATCTTTATTTTTGTTGACTTGTATTATCAACTAGAAAAGCTTGATAAACTTGATGTCGTACCATTTTATGGAAGCTAGCATTTGATAAATTTGTTGACGGTTATGCTGAGTTGTTTGTGTCCTTTATAATGCATGATATTGATCAAATGGGATTTGAATTTGAGTACACAAATGTGCATAGTAAAGTCTAGTGATAGTTTTTAGGCCTTCATCTGGTAAGGGTGGGTAGCTACGAACAAAAGTTAATCATTGTTTTATTTTTCTTTAATTATATGTATAAAACTGAAGGAATCACCATCCTTGGTTTAGCATAGACTACGCATTGGCCTTGAGCTTGTGTCTGTCTAATAATGAGTTTGAGCTTATTGTTCTCAAGTTGACATCTTTAGTCTTCGTAATTAGGTCAAATATCGAGGATTAGTGAAAGAGAAGCTTAGGACACCATCTTATACATATATACATATACTGTGAGTGTACATTATCATGTTGTCTTTAGAGTGACTATCCTCATTTGTTGAAGAAGAAAAGCATTAATGTGGCTGAATAGCAATACATTCAAGTGGCAATCACACAAGGGACAGTCACTGTGAGATGTCCTCATTTGTGACTGTCCTTACAGTGAGTGTACATTATCATGTTGTCTTTAGAGTGACTATCCTCATTTGTTGAAGAACAAAAGCATTAATGTGGCTGAATAGCAATACATTCAAGTGGCAATCACACAAGGGACAGTCACTGTGAGATGTCCTCATTTGTGACTGTCCTTACAGTGAGTGTACATTATCATGTTGTCTTTAGAGTGACTGTCCTCATTTGTTGAAGGAAAAAAGCATTAATGTGGCTGAATAGCAATACATTCAAGTGGCAATCACACAAGGGACAGTCACTGTGAGATGTCCTCATTTGTGACTGTCCTTACAGTGAGTGTACATTATCATGTTGTCTTTAGAGTGACTATCCTCATTTGTTGAAGGAAAAAAGCATTAATGTGGTTCATTAGCAATGTATTAAATAATTTTTTTTAAAAAATTCTACCCAGGACCGTCGCAATTGCGACGGCCCTCCCAAGAGATGTGACGGCGGCGCCGTATTGGTGATGCCTAGGCCCATCGTAGTTGCTTCAGAGGACCGTCACAATGGCGACGGTCCTCCCAAGACATGCGACGGTGGTGCCGTATTGGCGACGCCCAGGACCGTCGCAATTGTGACACCCTACCGTCGCAATGCGACGGAGGCACTGAATGGGTGAATCAGTGACATTGTGATGGCAGGGCGTTGCAATTGCGATGAAAACCCATAGACGTCATGATTTGTGACTAAAAAACTGCGACGTCTATTACTGTCGCTATAGCGACACATAGCCGTCGCAATGGTGACACATAGCCGTCGCAAAATGGCCCCAAATTTATTAGTGAGATATGCTAATGTATTTGGAATGTAATCGAATATATTGATATGAAAGCTTGAACATAACATTATCAAACCTCCATGATTGTATACTTGAAATCCACCTTGAGGAAACAATGATATGGATTTTGAAGATAAACAAAGGATCTTGAAGGAAGATCACACCACCATGGTGGCTAGATATAGGGTTTGAATGATAGATCTTGAATGCTTGAGCCAAATCCCTTCAATACCTTGAATGCTTTAAATCCTTGATCTTCAATAGAGAACTTGGATGAAGAAGAAGACTTGAATACTTGAATGAAATGCTTTCTTGCTCACCTTGAGAACTTGAGAGCTTGATTGCTTGGGATGAGATATGAAAATGAGAGAGGAATGCCTCCTTTTATAGTGATCTAGGGCACACTCCTCTAGATGGGCCACCTTGAAGAATTAAATACCAATTAGGTCCTCACATTTAGAAAATATACTTTGATTAAATACCATTAAAGGATTTACCATTTCGAAGCCTGAAACAGCCGACCCGGAAGCGGGAAATAATTATCCCAAAAGATAAATTACCGGCAAATGAAACTTTGAAATTCTGGTAGGAAGAGATTAGGGTTGACGTTGACCCTAACCTAGTCAGGGTCAAGGTCAACCCTGACCTAGTCAGGGTCGAGGTCGACTTTGACCTCAAACCCTAACTTTTTCAGGTTCTGCAACAGGAGTTCCAGGGGTGCCAAAAACTTAGAAATTAATGTCTGAATAGGACCCAGTGTCAGGAACAGACATAAAATCCTTAGAATGATGTGATGATGGACTAGGAGGTCTGATTTCTAAATCCTAGCTAGAAAATAAAGCAGTGGAAAGAGGAAAATCAGGAAAGTCCTTAAGACCTTAACCCTAATTTCACCTAGAATGTAGAAATCAAGTGCAGAGAAGAAGTGGAAGACAAGGGAGAATGTAAAGATGCCAATCATGACCCTAAACCACTTACTCAGAGGGCTAAATTATCTTAACATGGAAGTGCTTCCATTTTAAGATGATACATTAATATATCAATATATTACTTAGTGAATTATTTTTCTCATTTTGTATGCATTTTAAGGTCAATGTATTAGTTCTTTATGTTTATTTTGGTATTAACGTATAGCCTTCTACTAAATGTAGGTCATGTATATGTAGTCTTTGTAGATGACAACAATGAAGAAGGAACAAATTACTTTTTGTGTGATTGTATTTAAGCCAAAAATAAATTGACAACTATAGTCACTGATGGAGAGAGTATTGAGTACCCAATAGGTTCCATTGTTGTACCATGCACATGGCTTAGAATGTACCATTGTTGTGTCAAGTTGTATTGAGACCTCTTAAACTCAATTTATTACATTTTGTATTGATATTGACATTAACTTATTTTTATACTAAAATTTAGGTACCCTATCAAGAATTCTAATGCCTAGTTGTTTTAGGACTTTGAGACATATAGACATATTCTTCATCGAAGCAATACTTGCCACAATAAGGGTTAGAGCTTACCCAAAAGGTTCACTTGATTGATTTTGGGCCATAAAGATGAATGATTCTACAATATGGTAGAATGGTTTTGACAATTTGTATATGATTCTATGTGCATATGAGCTATAATGTGCATATTTAGATGCCAAATTTTGTATATAAAAATAACAATCAATTGTAATGTGCATATTTAGATGCCAAATTTTGTATATAAAAACAACAATCACTTGTAATGTGCATATTTAGATATATATATATATATATATATATATATATATATATATATATATATATATATATATATATATATATATATATATATATATATATATATATATATATATATATATAAACAATAATGAGCTTCATCATGCATATTAGATGCAAATTTTGAAATATAAAAGTGCCCATGAGGCTGATTTGCAAATATTAAGAGCCCACATTTTGTATATCCTAATTTGTACCATTTGATTATAAATACATATTTAATTTTGTATCCTTACATTTGTATCATCTTAATGCCATGTAAAGTGCAAAAATTGTGATTCATTACCATGAATTTTGTATCCTTATATGTGTATCATCTTAATTTTGTATCCTTATATTTGTATTGTATTAATTCCATGCACATTTGTATCATCAAATGATGTAATACTTGGAGTCATTGAGTCAAAATTGGTCAAATGTGTCTAAAGTAAAATGGTGATTCCCTAGGGTGAAGGGATAGTGTTTAAATATTGCATCCTCACACCAAATGATCTATGCAATTACCTCCCATTGGGTAGATAAATGCTAGTGACAACCCTATTTTGCCCACGGAGTCAGTAGAACGTTCATGACCATGTAGGACTGAAGTGTCTGCAAGGTGCACTAAGTGATAATCTACAACTGATTGAATAACTTGATGGAAAAGTGAAAGATAGTGATTAGATCACCGAGCTACTAAAGTCATATGTAAGGCAATTAAATTAGTCAATATGTTTTCATTGATGTCAACTAGTTTTGACTATACTTATCATGATGGTTATAAACATATGAAGAAGAAAAATGGTAAAGGAAATAGATACCTACATGAAGATGAGATGGATGTGGAGATATGGGTAAGGTATACAGTGGGTAACTTATTGATGAGTCTATGACATCATTTTGTTGACTTGATTGTATTACATAAATTTGTTATGTATTGAAGATCATAACTGAAGAAGTTAATGTGGTCGGTAATTGAAGATTTATGTACACAATGAGCCAGTGTAGTGTATAGTTAGTATCAGTAATAACTGAGTTAGTATTCATCAACACATTTATGTATTGACTGAGTAAGAGAAATAATTAAAGTTTATAATAGTTGACTGAATTGATGAGTTGGCAAGTTGCTTATGATTCTGAGGTAAAAGATAAAGTTAGTTATGAGGATCTAATGGCTGACAAAATTCAAGATTGATCGAATGGAGAAGGATGAAACATGTTAGAGACACATCTACCATGGAAGCTTGAAGTGGCAAAATGGACAACGAAGATTAAGAGGAAAACTATAATGGATGAGATGAAAATGGTTTATGATGTCTATTTAAAGAGACATGAGATTCATTATAGAGTCTGGAGCTTATTGAAGACTGCAGGAGAAATCATGTGAAAGGAAGTTTTTCATGCACCACTGATCAAATTGGTTATAGACAAAACTGAGTAGAATTACAAGCATAATTGTTCATCCTGGAACTGAATAGTCTATGTCATTAGATCTCATTGGATGGGTAAATACTAGTGACAACCCCATTCTACCCACAAATTTAGTAGAACATTTATGACCATGTAGGACCAAAGTGTCCCCAAGGTCCACTAAGAACGATTGGGAAATGATATTTCAAGGCTCGTATCTTAGACCTCGTGAGAGGTATCGACAAACCAATAGATGCCACATGACCTTGTTTCTGAGTCTTGCGATAACCTCTCAACTCTGAGAGATTCAAAAAATTTTAAATTTGGCATGCCAATCTCGCTTGATGTCAAAACTTGTAGTGAGGCTCAGTTGAAATTTGCACCACTGACTATCTTCCAAACCATTTGTCCTTGCACCAAATGGTATGTTCTATTAGCTCCCTTGGGAATTTAAACTCTAGTGACAACCTTGTTCTTCCCACTTAGTCACTAGAACAGTCATGACCATGTCAAACCAAAGTATTCCCAAGGTGCACTAAGCATGATTGGGCAGTGATCTTTCAAGGCTCATATCTCAGACCTTATGAGAGGTATTGGTGAACCATTAGATGCTATAGGACCATTTTTCTAAGGCTTACAATAATCTCTTTTCATTCTTGGAGATTCGAATATGTTTGAATTTGGCATTCCAATCTTTCTTAATGCCAAAACTTGTAGTGAGGCTTAGTTGAAAGTCGCACCACGAGGTATCTTCCAAACCATTTTTCCTAGCACCAAACAGTCAGTGCCATTAGCTCTTTTTGAGTGGGTAAATGCTAGTGACAACCCTATTCCACCCATGGAGTTAGTAGAACATTTGCGACCATGCAGGACCAAAGTGTCCCCAAGGTGTACTAAGCATGATTAGGCAACAATCTTTCGAGGCTCATATCTCAGACCTTGTGAGAGATATCGGTCAACCATTAGATGCTACATGACCATGTTTCTGAGCTCTATAATAACTTATCTCTTCTCTAGAAGATTAGTTTTTTTTTAAATTTGGCATGCCAATCTTGCTTGATGCCAAAACTTGTAGTCAGGTTTAGTTGAAAGTTTCACCACTAGGTATCTTCCAAACTGTTCATCCTAGAACAAAATGGTCTGCACCATTAGCTTTCATTAGGCAAGTAAACACTAGTGACAACCTCATTCTGTCCACTTAGTCACTAGAACGTTCGCGACCATGTCGGACCAAAATGTCCCTAAGGTGCACTAAGCATGATTAGGCAGTGATCTTTCAAGGATTGTATCTTAGACCTCATGAGAGGTATCAATGAACCTTCAAATGATACAAGACTATGTTTCTGAGGCCTACAATAACCTCTCTCCATTCTAGGAGATTTTAAATTGTTTAAATTTGGCATGCCAATCTCACTTCATGCCAAAACTTGTAGCGAGGATTAGTTGAAAGTTGGACCACTGGATATCTTCCAAACCGTTCATCCTGGCATTGAACGGTCTATTTCATTAGCCCCCGTTGGTTAGGTAAACACTAGTGACAACTCCGTTCTTCCCACTTAGTCACTTGAACATTTGCAACCATACCGGACCAAAGAGTCCCCAAGGTGCACTAACCATGATTGGGCAATGATCTTTCAAGTCTCGTATCTTGGACCTCATGAGAGGTATCGGTGAACCGTCAGATTCTAGAGGACCATGTTTTTTCTGCCTATAATAACCTCTCTTTGTTCTGGGATAATAGAATTTGTTTCAATTTGGTATGGCAAGCTCGCTTGATGCCAAAGCCTACAGTGAGGCTCAATTGAAAGTTGCACCACTGGATATCTTCTAAACTGTTTGTCCTGACACCGAATGGTCTACACCATTAGCTCCTTTTGGGGGGTAAACTCTAGTGACAACCTTGTTCTGCCCACTTAGTCACTAGAATGTTCATGACCATGCTGGCCCAAAGTATCCCCAATGTTCACTAAGAATGATTGGGTAACGATATTTTGATGCTCGTATCCCAGATCTCATGAGAGGTATCAACAAACTATCAGATGCTACATGACCATGTTTTTGAGGCCTACAATAACCTCTCTCCGTTCTGGGAGATATGATTTTTTTTTAATTTGGTATGGCAATCTCTCTCGATGCCAAAACTTGTAGTGAGGCTCAATTGAAAGTTGCACCATTGGGTAACTTCCAAGTCATTCCTCATAGCACCAAACAATATATACCATTATCTTTTTTTGGGTGGGTAAAGGCTACTAACAACCTCATTTTTCCCATAGAGTCAGTAGAATGTTCACAACCATGCCAAACCAAAGTGTCCACAAGGTTCACTAAGCACATTGGGTATGTTGGTGAGCATTCTGGTGTGTCAAGAGGTAAAGTGGGACCATGCATAGGGTAAACCTATCGAGCCATGCATGATAGAAGTGTCAGTTTATGCCCACAATGAACAGATGTTTCTAGTCCAAGTTGGTTATACAAGGGACATCATCGGTAGGGTAGGTCGGGTCCTATGTGTCCTAAATGTGTTAGGGTCCTATGGACCATTTTGGATTTTAATAAAGACTAAATGTTTAAATCTATCCAAAGGGTCAATAATAGCCTACTAATTGATGTTTTGAGTTCTCAAGATGATCACATTTCAAGATAACTTTCAAAGCATGAAGGGTACCCACAAATACATGTAACGCATGGATCATACAGAAAAACACTCGTAAGACATGATTATAATCATGAATGTATGCAAGGAATGAATTCCAAGAAACATAAGGTAGTGATCATATGATCAAGGCATGAATCACACATTTAGATATCTATACACATTTTTTGTATACACTTACGAAGCATGCATGTAAATAATGCATAAACCATGATTTTTCTTTAGCCAAATAGAATACTCATAACGTATGAGGATACACATGAATAAAATGTAGCACATAAAGAATGAACTCACTTAAATGATGAATTACAAGTTTGAACACATGTAGCACATAATGCGTACACATAAATTTTCTTTAGTCTTGAAGCATACATGTAGCACATAGATTATGAAGAATACACATGAATTCACTTAAGTCATTCACGTGGCTTGTACACATGAATTTAGGTTATGAAGAATGTACATAAATACATATGAATATACTTAAGGCATAAAACCTACACACATGATTACATACACACAAGCATATTTACATACTAACAATGAACAAATGAACACACAATGAACAAATTAGATCAAATACCAAGTTTCATATATATCAAAATGAGCACACTAGAAAAATAAAAATGCATGTACTCATATCTAAATGCATATGTTTAACATGTATATAGAAAAAATGCATACTAGAACCTCAAATGGCTCTCTTGTACTCTTAGGAGGCATCTCCACTAATGAGACAACTATGACCAATCCCTATATGAACAATCATAACATATGTCATAGTCATAGAGGAAGTATTTCTAAGAGATTCAGAATGATCAAGACCACAATTGAAAGTAAATATAAAAATGTTACCTCTTCTCTCTCCTAAAAATTAGTGACATTAGGTGCATTCATTAATTCTATAAAACCCAATTGTTTATATATATAGAACAAATAAGTTAGGTGCATTCATCAATATAGACTACAAGTACATGTTTAATCATGAATAATACATTTCAACAAATAAACTTAAATTATATTGAATTACCTTTTGTCATTTGGGTGTCCTTGAGGATTTCTTTCTCTTTCTCGATGTCCTCAAGTTAGGTGCGGTCCCCTAGAAAAAAAATTTAACATAAGAGAAATGAATATGATACCACATGGGTTCAATTAAAACTATAAACAAGAGATGTACAAAATATTATACCACAAAGCTTTCAAACCCAAAGTCAATTGAAGAAAGGGTGATATCATCAATGTCAAAAATCTGAGCAGCTAACAAGCCCTATAAAACACCAAATAAATATGCATATATTAACAAAATATATTTTGAAACATACATATTACTCTATTTTTATGAATATTTTAAAAAAATTACCTCAGGTGTCAAAGTGACACATGTACATGTATGTCTACTCGAATGAACACTCTGTGGTGTGCTCATGTCACTGATTGCACCCTGCAATGCATATTATTCATGTATCGATTTAAATTATTCTCTAAATAATTTTTTTAAAAATTTTATAAGATTTAGATGATTAATTAATAACATGTCAAAACACAAATAAACCAACTTGTCTATGCTCTCTAGAAAATACAATCATCATCAAGTCATTTGTGAGGGCTACATCCTCAGTAGTGAATGTATGGAATCTACCCCTGCAATGTGTACATGTATGAGATGCCAAACCATCCTCATTGGCATCAATATCTACCCCAACACATATACCTTGACAATTGGGGCACATATGCGCAATGGGTTGGGCCGATCCAAATGGTGCATCTGATGACGATGGAGTTGGTATAGGTGTTCATCCACTCTCTACTATGACAAACAATGTGTCATGCTCAATAATGACATCAATCAATAATGTGGTTAGATGAAGAGTTTGTAAATATATGGACTCCTTCACAACTATTGGGACCACAACATGAACCATGTATTTTTTTAGCTAGAGGCCTTCTATGTTGTGGTTATACCAACCTACAGGCCCCAGGTCTATCCTATGTAGAGCCTCTCCCTCAACCCTGGAACAAATGGATGTCAAAGTAATTTGTCTTCTTACCGAGGATAAACTCACAATATAGATTTCTCAAAAAATATAGAGGCACCTCCCAATTATTATAGGGTGCTTGGTCAAAGACCATATACCACCTATTCTAAAAAGATTCTTTCATCCTATTGTGAACACACCAAAGTATAGTAAACTAAGTCATATTTAGTTCTAGGGTATTACTAGTACTAGGATTGGTAAAAAGAGCACATATGTCACTTTTAAGTATGGTTTTATTTTTCACTTCATCATATGACAAACCATCCACATAAAATGGTCGACACATATCCCTCCATGAACCCATTCGGTAACCTCCCTAGAAACCTCATTTGCACTATTGGCCATTCTTTCTAGCATCAAGACAAGGGTTGAGTGGGGGTTAAGACTAGATGACCTCAACCTATTGACCAATATAGAAACTTGGGCACTAGTATGTGTAAGGTGTTTGATGAGATCATCTTGTGTGGCATATACATGATCTAATAGAGGATGTGGAAGTTTTATGGGTGGTGGCGAATGTTGAGAAGAATAATTTTGAGGTTGAGGACGATTTTGTGGTTGTGGAGGAGGATTTTGTGGTTGTGGTTTTTGCTGATGTTCAATGTTTTATTCTATTTCTTGTGAATGAGGTCTTTGTTTTCTTTACCATTTTGGAGAATTATTTGTAGAATCTAACATCCAAATTTTAAAAAATACATAAATCAATTAAAAAACCCTACTTCAAATAAAATCACTACTACATTTGGGGCCAAATTTCAATAGAATTTTTTGACGGGTAACTTTTTCTTATGAATTTGGTGTTTTTTTTTTTTGTAATAGGCCCCAATGATGTCGGTATTCCAATAGGTGTTTAATTGACCATCGGAACTCTGACAAATTCAGGGTATACATTTAACAAAAAAGTGAAACAACCTCATCATTTTTATTTCGATTGGATAGAGGGAGCAGGAGAAAAGGAGTGAAAGTTGAGCGCGGGAGAACGTATGTGATTTCTTCATCTTTCAAGCCTCTGGCATCATATTTGAGCAGCAACAAGGAGCAAACTCCTCAACACATCTTGGAAACCATTGAATTCAATAATAAATGAAACCTAACACCAACACTATTCCTTCCATAGTTGCAGGATACATAGCAGTTGATAATTCACAAGAAATCCATGCATCAAATTTTTATAAGGATATCCTACTAATCAATAGGAATTTTCTTGAGATGACCAATGATTATGCATTTTGATGGCAGTGTGCTAGTTCAAAAGGATAATATAAATTTGAAACAATTTTCTTTGATTTTCTCAAACTATAAATGTGGTTAAAGGGAAAATATTATGTGGAAAACCCACAAACCAAGCAAATGATTGTACATCAAATTATGCCTATATTCATTCAAGTATTGCTATGCTTCAGCTACCTAACTTTTTAGCTTCATCTAGAGGAATGTGTAGCTTTAAGATAGAGTTACTTCTTGGGCCTTACAATAAGGTGGAATATGATCAAGATTTGTTTAGGTTGTATCTTTGTTAGTCCCATTGTTAGGTTCTTATAGTTCATGGTTTGAATCTATTATGGTTGTGTAAGGGATTTGTAGATGCTTTTTCTAACATAATTATTGGACACCATGATTGGAACAAATGGTTGTTGGCAATTGTACACATGAATCATATCTGTCAATGGTTCTTTGTGTTCAAGAATTCGTTGATCAATCTTTGAGATTTATTGTCCCATCTTTAAAAGAGTGATAAAAGATATAGTGATTGCTATCTTTTCCAAGTGTTTTGTGGGTGCCATTATCTTCTAGGAGTAATTTCTTGAACAAATTATGTTCTTTGCTTCTAGTAAATATTGCAAACACAACCATCTTCTTACTGAAGGGTTTCTTCCATCCCCATGAGGCACTATTGCATGGTTGTCCATTCCCTTGTAGTTTACTAAACCTAATTTAATACAAGTGTGCACTATTTTGGGTTCCATAATTTATGGCCCCTACATTGTGGTTGTTAGCCTAATTAAGATAGGCCTACCTTTGCATATAATAAGAGGCCAACATGAAACAAACATCTAGAGGTTAGGGGGTTGTACCTTGTCCATAATTTATTATTTAAGTGCTAAGTGATGATGGGTATATCATGTAATTCATATGTAATGTCCCCTATTGGGACCTTACTTAATTTATCCTAAATTTATCTATTAGGTTTTGGATTGTTATGTCCATGATAGGATTAGTCATTTTATCTCATTAGATTTAGTTATCTTTAACACTCATATCCAACCTTATTACTATTTTAACTCCATAAAGGGAAGCGTAAACATTATCCAAGGTGCCTAGAGACCAACTGCAATGGGCTCCCTCAAAGTTTACAGGTCCAAGCCCAAACTATTGGGACGCTGACCCCCACCTTATTTTGGGATAAATAGCCATTGCTTGGATTTAGACAAGCCCCTCCTTGGTAACACTTTAGTCTTCCTTCTTAGCTAAATAGTAATAGGTTCTATATATCTATTCTTATTTTATTTTAATTAATATATATATTATCAATGTAGATGTTTACTCATTTATGAGCACTATATATATAAATATATAAAAATAATCTTGATTATCAATAACGATATATATTGATTGTCATTATGAGAATATATGAATATATATATATATATATATATATATATATATATATATATATATATATATATATATATATATATATATATATATATATATATATATATATATATATATATATATATATATATATATATATATATATATATATATATTAGATCATTGGAATATATAGTATAGATTATTTAGATATATAATTCAGATGTATATTTCATATATATAATTTCTATATTAGATACCACTGACAAGGGATTATATATTTATAATCACTCAGATCTGTGCTCTACCTTATACACTAATAAGTGATGTATATGTTTATATATATATATATATATATATATATATATATATATATATATATATATATATATATATATATATATATATATATATATATATATATATATATAATAATGTCTGATATTCATTCCCTTATATCTCCCCCATTAGTTGTGAGATTGTATAATATATATACATAAAGTTAAATCCTATGTGTTCTGGTTGTCTGACTTGTTGCCAGATGTTGAATACCAATTTATTAATCTGTCAGTATTTTCCTCTATAATGTTCTCTTCCCTACGTCAGGTAATAAATATATTTTATATTCTCTCTTCTTCGATGCCTGAATTAATGATGGAGAGTGCTTTCTTATATCTTATGCTTAGGATGAGTAGTCATGTAAAAGACACGACTCATGTCTCTTCATAAATCGTATATCATTCCTTTATCAATACTAATCACTATTATTAATCTAAATTCTGCACCACTTTATGAAATTGTATTTGTCATTGCACTTATGTGGCACCTTTTCTACCAACTTGTCCTTGCTGACTTTGTTTGACTTCAACAATATCACTGTTCTTTATCTTTCCATCCCACTCTAATATTAGTTTTGTTTAATTAATAATTATCTATGCATTATTAATATATTGTTGATATACGACTGATTAATATTTATTTTAATTATTAGTTTTGATAATTATTCATTATATATTCATTGATTGATAATTATTTATTTCAATGTTCAATATATATATATATATATATATATATATATATATATATATATATATATATATATATATATATATATATATATATATATATATATATATATATATATATATATATATATTATTATACAATTATCTATTTGTTAATAACATTGATTAATGTGATAAATATATTTATTTAATATACTTTTGATTATTGTTTAATTTATTTATCAAATTCTTAATATAGACGGGGGATATCACATCATACCTAGTGTGTCTCTTTCTTTCTCTCCACATTTCACATTAGGAGTATATGTTATAAAATACTAATGAAATCAACTATAGGTCAAATCTAATCAAAATTGTAATATAAAGATTAAAATAGATCTTGAAGAAATACGGGAACCATTTTTGACAGTTATTGTACAAAGGAAGAGAATACTCCAAAGAGGAAATTCTTCAATGTGGAACAATTGAAGGACAATATTTTACTTTTATATGCACATCTACAATGTTTTTGATATATTTATGAGATAACAAAACCATAGAAAGAATAGCATATAGAAGAAAGTAAAGAATAATGATCATACTTTGAGATATTATGGAAAATTAAAGGAAAGAATGCTTGGTGGGGTTATCATGCAATCACTGAGTGATCCTTCATTCCCCTCTTCTAGTGACCCTTCAAAACTGGGTTATCATGCAATCAGTGAGTGATCCTTCATTCTCTCAGTCTGCCCTGCATCCAAACATATTGGAAATACATAATACAATGATAACAAGTCTTTCAAAATCCCCCTTCCCTCAAGGAACACTATCAACCATCCCTTCCACATAGCATTTCACTATTGTATGAGTGGATTGTGCAGGAACAATTAACATTGAAAAAGGAGCAAACTCCTCAACACATCTTGGAAACCATTGAATTCAATAATAAATGAAACCTAACACCAACACTATTCCTTCCATTCACTTTTACCAAGAATAAAGCATTTAATCCATTCAACATTACATATAATCATTAGACAGTTACATTTCCTGACTATTTAGAGGAACAATCACGACCAAAATGATCAAACCTACTTTCACCCTTGCACAAGCTATTCCAAACTTCAAGTAAAATGAGCAATATGCTATATCAAATCATTCATATTCATAGTAACCATTTGAAGGATCATTTTGTCAATGAACCCTCTGACTGTATGCCTACAACAGAGAAAGGAAACTTAGTAAAACTAGTCTATGCTGATGTTTGTGAGGGAATCTTAGTCACGACATCAAGTATCATCTCATGATGGTCTATTCACCATGTTTCAACACCCCATTCACTCTGATCTATTCAACTTACACCATTCTTCTTCTCCAAGACTCAAACGCTTGAAACAATATATGTGGTAAAAATTCATGAAATACTAAAGAAGACCTACTATTTGTCAGACATATCTTCATTGTCCCCCACAAAAACCTAAGTAATAACTACTCTACCCTTAATTTGTTTAACAATGAACCATATTAGATAAAGTAGGTTCTATCACACATGGCATGAACCCTCTTCAAACTCACAATATGTATCATGAGTTTTTTAGCTAACATTAGATAATTGAATTACATATGTAGGTACCCAGACTCCTTTTGTGAGCATCCCACATAGTCTCATGGATCGACGAGTATAAGTCAATACACCCTATAGAGATTAATGTATTTCACATTTTGCAAAATATCTCGCATTACTTTCTATCTCTCTCATTTGATGGAGTGCAGGTAGTAGCAAATAGGTATTTGTTAGATGTGTCTTCCTCGAGCAAAGAAAGTGAGTCATTTAGTATGTCTAAATTAGGAAGATCAACTAGAGGTCCAAAGACAAGAAGGAAATTCAATAGATGCATGAAATTTTTCCTTTCTCAAGGGGGGTCATGTTCTTATGATGATGAGAGAAAAGGTGACATTGAGGTGCCCTCTAGGTACCAAAATCTACAGAAACAATAGGTCCCCAAGGAACTTCCTCCAATAAACACTAATTTTAGTGTTAAAGGCAAGATATATCATATTGCACCATCGTCAATACATGGTTTGGGCTTATTTCGATGGATGGCATAAAGGTCTCTTACAACAAAGTTGTTGAATTGATGGAGTATGTTGGACCTTGTTACGATTACAAAAGTTGGATGCGAATTGTTCAATATTAAAAAAGTATGCGTAGGTATGCACTCTCGGCAAATTATATTCAACAAAAAGATAATGAGCAAAGTAAAAGAGTGGCTATATACATTGACGGAAGGCCAAAAGCATCTAGGAATATTGTAGGTTTTATAAATAGCACGCGACCTCTGTCAACTATTAAGCAACCCAATTGCATATTTGAGGCGCGCGAGGGAAATCATGTATTTGTATGTGTGATAAAATCAATAAGTGCGAGGGAAGAGTTGCTTATTGATTACAATTTGAATCGCATAGATACAAATGATGTCACTATCATTAGGGTGTAGGTACATACTATGTACCATTAAATAATTGAGTTTTTTTGCCAACCACATTTAGAGAGTCTCCTCACCATCCACCTCATCTCCATCATCATCTTCTAATGAAATTTATTAATGTAGTCCTTTCTAAATATTGGTTAACTTTAAATAATAACATAGGACCATAATATGGAGCAACCATGTAGTGGGGACAATGATGTTCGTGTATGCACTTCTTCCCAGTAGGTAAACCTCTTTGTTATTGAACTACAAATTAGATAGAAGCAAAATGTTAAATAAAGTTTTTTATTATATTCTTTTCATCACCGTTTCAGATTAATTCTAATAGTGTTAGTAATATTGTTGTCATAGATAGGTGGTCAGCAGAGAAAGGGAAAGGAACCCGTAGTCCCTGAAGAGGAGTCCTTTGACAAGGACCTAGTTGTTGATTTCGGTGCTTGTGATGAGCCGGCCTCTATAATTAAAAAATGCCTCCACAAAATTGGAAATAGATTGGCTGAATTGGCATCTATATTCCCTCCGACTCTTGAGTCACAAAAGAGGGAAATTAAACTGATGCATCTATCTCAAAATTACCGAGTAAGTATTAATGTAATTTTTAATTATAACAAAAGTTCAATAATAGTTTTTATGTTATAGTAGTCTTTTATGTCATTAAAAAATAAGCGGATGTGTTGCTTTTATAACTTTTTTTGCGTAATTTTGATCCTTGCGGCCATGATGAGCATACTACAGCTAGTTCAGGTAGATCGCATGTTGGACTATATTTTTTTTACTCTCTAACAATATTGTCCATGCTAATCACTAGTTTTATTATGCTCTAACAATCTTATTCTTTAGCACATGTCAATGATCATTTACTATCACTGCCTCATACGATGGTAGGCTCAGATGTATTGTATCCTACAATGTTGGCAACACAGAGCATGGCCATAGATGCCATGGCACCACCTACTCATATAGGTATTCTATTTTCTCTATCATTATATATATGTTTATTTCCCTTGAAGTGTTCTTTCTTAGGGCCATTTCATAATGGATTCAATTTATGCAACAGGGGATGCAACACTTGATGGTGATTTTCTTGGATGTACTAGTATTGCTAGTAGAGGAATAGTGAAGGATTGCATATTGCTTGTGTTCGAAGAAGAAGGACTTCCCTTGAAAATAGAAAAACTTCTAGGTACTTTAAAGATTGGACCTTTCTTTTACTATACAATTGTATGTTAATTACACCTTGCATTCAATATGAGAAGCTTACATCTATTGTGTTCTTATTTTATACTATTATATCCTTCAACTAATGATCCCATGATTATTTTGTAGGGAATGATGTTTTTTATAGTAAACTTAATGATGAGTGTTTGCAGATATTCGGGCCCACCATCTGTACAAGGTGAAACATCATATCTGAACTAAAACCCCAATCCACTATTTTGATTTCATATCATTGCTAGGATAGTTATCATTACATCCATTTTTGAATCTAACATTTTTTTCTTTCTTAAAAGGTGGAAAACCCAAAATCAAAAGTTAAAGGATGATCTCGCAGAGAGTATGACAAACTTGTTTGGATCTTGTGCATTTGAGAAGGGTAAGCTCCTTCAAAGAGCTAGGATATGTTTGAGGTATATTAGGGACTAGTACAGGTGTACATTAACCAAAAACCCACATTACCAATGCCCCTCTTGCATTCCTGATTTAGAGTGGAAATCTATTATTCTAGATGCGAATGAGAAAACTAAAGTAAAAAAAGGAAATACACCATTAGCGAATAGAAGAAGGTATGTGATACTGTTAAGAATGTAATTGTGTACTAAATACTCTTCATATTTATATGAACTAACATATTTCAATCTCTTCATAGATTTCCTGACACATCAAAGGCAACAAAGGCAAGATTGCAAAAGCATGAGCAACACAAGCTAGGCTTTGGTGGTTATTCGAAACTTGTTGCACGAGTTGTAAGTGTTGGGAAAATATAATCTTTACATGGCTTTTAACACTAAAAATAATTCTTTGATCTTTAAATATTTATTTATAATTTGAAATCCTTTTTTGTTTTGATGAAACAATTAAATAAAATTTGACGATACCAAGAAAAAATGCAAGGTGTGAAGTTCAATATAAGTCTCATAGAAGAGGACAAGAAAATTGGCTTCCAACAAGGCTATAAAGCCATGGTAGAAAGAATAAGAAGTGCACAAGGTTCTACTAATGGATCTGTCGGGGTAAGTAAGATAAATAGATGATATTTCAAATTTAATTATTTACCAATTAGTTTATTTCATGTTAAGTTCCAACATAAAGTGAGTAAATTTGTTTTAAGTAAGAAAACAATGATAACATGAATACGTATGAAATTGAAATGCAGCCTGCCAATTCTTGTCATACACAACCTATAGTTGTTGATTACAATGAGGATGTGCATCATAGTAATACAAGTAAACATCTTAAATTGATTGGTGTAGTAATACAAATTTAATTGCAATTGGTGTTTGGATTAATGTAACAATTTGTATTGCAACTGTAGAGAGTGTAGATGCTGCTATTAATGAGCATGTTGAGGTTGAGGCCGAGGCCAGACAAGCTGACATCGATGTTGATGATGTGACTAGATCAGGTAAAGAGCTATACAATTATGGCCTGTAAAGTACTAAAATACTTTAAAATGTTTAAAATGTTTTTAATTATAATAAAATGTTTTTAATTTAACCCTTTTATATGTTATTGCAGATGACCCCCCTTTGCATCAACAAAGAACTAGGCGTGCATTGAGATCTAATGAGAGGGTAGATGATCATGATGATGATATCGATACTCATCTTAACAATTACATCTTAAAAACTAGAAATCAAAAGAAAAAAAAGAAATGATTGTCATCTATGCACTTTAATTGATAATGATTGATTTTTATATGCCAATGAATTTAATTATGTGGTAGTGAATGTTCAAAAATTTTATAATGTGTTAATGAATGTTATCGTGTGATAATTAATGAATGTCACATTTTATTAATGTGTGAATAGATGTTAGATGTTAGATGAATTTTATTAGCTGAACTTTAGATGAATGTTAGATGAACTTTAGATGTTAGATGAATTTTATTAATGGACGAAATAATGAATGAATATTAGATGTTAACGGGGAATTTAGAGTGATGTTAGGGGGAGGGGTGGGGCCAAATGAGCTTCCACCTTCACGTGGTTGGCCCTATTTAGTACAGAATATAAAACTATTCTCGAAACAAAGTGAAGCTCAATAAGTTTGTTCCTTATATAGGGTCTCAAGTGTAGCTTTTATCCCACTCTCAACATTGCAAGGCTTCAAGTGGTGTTCTGATATTGGTTTCTTCATCTCCCACTAACATCTTTTCTTTCTCCTAAGAACTCTCACCAAGCTATGATACATGGATGAGTAGAAGATGTCCCATACAAACTACACATATATAATATGGTAGATCTAGAAAACAAATATATGACAACATAGAATGAGTCAACTTGAATCTATAGTTTCTTCATTCACAATGAAAATTCAAATTACAAGCCATATTTTAGATTTAATATTCATATTTATCTTCATCATGATCATAGCCATCATGGTCAACATTTGGTTCAACTTCATTTGAACCACAGTCCATGTCAGGTACCATTATAAGGCATGGAGTGTGGTCATACCCATGTTACCATAATAATGAGTTAGCCTATAAAATTATGAATAAAATACCTCGTGTATCATATTTATAATACTGCAGGTGCACCTGGGATTGGCCCAGGCACCCAAGTTCCTACCAAAGGAACCCAAGTTGAACCCAGAGGAGAACAAAAGTAGAATCGGAACCCAGGCTCAAACAAAGAACTAGATAACTTGGCTTTTTTCTAATTCAAGTTTATTTCTAAATGCTTCTCCAATTCCAACCTGATTATTCCATATTTTTTTTTCCAATTTTCCTTCTTCCTCGCTCCAAATTCAAGGATCACCACCCATTGTACACACAAAAGTAGTGCACTTCTCTAAGTCATTACATCAAAGAAAATCCATGAAATGGAAACTTTCAATAGAGACCTAGAGCTCTCTATGTATGGAGTTGGAAGATTGTAAAATTGCTCTCAGCTAGAGCTATTAAGCTAATGACCTTGCTAGTCAACCACACAATGAGAGATTTAAATGAAGACAAGGGCAAGAATGCCAATATCCCCAAGAACCACTATGAAATGCAAATGCAAGCTAGAAATGAGAGATGCAAGCTAAGCTATGGAAATGAAAGTACAAGCTATGCTATGAAAAGGAAAGAACAAGTATTACAAATCCTTCCTATTTAGGCTAGATGAAGTAATCTAAAGCATAAAGGAAACTAAGCTAATATGAAGCTATGAATGCCATGAAAAATGCAAGAAATGAAACTATGATAGCATGTAGATGCAAAAGCCA
This sequence comes from Chamaecyparis obtusa, assembly GCA_027943335.1. Lineage (NCBI taxonomy): Eukaryota > Viridiplantae > Streptophyta > Pinopsida > Cupressales > Cupressaceae > Chamaecyparis > Chamaecyparis obtusa. The sequence continues at coordinate 120,415 of BSBK01006779.1, forward strand.
AGAATGCTCCAAATCTTCAAAAACTCCAAAGTGACCTAGAAAACCTACAACATAACATTTGTATTAAAAAATGCATATGAAAATGAGGAAGAGAGATCTTCTTTTATAGGAAATGAGAAAGAATGGACCATGGAGATTAAGAGGCAAAAGATTTAATCAACGATGGAGCATCAAAGAGGAGCAATCCATGTGCACAAATATCCTCCAATGAGAAAATAAGAGTTGACGTTTGTGTCCATATAAGACAAAAAGTACTTTTCTTCTTTTTATAAAATAAGAATAATGCTTTATTTGTGCAAGTTAGGATAAGAGGAAAAGTGGGGGCTTTTTATTTATTAAAAGGGGAGGAAATATTCCTTTCAATCAAATAAAGACTTAGGATAAAATGGTTAGCCCAAGGAAAATAATAAAAAATGATAAAATAGGATTTGATCAAGGAAATTGATATAATTGATAAAATGCTAATTTTTGAAAATATTGATTCAGGGATTTGATAAATTGTTGAATGGGGGCCCAAAGTCTAGGTGACCATTTTAGGGTGCATACACCCATGACTTATGTTGTTATTTCCTTTTACTAATTGTGCTATTTCAAGGATCACCACCCATGACTTGGTTAAGATGATGAATGCTAGCAATGCCTTTATTACCAAGGAATCACCACCCGCCATTAATGAATATTAATGATCATTGTTTCCTAAGGGTAATCGCTATTTGTGTATGCTAATCACCCAAGTCTTTGGCTATGATTTGCATGCTGTGAGGTTTGTCAGAAGTGGGGGTATGACATGCTGGTTGGATTATAACATATTGACACTTACACCATGAAAAAGATAAATAATTAAATAGAAAGAGAGGACCAACTAAACCATCTTGTGGTCAGTCTATATCAAATTGAGAAACAACATCAAGACTCAAGAATCAAAACAATCAAAAATTTCTTCAAAACCATGAATGATCAACAACATTCCATTACAAAACAAAACACTAACCTATATTATCATTAAGCCATAACATATGTCTTTAAAGTTTAGAAGCATCACAAGAACTTTCAAGAAACATAGTACTATCCAAGGACCAAAATGAATACCCTCTAAATGATTATGATTATGTTGATGTTGATGTCTATAATTTATGTCTAATGATTATGATGATGTTGATGTTGATGTCTATAATTTATTTCACTTATTGATGCTTGCCTAGATTGAATTTTGAATTGCCAGGCTGGAGAACGCTTTCAAAGTTTAGGGTCTGTTCTACATGATACTCTTAGTTACAGCTCAAATGCAACTCAACATATTTTTGATGCTAGACCACCCACTACAGAAACTCATCCACAGGTGAAATTTAATGTTGTGAATCTTGGCATTGTTAATGTTATTACTTTTCCTCACGTTTCATATTTGTGAAAATGTTTCTTGGCACTATCTTATTCTTATTACAATGTTCTTTGTTGTGGGGCAGGAGGTCAATCTTCATTGTCTTCATTGTGGGGGACAATGAAGATTTCTATGACAAATAGCAGGTCTTCTTTAGTATCTTATAAAAACATGCTAAACTGATAAAGGTGTTATGGGCATTTAATCTGCAATTACTAATAGACTAAGCATATTATTACTATGCTTAATGTTTGATTTAAATGCATTTAACATAAAAAACAAATTTACAAAACTGAACCAATGGCATGTTTACAACATGTATACACCTAAAAATGGTCACCTAGACTATTAGCCCCTTTTGCTAAATCATAAATTTCTTATTCTTGATCAAATCCCAGTTCTATCATTTATTCAATTATTTTCTATGGGCTAACCATTTTATCCTAAGTTTTTATTTATTAAAAGGAATATTTCCTCCCCTTTTAATAAATAAAAAGCCCCCCCTTTTCCTCTTATCCTAATTTGCACAAATAAAGAATTATTCTTATTTTATAAAAAGAGAAAAGCACTTTTTGTCTCATATGGACACAAAAGTCAACTCTTATTTTCTCATTGGAGGATACTTGTGCACATGGATTGCTCCTCTTTCAAGCTCCACCCTTGATTAAATTTTTTGCCTCTTAATCTCCATGGTCCATTCCTTCTCATTTCCTATAAAAGGAAAGCTCTCTCCTTCATTTTCATATCTTAGGTTTTCATGCTAATGTTATGTTGCAGGTTTTCTAGGTCATCTTGGAGCTTTTTGAAGATTTGGAGCATTCTTGGCTTTTGCATCTACATTTTATCATAGTTTTCATTTCTTGCATTGTCATGGCATTCATAGCTTCATACTTAGCTTAGTTTCTTTTATGCTTTAGATTAATTCATCTAGCTTAACTAGGAGGCTTTGTAATACTTGCATCTTTCATTTTCATAGCTTAGCTTGCATTTCCATTTCTAGCATAGCATTGCATTGCATTTTCATTCTTGATTCTTGAGGATATTGGCATTCTTGCCCTTGTCTTCATTGAATCTCCCATTGCATGGTTTACTAGCAAGGTTATAGACTAAATAGCTCTAGCTGAGAGCATTCTTAAAACCCTTGCACTCCATGCCTAGGGAGCTATGGATCAATTTTTGAGACCTCATTCATGAGTGTTCTTGAATGTAAGGATTCATAGAAGTGTGACACAATTATAGCACACACAACAAAGATGTGTTGAGGAGTTTTCTCCTTGTTTAATGTTAACTATTCTTGCACAATCCACTCATACAACAGTGAAATGCTATGTGGAAGGGATGGTTGATAGTGTTCCTTGAGGGAAGGGGGATTGTGAAATACTTGTTATCATTGTATTGTGTATTTCCAATATGTTTGGTTGCAGGGCAGACCAGGGGAATGAAGGATCACTCACTGATTGCATGATAACCCAGTTTTGAAGGGTCACTGGAAGAGGGGAATGAAGGATCACTTAGTGATTGCATGATAACCCCACCAAGCATTCTTTCCTTTAATTTTCCACAATATCTCAAAGTATGATCATTATTCTTTACTTTCTTCTATATGGTATTCTTTCTATGGTTTTTTTATCTCAGAAATATATCAAAAACATTGCAGATGTGCATATAAAAGTAAAATATTATCCTTCAATTGTTCCACATTGAAGCATTTCCTCTTTGGAGTATTGTCATCGTATGTACAATATCTATCAAAAAAGGTTCCCATATTTCTTCAAGATCTATTTTAATCTTTATATTGCAATTTTGATTAGATTTCACCTATAGTTGATTTCATTAGTATTTTATAACATATACTCTTAATGTGAAATGTGGAGAGAAAGAAAGAGACACACTAGGTATGAATTACATGATATACCCATCATCACTTAGCACTTAAATAATAAATTATGGACAAGGAACAACCCCCTAACCTCTAGATGTTTGTTTCATGTTGGCCTCTTATTATATGCAAAGGTAGGCCTCTCTTAATTAGGCTAACAACCACAGTGCAGGAGCCATAAATTATGGAACCTAAAATAGTGGACACTTGTATTAAATTAGGTTCGGTATACTACAAGGGAATGGAAACCATGCAATAGTGCCTCATGGGGATGGAAGAAACCCTTCACTAAGAAGATGGTTGTGTTTGAAATATTTACTAGAGGCAAAGAACATAATTTGGTTCCAGCAATTACCCCTAGAAGATAATGACACCCACAAAACACTTGGAAAAGATAGCACTCACTATATCTTTTATCACTCTTTTAAAGCTGGGACAATAAATCTCAAAGATTGATCAATGAATTCTTGAACACAAAGAACCATTGACAGATATGATTCATGTGTACAATAGCCAACAACTAGTTGTTCCAATCATGGTGTCCAATAATTATGTTAGAAAAAGCATCTACAAATCCCTTACACAACCATAATAGATTCAAACCATGAACTATAAGAACCTAACAATGGGACTAACAAAGATATAGCCTAAAAAAATCTTGATCATATTCCACCCTATTGTAAGGCCCAAGAAGTAACTCTATCTTAAAGCTACACATTCCTCTAGATGAAGCTCAAAGGTTAGGTAGCTGAAGCATAGAAATACTTGAATGAATATAGGAATAATTTGATGTACAATCATTTGCTAGCTTGGTTTGTGGGTTTTCCACATAATATTTTCCCTTTAACCACATTTATAGTTTGAGAAAATAAAAAAAAATTGTTTCAAATTTATATTATCCTTTTGAACTAGCACACTGCCATCAAAATGCATAATCATTGGTCATCTCAAGAAAATTCCTATTGATTAGTAGGATATCCTTGTAAAAATTTGATGCATGGATTTCTTATGAATTATCGACTGCTATGTATCCTGCAACTATGGAAGGAATATTGTTGGTGTTAGGTTTCATTTATTATTGAATTCAATGGTTTCTAAGATGTGTTGAGGAGTTTGCTCCTTGTTTAATGTTAATTCTTCTTGCACAATCCACTCATACAACATTGAAGTTACAAAACTGAATAGATGGCATGTTTACAACAAAGAAATAGAATGATAATAATATGCTAAAAATTTTATTCTGTTTAATACATGCCAAAGGACTGCATTGTAAATTGTTGTCACTGAAATGACCGCATTCTACTAGTGCCATGCCCTACCCCATGCTTTAACTCCATTATTTGATGTTATTGGTGCTTGTGCTCAAGGATATCCATTTTTTTGAAATGTTGACTGTGGTTATCAAATGGATAGTCTGTGAGCTTCTAGCTAGGTGCCATTTGTATTGATAGCTTAGGGCATCAAATGTATTGTATCATTGATAGTTGATACTTTGTTAAAAGGAACTAGGACAAAGAACAATTTTTATTTAGTTTCTCTATTTTGATCCCTAAGTGGCTTACAACCCTAGAGAAGTATATGCAGATTTACGGATGTAGTTGTAGGATACATAGCAACCGATAATTCATAATAAATCCATGCATCCAATTTGAATAGAAATTAATAAAAAGAACTAGGGTCCTCCAATGCCCCAATCATCAGACCTTGACTTTCCCCTCAACTAGTGACCCTTCAAAATTGGGTTATCATGCAATCAGTGAGTGATCATTCATTCTCCTGGTGAGCTTCTAGGTAGGCACCATTTGTATATTTGATAGCTTAGGGCATCAAATTTATATTGTATCATTGATAGTTGAGACTTTGTTAAAATGAAATAGGACAAAGAATGATTTTGATTTAGTTTCTCTATTTTGATCTATAAGTGGCTTACAACCATAGAGAAGTATATGCAAATTTATGGATGTAGTTGTTGGATACATAGCAGTTGCTAGTTCACAAGAAATCCATGCATCTAATTTGAATAGAAATTAATACAAAGAAATAGGGTCCTCCAATGGCCCAATCATCGGGACCTTGATTGTCCCCTCAACCAGTGACCCTTCAAAACTGGTTTATCATGCAATCAGTGAGTGATCCTTCATTCTCCCGGTCTACCTTGCAACCAAACATATTGGAAATACATAATACAATGATAACAAGTCTTTCACAATCCCCCTTCCCTCAAGGAACACTATCAACCATCCCTTCCACATAGCATTTCTCTGTTGTATGAGTGGATTGTGCAGGAATAGTTAACATTAAACAAGGAGAAAACTCCTCAACACATCTTGGAAACCATTGAATTCAATAATAAATGAAACCTACCACCAACACTATTCCTTCCATTCACTTCTACCAAGAATAAAGCATTTAATCCATTCAACATTACATATAATCATAGACAGTTACATTTCCTGACTGTGTAATAGAAGAACAGTCAAGAAATGTAACTGTCTAATTGATCCAAACATTTGAAAATAGTGAATCAATATCCTTGAGCAGAAGCACCAATAATATCAAATAATGGAGATAAAGCACGGGCTAGGGCACGACACCAGTAGAATGCGGTCATTTCAGAGAGCATTCATGATCAAATAAAATGCAATGTATTTGAAATTTGCAGTCGAATATGATGCCAGATGCTCGAAAGATGAAGAAATCACATACCTTCTCTCGTGCTCAGCTTTCACTCCTCTATCCAATCAAAATAAAAATGATGAGGTCATTTCACTTTTTTTTTCATAGCCAAATCTTCCTTGTACCACACGAAGAACATGCCATTGGTTCAGTTTTGTAATTTTTTTTTTGTGTAATTAGTAATTGGAAGATTAAATGTAGATAACACCTTTATCAGTTTAATTAGCATGTTATTATCATATCAGATAAAGTATGTTTAAGAATTGTTGGGACTGGTCCTTTTGCGTGTATTAAACATAATAGAATTTTCAGCATATTATCATCAATCTATTTCTTTGTTCTAAACATGCCATTGGTTCAGTTTTGTAGATTTCTTTTTTGTGTTAAATGCATTTTTTGTGAGGAGGGGTCTTGTTCTAAGGAGATTGATGAAGATTGTGCACCTCAAAAACCAATTCATAAGGTACCAATCCATGTTTCCTATTTGCTTATATTTTTGGTTTGGTAAATCTCCTTATAAGTTTCATGTCCTTTCTTTTGATTACTATGGATGAGATATATATCTTATATTTAACATTCAACTTCTTTACATTTTAGAACATGTAGTGTGTTTTTTGAGGATTTTACCAAATCAACTTTTAACATAAACCAAAAACACCAAACTGATGTCTTGCCCTTGCAACGTGACAAATATTTGCATTTGACCAATAACTGCAAGCAATTAAATGATAAATCCACATACCTGTATCTTTGTAAAATACCTGGAGCATCAAAAGGATGGCTAATGGCTGCTGCCATGATTTTTATCTACTGAATATGGGGGAAAAAAAACACCAATAGGAATTGAATAGAAAACATGATTGGTCATTTCAGAGAGCATTTATGATCAAATAAAATGCAATGCCTTCTCTCACTCTCGATCAGCTTTCACCCACTTGTTTTCTCCCACTCCTTTTCTCTACAATCGAAATAAAAATGATTTTGTTGTTTCAAAATAGTGAATCGATATCCTTGAGCACAAGCACCAATAACATCAACTATTTTGATTTGTGGGTACCCTAATGTTGGCAAGAGTTCTTTTATTAATAAGATTACTCTGTAAGCTTGAAGAAGCAATATATTTTGGCAAATGAAGAGTGGAAAGATGATGTTCCTAAGATCATGGATGGACACAATGTTGTAGACAGAATGGGAAGACATCTTTCAAGCCTGGCCCTAGATCCTTTGACAATTGGGGTAGGATTGAGACCCAGGCTAAAAAGATGTCTTCCTTTTTGTTGTGGAATATAGGCTCTATTGTTGCAACAATGATAGACTGATGTACATATCACAACAGCTAAGAAACATAAATGTAGGCATCATGGTCATAATTTTTTGGATACACAACATAATTGAGTGCTATTCCCAGATGATGCAAAGCAACCACTACTTTGCATCATCTCATAAAACCACTCAATTATGTTGTGTCTCCAAAAAATTGTGACCATGATGCCTACATTTATGTTTCTCAGATGTTGTGTCCCAGGACCCCTTATGACCCTTTACGACCATTTACGATCCCTAAGAATACATCTTAGAGGTCTTAAAATGTTGTAAAGGGTCATAAGAGGCTCCTAGGAGGGGCTAGGTGAGCTTCCACCTTCACGTGGTTGGCCCTGTTAAGTAGAGAATGTTAAACTATTCTCAAAACAAAGAGAAGCTCAATAATTTAAGATCTCAGTCCATGGAGATGCTGAAAAAATGATGAGAATCAATTATGGAGAGTTTTTAGATTTTGAGAAGACGTATATGGAGTGGAGGCCAGATTGATTACCAATGTAGAGATGATGATTTAGTAACCTACATCTATAAAACCTTCACAATTATCCCTTCTTTGGCCTCCACTCATTCCTCTTCTCAAAAATGGCTATCTAGAAACTTTGGATAGTGTTTTCTCATCCATGCACAAAATGTGCTAGTGATCATATAAAATTACTTTAGGCCTCTAGTATTGATGAGATGTACAAGTGTAATTTTTTTTTGCAAGACTATGATCAATTTCTACATTGTACATAAATGCAAGGCGGTGATTATTCTCGATGATCAACAAGTAGCTAGGACTAAAGATAACACAGCTCAAGAGACCATCATAGGTTGTCTCTTTCTTCAGTCTATATTATTGACAGAATGTTTTACCTTTCATTAGCTCATCAAATTTGGGGATTTGAAAGAATTTAATAGAATATTTTCATGACAAGGTATATTATTTAAGTTGATGTTGCATGAATTTATCTACTTTATGCACTTGTATACTATGAAGATGATGATAAAGAAGCATCTCCTCCCATGGAAATGCTTCTTTATCACCATCCTCATAGTCTACAAGTGCACGAAGTAGATAAATTTGAGCAACGTCAACTTAAATAATATACGTTGTCATGAAAATATTCTATTAAATTCTTTCAAATCCCCGGATTTGATGAGCTAACGAAAGGTAAAACATTTTGTCAATAATATAGACTGAAGAAAGAGACAACCTATGATGGTCTCTTGAGCTGTGTTAACTTTAATGTGCCTATCCATTGATTTTTTGACAATTCATAATTAATTCTGATAGAAGCGCTATGCATTCAATAGACAAAATGTAAAAAAAAAAACAATTTATGACATTTCTTGCGATAGTAATGCTATATGTTCGACAGGGAACCTTGTCGGAGAATAGTGCAGAACTGTCGCTATTCCGATAGTTTAAGTGTCATAAAGAGGATATATTCGAAAGAACTTTTGACAATGAGGCCATATCACCGACAAGTAGATTTGTCAAAATATGATGATAACTGTCAGTATTCCAATAGTTATACTGTCAGAAATAATATGGTTCGACAGTCAGTTCCGACAGAGATTGTATATTTCCGATAGGTCTTGTTATCAAAATTCTAATGGATGAACCATAGGAAATGCCATTTCAAATTTGTTGTCATTTGGAACTTTCCAATGTAAGATGGTGTCGGTAAACTGACAGGTTGGTCTTCTATCGCAATCTTCTATGCAAAAATGGCAATGGACTCATGTGTCAAAATTTTGACAAATGGCCATCAAAATTTGGCCCCAAATGTAGTAGTGAATTAAAAAAAAAATTGAAACACTAAAATGTTACCTTTCCGACGCGGTGTCATTGTTGCAAATTGATCAAAAATACAAATGGAAACAAATAGAACCAAAATAGACTCGGGTTATGATGAAAATTTTCTTCCCTAATTGACTTTTCCTTCCTTTTTGGCATTGGAAATGGTCCAAAGCTATGAGTTTTGGGGAATATAAAGTTCCTCAAAACCCATACAAGTTTTGAGGTTCTATTGGCTTTTTTAATTATTTTTCGCTAGGCTTGGTAAAACCAAGCCTACCACAATTTTGAATTTAGTATAACCCGTACGGGTTATGAAAAATTTCATTTTTTTATGTGGCCATTAAACTATCCACCCTCTTGGTGCACTTACTTGAATACCACTTTGTGTCAATGACATTCTTTTCTCTAGGTCTTGGGACCAATTCCAAAGTTTTGTTCTTCTCAATTTGATCCAGTTCTTCTTTCATTTTCTTAATCCAATAGTCATCACTACAAGCCTCATCAGGTTTTCTTGGCTCAATCTGCAAAATCAAGAAAACTTCATTTATGACTTGCGACCTTGTCTCGATACCTTTACTTTTGTCCCCAATTATTTGATCCTATGGATGACTCATCACAACATATTTAGGTGTTTTGATCACTTCTGACTCACACTGGTTTGTGTTTGTGCTACTTCCTAGTAAGAGATCCTCTTTTGGTAGTTCCTTTATTTCTTCCTGACCTTGATTTCTCTGAATATCTCTTTTTAAAACCTTTCCCAATCTAGATCATAAGGATTGAATTCACATGTTCTTTCTTGTACTTGAAACCTTTTATCAATTATAACATTCACACTCTCAATCATTTTCTTAGTTCTTAAATTATAACATCTATATACTTTTATTTTAGAAGAATACCCAAGGAAGATTCCTTCATCACTTCTAGCATCTAATTTCTCTATGCTATCATCTCTTTTGATAAAACACTTTCTACCAAAAATTCTAAAGTAGCTAACAGTGAGACTTTCACCATATACCATAGTTCATAGGGTGTGTTTTTTGTTCCTTCTCTGATCTGGGCCCTATTCATTATGTATAATATTATGTTCACTACTTCTCTCCAATGCATGTGTTCCACTTTTCCTTCAATCAACATTGTCCTTGTAGCATCAAGGACTAGTCTATTTTTTCTTTCAACAACACCATTCTGCTATGGTGTCCTAGGTGTAGATGTTGATCTCAAAATTCCATGTTCATCATAGAAATTATTGAATTCACTTGATGTGAACTCACCACCTCTATTTTATCTCAAACACTTCATCTTCAATTCGGTTTCATTCTCTACTTTTTCCTTAAAGTATAAAAAATTCTCAAAAGCTTCTAATTTTTCTCTAAGAAAACCAACCCACATAATTTTAGAGTAATCATCAATGAAAAGTATATAGTAGTTGTCTCCAAAGTAATACCTAGTTTTCTTTGGTACACAAAGATCTGTATGAACAAGATCTAACTTATTTCTTGATGAAAATGCTCTTCTCTAAAAGCTTCTTCTTCTTGATTTTTTCCCATCACACATTCTCTATAGGTAGTGTTAGCAAGCTTCACAATTCTAGGAAGGTCTCACATGGCATTGGAACTACGTGCCCTTACAATGTTATAAAAGTTGACATGACAAAATCTCCTATGCCATAACCAACTATCATCAATCTTTGAAACAAGATAACTTATTTCACTTGAGTTCAGATGAAAGACATTACCTCCTATCTGGATCCCATTAGCAATCAGATATCCTTTAGAACTCCTCATTAAGAACTTTCTTGTTGGATTATGGAGAGGGCTAGTGAATTAGTAATCCTTGATTCTCTATACCTTAAAAAATATCTCTGATTCAACTTAGTGTCAACTTGGTTTGACACACTTCAATATTAACCAATAATAGTAAATTAACTTTATCAATCAACAATAATATTCATAGTAAACATTCAACACATATAACACCAGTATTTAACATGGAAACCCAATTTGGGAAAAAACACTATGGGAATTGTCACCCACTAAAGAATACTCTTCTAAAACTTATGCTCAGTTAAAATCCAATCTGATTAAAGATTATAATACACATTGTTAAATGTTTCCCTATTAGGGGATTAGCCTCAAAATTGTTAGGATCTTCACCCTGTTCGGAGTAGCCTAGTTAAAGGTCTTCAAACACTCTTCTATAATATTACCTCTTGCAAGGATTTACAATAAGACTGTTAGGTCCACTCACTTAAGAAATTTGTGTGTTACAAATGTTAATAAGAAACAGTGAATAAATTGACCTCTAAATCTGCAACTATCTCTTGCATAATCAGATCCCTTGTGTTCTCTATGTCTTCACTTCAATCCTTCACTTTCCATTGGCTTCAACACTTCATCAATCTCAACTTTCAAACTCAAAATTCAACCTTTTCTTTCTTCACTGTATCATTCGGTGAGTCATCAACCCTTCAACTTGCCAGCCATTTCTTCATACAATTGCATCCTTTATATAGACTTTTTTTCCTCTTAATCTCATTTATTACATTTTTCTTTGATTAATCTCAATCGTCTGATCATCCTCACAAACTAATTCAATAAATTTAGATCTTGGAAAAAAAATTTATCATCACCTCAGAACTTGAAATTTCATGGAACTTGTACCTTTTCTTTTTGTCATTTAGATCTATAACATAGATCATCACATTGAATTTTCCTAATCATAGATCTTATTAACTAACTCTTCCTCATCATTATAATCTTACATCTCATCATAGCTCATCTATAAATTTCATTCAGATCCTTGTATTTAATTTATGTTCTTTTTAAAGGAATGAATGCTAAATGTTTGGCAACCATTCTGTAGCAATTGTTGTTGCATTCATGACTATGATTGTCATTGATGTCAACACAGTGATTTACCGAAGACTTGCAAAAAAGAAGACAGAGTTTGGATTAGCGCACATGGGTTATTGTATTTTTTGCTATGTAATGTTGAGGATATACTCTTTGATATGTTATATGTCTCTGGTTAAGAGCCCAGACATTAATTCATTTATTCATGGAAGTTATGATCATTTTTGTGTAATTTTGATGTAGCATGTGGAAACTTTTTTTATTGTAATTGTATGCTGACTCATTTGTAATTATTTAAGTGTGGTATAAAGGAAGGAAAGTATTTCCTTGTTGTAGTGTTGATGTAGTAGTAATAGTGAAATGGTTGAGAGTGGTTGTGTATGATGCTGTATGCATGAAGTGAAGAATAGAGCTAAGTATGAAAGCGAATATGTGAAGGAAGACATGTGAAGTACAAAGATCTGAAATTGAGATCTGATGTAACAGTGAGTGTAATTTGGCATAGTCAAAGAAGAGGTAACATATTATTCTATTGAGTAATGAAAAGATTATTTGGATAGTGTGTTCAGTGATCTTACCCTGAAGCTGTTTGGGTAGTGGGTCCTTCTATCTTCCATAACTCTTAGTAGGGTTAGAATATTTTAATAGGGATTCAAAATCTCCTAACAAGGATTCATATGTACTGAATGTATTTCATAAGACTCCTAACAGATTCCATCCTTTCCCAAGGAATATTCATATTAGTGCATCTTTTGTGGGTATCATTCCCACTAGGGTTTACTCTTTGATCAATAGGTTCCCTAGTCAACATATCTTGTGTCATTATGTTATTGTGTATGAATATCTTTCTATGGTTGGTAATTACACTACTTATATGGTTTAATACTATTGAAGATGATAAAAGTTATAATTATCTGATAACTGATTCACCCCACCCCCCCCCCCCCCCCCCCCCCGCCTTAGTTATCTTGGTGGACTTTACTTTCTAATAATTGGTATCAGAGTGGTAGGTCCTTGAAAAAGAAGTTTAATAGCTTAAGGAGATCCATGGTGAATTTTAGGAAAGAAATCCCTAAGTTTGATGGAGTAAATTTTGATAGCTGGAAAGAAAAGATGAAGACACACCTACAGTGTTTAGGACTAGGTTATTGGTTGATTACAAATAATGATAAGACTATCATAGAAGAGGACAATCTTGAAACATGTACTACTGATGAAAGAGATCTATTCATGTGTAACATACTTACAAGAGAAGCACTTTTGACAGCCCTTCCGGAGAATGAGTTCAGTCAGGTAAAATGTTTGAAAAAATCTCATGAAATTTGGAAACCTTTACACTCTACTTTTGAAGGTGATGAACATGCAAAAGAGTTAGATTACATAATTGGATATGTGCATTTGAAGATATAAGAATGTTGGAAGATGAATCTATTAGAAGCTATATTGGTAGAATGTCAGAAATTATTACAGGTATAAAATCTTATGGAGGAATAAAGACAGAGAATGAAGTGATATGAAAATTTTGATGAAATTGACTCCTGTATTTAAGCAGACAACATAGATGATTGAACAATTTATATGTTGTACTACAAACTTTACAAGAGAGACTCTTCTTGGAAGATCAGAAGAAGTAGAAATGAACATGAGATTATCAGGAGACTTACCTAGAATGGAGAGAGCATTCAGTGCTCTTAGTGTTCGCCCTACTTTGTCAAGAAGCATCAGTGTGAGCAGAGACTGTGCTGGCAGCAACAGATCTAGAAATGAAGAAGACAAGAAGATTGAAGAAGGCATTGCCTTGCTTGTGAAAAGAGAACCAGACGATAAGAAAATATTTAAATGTTGGACTTGTCAAGAATATGGTCATTTTGCATCTAAGTGTCCTAAGAGAGTTCAAAAGTACAAAAACAATTTCAAACCTAGAAGATCTAAGGAATGTTATTATGCAAATGATGAAGATCTTGAAGCTAGTATAGAAAGAACTTTGAGTGAAAGTGATACTGAGAATAATGATGACATAGGATTTGTAGCAATTAAAGAAGAAAATTTTGAAACTGGTGTTAAGGAAGAAAAATTCTTAGTTTATCAAGTTGAAAAGAAAGCTGATTGGATTATAGATAGTGGTTGTTCACATCATATGACTGGAGACATGAAAAAATTCATAAATTTTAATGAATATGATGGAGGAGTTGTTAGAGTTGGAAACAATGCACCTTGTTTGATTGAAGGTATAGGATCTATCACTCTTGATAGAAAGACTAATACTGATGATGTTTATTTTGTGGATGGATTGAAACATAATCTTTTGAGTGTTGGACAATTAGTTGATAAGGGATATCAAGTTTGGTTTACTGAGAAAACTTGTGTGATAAAGGATAAAGATGGAAATCTGATTGGAACTAGATCTAGAACCAGAGGTAATGTATTTTAGTTGAATCCTACTAAGATGACATGTTTGATTACTAAGATTGATGACAATTGGTTATGGAATAGGAGGTTTTGTCATATAAACTTTGATAACATTTTGAAAGTAAGTACTACACTTGCAGTAAGAGATTTACCTAAAATTATGAAGCCTACTAAAATGATTTGCAAAGAATGTGTAATGGCTAAACAGAAGAGAAGTTATTTTCCCAGTAAGAAGTTTACATCTACAGAGAAGTTGGAGATTGTTCATACAAATTTGAGTGGTCCTACCAGGACTAGAGGATTCTATGGAGAAAGGTATTTTTTGATTCTTGTTGATGATTTTACAAGAATGATGTGGATTACATTTCTTAAAGAAAAATCTGAAGCATTTGATAAGTTTAAGATTGTTAAGAATAAAGTTGAGGATGAATCTGGAATGAAGATTAAATGTTTGAGATATGATAGAGGTGGAGAATTTACTTCTAGAGAGTTTAACATCTTTTGTGAAGAAAATGGCATTAAGAGACAGTATTCAGCCCCTAGAACACTTGAACAAAATGGCATTGCAGAAAGAAAGAACAGATTAGTGACTGAAGTGGCAAGAGCTATGTTGTTTGAGAATGATTTAGTGAAGATATTCTGGAGAGAAGCAGTGAACACAGTAGTCTATACAATGAATAGAGTACAAATCAGAGCAGACACAGACAAGACACCTTATGAATTATGGTTTGGACATGCACCCTCAGTTAATTATTTTAGAATTTTTGGAAGCAAATGTTATATAAAGAGAGATGATGATATTGGAAAGTTTGATCCTAGAAGTGATGAAGGTATATTTCTTGGATATTATTTGAAAAGAAAAGCATGTAGATGTTACAATAAAAGAACTAAGACTATTGTTGAAAGCGCAAATGTTAAAGTTGATGAAAAGTTCAAAATTTAGGAAAGAATGCTTGATTATGAATCAGATGAAGAAGCTCATCCTAAACCTAACACTAGATCTACTGAATTATTTTATGAAACTGACAGTGATTTGTTGAATGAAAGCCACAGTGAAGTTACTAAAGAACCTACACCTGAAGTGAGATCTAAGATAGTGACACCTAGCAAGATTTTGTTAAGAAATCATCCTATTGAACAAATTATTGGAAGCATCAAAAAAGGATTTCTAACTCAAAATAAGGTACAAGAATAGTTATGTGTGATTTCTCAAATTGAACATAAGACCACTAGTGAAGCTTGTGAAGATGAAAGTTGAACTAATGCTATGAAAGAAGAACTAGATCAGAATGAAAAGAACAAGACATGGGAGTTGGTCCCTAGACCTAAAGACAAGAATTTTATTAGAACTAAATGGGTATTTAGAAACAAGATGAATGAATAAGGAGAAGTAGTAAGAAAAAAAACAAGATTGGTATGTAAGGGTTACTCACAGCAAGAAGGAATTGACTATGAAGAAACCTTTGCACCTGTTGCAAGAATTGAAGCAGTAAGAATGTTTTTGGCTTATGTAGCTTACAAGAAATTCAAAGTATATCAAACGGATGTGAAGTCAGCATTTCTGAATGGAGAGTTGGAAGAAGAAGTCTACATTGAGCAACCTGAAGGTTTTCCTTTGACTCAAGAAGGAGACATGGTATGTAAACTGAAGAAAACTTTGTATGGACTTAAACAAGCACCTAGAACTTGGTATGCAAGACTGGATAAGTATTTGTTAAAATTGGGATTTACAAACAGAACAGCTGATAGAAATCTGTACACAAAAGAAATTGAAAATGGTTTGTTAGTTATAGTTATTTTTGTTGATGATATTATCTTTGGAGGAGAAGATGAAGCTAGTGATAAATTTTCTGATGAAATGAAGACTGAATTTGAAATGAGTATGATTGGTGAAATGAAATACTTTTTGGGATTATAGATAACACAAAACAATGATGGTATCTTTGTAAGTCAGACAAAGTACCTGAATGACTTGTTGAAAATATTTGGAATGGAGAATTGTAAACCAATTGGAACACCCATGGTGACTAGACATAAGCTATCTAGCACAGATGAGACTCTTGCAGTAGAATAGAAGAAATACAAATTTATGATTGGAGGATTGTAGTATTTGATTCATACAAGACCTGATATAGCACATTCAGTCGGAATTGTAGAAAGATTTCAATATGAACCTAGAGAATCACATTATGCAGCAGTAAAGATGATACTAAGATATTTAAGAGGCACAATGAACTATGGACTATGGTATGAAAAATATGATGATTTTACCCTATGTGCATATACATATGCTGATTGGGGAGGTAGTGTTGATGATAAGAAAAGCACCAGTGGTGGAGCATTTTTCCTTGGAGGAAGATTAGTTTCTTGGCTAAGAAAGAAGTAGAATTGTATCTCACAAAGCATAGCAGAAGCAGAATATGTAGTAGTAGCAAACAATTTTAACTAGATAATTTGGATGAAGCAAATGCTGAAGGATATTGGAATAAAATTTTCTGAACCTATTGTCATACATTGTGACAGCACCAGCATAGTTAGTATGTCTAAGAATCTTGTATTACATTCTAAGACAAAGCATATAGAGATTAAGTATCATGTTGTAAGAGAGAAAGTTTCTAAGAAAGAAGTCAAACTTAAGTACATAAGTACAAAGGAGAAAATAGTAGATATATTCACAAAGCCTTTGCCTAAGGATACATTTGAGTATCTTAGAGGTATGCTTGGGGTTATGCCCCATCCTACTTTTCAAAAGTGATGCATTTGGTTGCATCTATCCAGTGGTATATGAGCCCTATCTTTCTTCTGGACTAGATGTTGGTACTTCCTCTATGGGGGAGTATGTGTATCTAAGCTGAGTCATAAGGACTCTAGTGAATGTATTTTTTGAATAGTGTCTTTTGACATTGAGTTGTTGTTGACATAGTGATGAAATTTCTATCATTCATGTCAATGGGGGAGAAGTATACATTAAAACCATCTTAAACATCTCTTGGAGAGAACTAAATAGGATAACGAAGCAAGATTTGATTGATAAAGAGGATTTGAAGAAGCAGTGTTGCAGTATTGGATTTTTGGAACATTGGATATTTTTCATCTATGTTGCCATCAATGCCAATGGGGGAGATTGTTAGGAATGAATGCTAAATGTTTAGCAGCCATTCTATAGTAGTTGTTGTTGCATTCATGACTATGATTGTCATTGATGTCAACACAGTGATTTACCGAAGACTTGTAGAGAAGAAGACAAATTTTGGATTAGCGCATGTGGGTTATTATAGTTGGAGCTATGTGATGTTGAGGATATACTCTTTGATATGTTATATGTCTATGGTTAAGAGTGCAAATAGTAATTCATTTATTCATGGAAGTTATGATCATTTTGGTGGAAGTAGTATTCAGGCAGTGTTCCTGAGTAGCGGTTTGTGGAAATTGGATGATATCTCCTAATCGGGATGGAATCTAGTTTTGTGCAGTTAAAGGGAAGTTGAAGACTCATTGATAGTGATGTGGATGATAGCATAGAATTTGAGGTCACACAAGTGAATATTTATTGTATTTGGAAGCCGCCAGTTTTGTGTAATTTTGATGTAGCGTGTGGAAATTTTTTTTATTGTAATTGTATGCTAACTCATTTGTAATTATTTGAGTGTGGTATAAAGGAAAGAATGTATTTCCTTGTTTTATTTTTGATGTATTATTAATATTGAAATGGTTGAGAGTGGTTGTGTATGATGTATGCATGAAGTGAAGAATAGAGCTAAGTATGAAAGCAAATATGTGAAGGAAGACATGCAAAGTACAAAGAACTGAAATTGAGATCTGATGTAAAAGTGAGTGTGGTTTGGCACAATCAGAGAAGAGGTAACATATTATTCTATTGAGTAATGAAAATATTATTTGGACAATGTGTTCATTGATCTTACTCTAAAGTTGTTTGGGCAGTGGGTCCTTCTATCTTCCATAACTCTTAGCAGAGTTAGAATCTTTTAACAAGGATTCAAAATCTCCTAATAGGGATTCATATGTATTGAATGTATTTCATAAGACTCCTAATAGAGTCCATCCTTTCACAAGGAATATTCATATTAGTGCATCTTTTGTGGGCATCATTCCCACTGGGGTTTACTCTTTGATCAAGAGGTTCCCTAGTCAACATGTCTTGTGTCATTATGTTATTGTGTATGAATATATTTCTATAGTTGATAACTACATTTCTTATATGGTTTAATGATGTTGAAGATGATAAAAGTTACAATTATCTGATAAATGATTCACCCACCCCCCTCTCAGTTATCTTGGTGGACTTTCCTTTCTAACATCTTTTCTTAGTGGTTAACTCTTTTTCCTCAACTGAATTTTGGTTAACTTTTCTCAGTAATTGAAACCTTCTACTTAGTGTCTTTACTTCCTTTCTCTTTACCGAAATTTACTTTCCTTTTACAGAATGACTTTTACTTTCTTGGCAACCAAATTATTTTTCTTACTGACTTGACTAATCTTCTTTACTTGATATAATCACATGTTGGTAGAAAACAATTATATCATCATAACCTTAACATTTTCTGATATGTATAAGTTGTCCAATTGAACTCTTCAACTCCACAACATTTCACTTCTTCTTCTTCTTAACTCATACAAACTTATATCATACTCTGAATGATATGGAAACTCAATATAAATCAGAAATCAATTGCGTGACATCAATGACAAGACAATAATTGATCTAATCTTTCTACTATCTTGTATACCTCTGATCTTAGTTGGTCTTCATCATCATCACCATCAATTATAGTAACAATCTCCCTCTTTGGCATTGATGGAAACACTCACTATCAATTGATGATGGAAACACTTACTGAATTGTTTTATTCCTTTACTGCCTCTAAGCTTTATCTTCTTTTTTCTTCTTTTCTTAATCTCCTTTTGTAATCAGTTGCATATTATCCCTCTATCACAATAATCATCAATAGAAATCTTCTTCTCAATATATCTTCTCCCTCTTAGCAATCTTCTCACTCTTTAACAATAATGCCAAAGATACATACTCCTAAAAAAAATTTCAAGTAGTGAATTATACCTCAAATGTACTAATTTCTCATTGCATACATAAACATCTTTCACAACTTCAAGCATCACCCAAAGAGTGAACACAAGCATCAACTCACAAAATAGATATTTTAATGAAACCTTGAATTAATGCAGCATACATCTTGTCTTAGTAAATATTGGATAGGGGAAGAACCCCTAATTTACCTCAGAGATACTCAAAAGCACCCTTTGGTAGTGTTTTTGTAAATATATCTTCTATCTTCTCCTTTGAATTTACATACTCCAATATCACATGCTTGTCTTGAACTTGTTCTCTCAAGTAATGATACTTGATAGAAATGTGTTTTGTCTTTGAATGCATCACTAGATTCTTTGATATGTTGATAGCACTAGTATTATCATAGTAAATAGTAACTGGATTAGTAATCTCCTATTTCATACCTTCAAGTAATTGTTTGATCCACACAATGTTTGAACAATTCATAGCTACAACAACATACTCAGCCTCGACAGTAGACTATGAAATACAACTCCATTTCTTGCATAGCCATGTCACTAACCTTTCTCCTAAAAAGAAATATTTTCACTTCTACTTTTCCTATCATCAATGTTTCTATCCCAATCAGCATCAGTGCACACTTTTACATCAAGGGTGAGCCCACAATAGTGGGTTACACTTTTTTAGACATGCTAATTTTTGCTGAAATAACACATTTTTAATAAAATATGATGATTTAAGCCTTGAGAGGTTCCATTTGAAGGAATTAATTATAAATGGTTATCTCAAAGCCTCTTAGATTAAAAAAATATTGATATAACATCTATACTCCTCAATCATACCTACAATGGAGTCTCCTTTACACCTATTAAAATACTGACAAAAAATCACTTCGACTTTATGTTTTGGTAGATCAAATGAATCTATTTGAAAAACCTATCTATGTAGTATGATGCTATTTGGAACAAGCTTTCTAATAAATATAATTTTAATACATATTGAGTTCATTATCATTTTTAAATATTACCTCAACTAAACATAGGTCGTTTGGTCATTCAACAACCTGTCTCTTCAAGACTTTGGGAAAAATAGTAAATTACAAAAAAAAATTATGAAAAATATGTAGGAAAAAAGTATTTATGTTACCTTTCTATAAAAAAAATAAAATTTGAATTTCGATATACATAGATCAAGTTAGAGCGATCCAAGTGACTTTATGTCTAAATTACAATTACTGTCACTTTAGAACTTAAAAACTATGAAATGTTGACCCAAAATGAATGAAATCAATTGCATCCTTTAGATATTGAAGTTACAAATATAATCTCAAAATAATTACATCGTTATCATATTTTTAAAAAAGGTTATGCTGATCCAAGTGACAGTAACTCCTTAAAAACATAATTTTTTCACACAAACCACTTTTCAAAGGAGAAGGAAAAATGAATTTAAATAAATTTTAATTTAAAAAATATATATATTTAGAAACTAGAAAGAAAATTCTAAAAGACTCTAGTTTACATCATCTTCAAATTCCTAATAGTTTTGCTGCAACAGGTGTTTGAAAGTGAAGTTTTTTCTCAGAATGTTGATCTCTATGTCAAATTTGGCCAAAAAGTGGGACACACTAATGTGGGACCACCCTCAAAATCTCCTCCTTTCTTGTATAATAGACTAAAATCTTTAGTCCCTTTTAGATATCTACATATTCTTTTGACTACAGACACGTGTGTTTCCTTTGGATTGGTAGGAAATCTCGCAACAATACCAACAACATGAGCAATATTAGGCCTACTGTGTAAAACATATTTTAGCTTACCAAACATTGATCGGTACAATTTTTTATTTACTTCCTTTGTTTCATCTTCCTTTGACAATTTGTGACTAGTAGCCATCGGTGTACCAACCAATTTTGACTCTTCCATATTGAATGTCTTTAGGATCTCCTTTATATACTTTGACTATGTTAAATGTAGATCCCATCTCTCACTTGTTGAATTTTTAGTCCAATATATAATTTTATCTCTACTATCATAGACATCTCAAATACCTTTCTCATCTCTTCATAAAATGATTTAGACATTGACTCATTTCCTCCAAATATGATATCATCAACAAATATTTCAGCAATCAAAATCATATCAGTACTATCATATTTCAAATACAAATTGTTGTTGTCACTTGTCCTTTGAAATGTAGTTTTGATTAAATATGAATGTAATCTTTCATACCATGCTTGGGGTGCTTGCTTCAAACCCTATAGCACCTCGTATAGTTTGCATACCATATCCTTGTTAGAATTATCAACAAATCCTTTAGGTTGTTCAATGTAAACTTCTTCTTCAATAATTCCATTAAAAAATGAAGACTTAATATCCAATTGATAAACTTTGAATCCTTTATAGGCCTCATAAGTAAGTAATATTCTTACACCTAATCTAGCAACATGGAAAAATGTTTCACCATAGTCAATACCTTCTTCTTGTGCATACCCTTTGTAGACCAATCTTGTTTTATTCCTTATCACATCTCCATTCTCATTTAATTTATTCCTGAAAATCCACTTTGTACCAATAAGATTCTCATCCTTGGGTCTTGGTACCAGTGACCAACTATTGTTATTTTCAATATGATCAACCTCTTCTTTCGTTTCTTTAACCCAATCTTCATTTTCAAGTGCATCCTTAACTAGGCTTGGATCAAATTCAGAAATTAAACATGTATTTTCCTTCAAATAAATTCTTGTCATGAATCCTGCATTCTTGTCTCCAATAATTTTTCTTGGTGAGTGATGTCTTCTCACATATTTTGCTAAAACAAGCTCTATTTTTCCATCCTGAACGAGACTATTCTCTGCCCTAATAGCAATATCAAAAGATTGAAGTAAAGAAGTGTTAGGAATAGTCCCAAGAGATAACTAAGAGGGGGGGTGAATCAATTATCTACAAGTTTCAATTCTTTATCCAATTAAGTATACTTAAACATAAATTATAAACACAATGAAAGAACACTTGAACACAACACCGATATTTTGGTTACGGGGAAACCCAAATAGGTAAAAACCCCAGTGGGAATTGACACCCACTAATATTCTGCACTAGTGTATTATGATCCTCGTTAGAAGATCCTTAACTCTGTTAGGATTTTATTTACAATATATTTACTATAGTAGACTTGGTCAAGGTTCGCACCCTATTAGGAGTCTTTTACAATAGTCCCTATTAGGGGAGAGGATGCACTGTCCGAGAGCACACTGCTCAAAGGGGTGAAGGCTACAACCTTCTGTTTAACAGATACTCACTATATATGGATCTTGGTGAACTATGCTTTGACTAGCTATCTAGATCAATTCCAATGTATAGCATAAATACTTTACTTGGTCATATAGACCTTCTTCTAATGGCTCAACACTTTGCACACTCTACTCTACTCTTATTGTCAACCATGAACCACACACTAGAAATCACAAATGACTGTCTATAAATATATTTTCTCTAAATGATATAATCAAGTTGGCCTATTAGAACCATCTTTAAATCATATTAGATAATTCATAACAAACTCCAATAATAATTCAGTCAGCTCTACTAAGCACACAACACATTCTAGGACCTATCCACTAAGATAATTGTAGACGCATGCTACACACTGTCGGCTCTACCAAAACAACTAGATATTTCTCCTCAAGCTGAATTACCTCATGAAATCTTAACCAAACCTTACTAACTCTTATCCCAACTCTAATCCAAGGGTGCATACCAAAATGATAGGAGCAACTCCAAAACCAATATAATCTCTATCAGCTCTTCTGAACAAACACAGGAAACTCTAGCGATTGCATAACTTCACTTCTACTGATCATAAAACTCCATGTCCATGATTGTAACATCACTAACATGTCTTCATCACATATCCAAACATCCAAGGCTCCATGATAACTATATAGACAACCATATATAGAACACTACCTGTTACTCTGTCAAGAACACTGTTGACACAAGTTGCTATATAACTATATGTACTAACAGTTAACCTCTATGCCCATGATATCATGCTAATAACATGTCCATGCCACATATACTAAAATCTTACTACATAAGTCTTCCATGCATGCTACTTACCATATGTTGTCATCAACGAAAAACATATAGTCATCACTGGCTTGCTGGAAAATCTCCAACAATATCCCTATTTGGCATTGATGGCAACATATGGAATGAAAAAATCCACCAATCCAAATGAACATTTCTTTTATAACATTCTCCATTTCCCCTTCAAAAATCCACCAAGGATGAATCCTCCATCTTCTGCAATATTCTTCAACATTCTACATTTCCTTAATTAAACTGCTTCCATTACTGAATACAACTCCCCCTTAGTATATTATTCCTTCTTTTACTTCTATTTTTAATGACTATATATTACTCCCCCTTTGACGTAAATGGAAAAGGGTGCCAAATAGTTTTAGCACTGGTACTACTCTTGAAGTAGAGTAGTCAACCATCCATCAGTCCTTGAGGACTGATGCACTTCCTTCTTTCTTCTAAGCAGAATCAGGGAAGGGAATTACTCCCAACTTCTCCCTGAGATACTCAAAGGTATCCTTTGGTAAGGCCTTTGTGAATATGTCTGCCAACTGATCTTTAGTACTCACATAGTCCAACTTGACTTCTTTATCTACCACTTTCTCTCTTAGGAAGTGATACTTGATCTCAATGTGCTTTGTCTTTGCATCCATCATAGGATTCTTCAACATGTTGATAGTGCTAGTGTTATCACAGTGAATAACAATATGATAATCAATCTGAATTCCAAAATACTTTATCATCTTCTTGATCCAAAAAATTGTAGAACAATTCAAGGCTGTAGCAACATATTCTGCTTCTATTGTTGACTAAGAAATGTAATTTTGTTTCTTGCTTGTCCAAGTGACAAGTCTGTCACCAAGAAACACTGCTTCACGTGATGTAATATTTCTATCATCAATGCATCCTACCCAATCTGCATTAGTATACACATGAAACTCAAAATTTTCTAAATTATGATACCATAGACCATAGTCTATAGTGCCTTGCAAGTATCTGAATATCCTTTTTACTGCCATGAGGTGACTTTGTTTAGGCTGTGCTGCAAATCTTCCAACTATGCTAGCTGCATTGGAAATATTAGGTATAGTTTGAGTAAGATAAATGATTTTTCCAATCATAGACTTGTACAATGTTATATCTACTACTCATGACTCATCTTCTTTTATAGGCTTGTATCCAGTTATCATAGGTGTCCCTACTGGCTTGCAATCATCCATCTTGAATTTCTTCAATATCTCTTTCACATACTTGGATTGATTAATGAAAATACCTTTCTCTCTCTATTGCACATTCAATCCCAAAAAGTACTTGATAGGTCCAATCATGCTCATCTCAAATTCTCTCTACATCTCCTTAGAAAATTCAGCACTAAGTTTGTCATTACCCCCAAAGATAATGTCATCAACAAATATAGCCACAAGTAGTAGTCCTTTAGATGTCTCTCTTATTAATAGGTTACAGTCTGCTACTCCTTTCTTGAATCCAATTTTTGTTAGATATCCATCAAGTCTCTCATACCATGCTCTAGGGGCTTTCTTAAGTCCATATAGGGATTTCTTTAATATGCATTCCATATCAAGTATGTCTGATAGGGTGAATCCTTTGGGTTTCTCAATGTATACTTCTTGTTTTAGCTCTCCATTCAAGAATGCTAACTTAACATCCATCTGATAAACTTTGAAGTTTGTGAATGTTGCAGAAGCTAGAAGGAACTTAATAGCTTCTAACCTACTTACTAGTGCAAAAGTGTCTAAATAGTCAATACCTTCTATTTGTGCATATCCCTTACATACCAATCTTTCTTTGTTCCTTACTACTATACCATCTCCATTCATCTTGTTCTTGAATATCCACTTTGTTCCAATCACATTCTTATCCCTAGGTCTTGGGACCATTTCCCAAGTATCATTCTTGATAATCTGATCTAGTTCTTCTTTCATAGGATCATGCCAATCTGAGTCTTTGCATGCATCTTCAACACTTAAGGGTTCAATCTGAGATAGTAAACATACCGCTTCACTGCTAGCTAAGTTCTTTTCTTGTGATCTTGTTAAGACTTTCCCGCTCTGATCTCCAATGATGTCTTTCTTGAAATGGTTTCTTGATGTAAACTTTGGAACTTTAGGTGATATTGTGTCATCTTCCTTAGGAGTTTCTTCTTCACTTGTCTTAGGGTCATTGAATAACACATCAATATTATCAAACATTTCTTCAATAACTGTCTCACTAGTGGAGGGTCCAGGTTCTTCTTCAATCATGGGTGAGTAATCATGATATCTTTCTTGAACCATAAAATTTTCATCAATCTTAACATGAGCACTTTCAATGATCTTTTTCAATCTTAAATTGAAACATCTATAAGCTTTAGTTTTAGTAGAGTAACCAAGGAAAATATCTTCATTGCTTCTTGCATCAAACTTTCCTACTACTTCATCCCTCTTGATGTAGCACTTGCTTCCAAAGATTCTAAAGTATTTTACTGTGGGACCATTACCAAACCATAGCTCATATGGTTTTTTATCAGCACGAGGCCTGAATTGAATTCTATTGATGGTGTAGATTGTTGTATTGACCTCATCTCTCCAATAGGTGTGTGCAACTTTTCCTTCAATCATGATGGTGCGCGTTGTGTCAAGGATGATTTTGTTCCTTCTCTCTGCATTTCCATTCTACTGAGGGGTTCTAGGTGCGCTTAACTGCCTTTTTATGCCATGTTCTTCATAGTACTCATAGAATCTCTCAAAGGTGAATTCTCCTCCTCTATTCGATCTCAGACATTTTATCTTTAGTCCAAATTCATTCTTAACCTTATCTTTGAATATCTTGAACTTTTCAAATGCTTTTGACTCATCTTTCAAGAATGCAACCCACATCATTTTAGTATAATCATCAACAAACAAAATGAAATACCTTTCTCCATAGTAATATCTTGTTTGAGTTGGACCACATAGGTCTGTATGAATCATACCCAACTTGTTCTCGACTAAATTGTGCTTGCTACTGAATGAGTTTCTCACATGCTTTCCCATCACACATTCCCTACATATAGTATCAACTGGATTGTGTATGCTAGGTAGATCTCTTACTTCCTTTACATTTATTATCCTTACTATCTTATCAAAATTGTTATGACATAGTGTTTTATGCCACAACCAAGTGTCATCAATTTTAGTAACAAAACAACTTTCTTTTGTATTGAGTTTGAAAACATTACCTTTAGTCTTTGAGCCTGATGCAATCATAACACCATCCTTGTTGTTAATGATGCATTTGTTTTCATTGAATTCTAATCTATAGCCTTTCTCGAGTAACTGCCCAACACTTAGTAGGTTATGTTTCAAACCATCGACATAAAGAACCTCATCAGTACTATTCTTTCCATCCAAGGTGATGGATCCTCTACCAACGATGGGTTTAGGAGTGTTATCTCCAAATCTAACCATGTCACCATTGTATTTGTCCAGATGAACAAATCTCTCTTTATCACCTATCATGTGATGTGAACAACCACTATCTATAATCAAGTCTGTCCTAATATCAGCTTGTGAAATTAATGCTATCTCTTCTTTCTCATCTTCATGATCTGTCTTATTGTTCATTTTCTCTATAATAGCAATAAATCCAATTTCTTCTTCAACTAAATCATCATCTAAAACTCCATCTTGAGCATAGTAACATTCGTTGGATTATTTAGGGTAGTAGTAATTTTTGAACTTTCTAGCTCTTGTAGGGGACTTAGATGCAAAGTGCCCAATCTTATTACATGAAAATCATTTAAATGGAAATTGACCTTCATATTTTCCTTTTCCTTTGTTTTCTCTTTTGGCAATCATAGCAATGAGATCATCTAGTATTTTCTCTTCATCAATATCATCAAAATTACTAGAGGTGTTTGCAGATTTCTTACCATGGACTATTACTTTGAGGGCTATCTCACTTTTAGGTTCTGTCTTCAATCTTGAAACCTCAAAAGCTAAGATTTTTCTGATCAAGGTCTCTCTCTTGAAATTTGATGTAAGCTGCATGGTCTCATCAAGGATGTTGATCTTGTTTTCATATTCTAGAGTGAGATTACTCATTAATTTTTCCATAATGTCTTCCTCTGAGATCTCTCCACCATTTTTCTTGATTCCAACAATGACTTCATTGATCCTTTGATTGTAAGATCTGATGTTTTCTTCAGGTAGCATCTCTAATGCATTGTATATTTTCTTCCATGTTTTTCTATGCGCATCCTTTTCTTATTTGTCTCTTTCAAATATTTCTTCTAGTTACTTCCATATTTTGTGAGTTGTATCTACTTTCTTTATATCTGAAAACTCACTATCAGATAGGTTGTTGATAAGGGCTTCTTTGGCTATTGCATTATGATTAAACAATTCCTTTTTCTTTTCAGTAGCATCATCCTTTTCGAGGTCTTCCATGGTAGGGATCTTGACTGCTTTGATAGTTACATCAAAAACTTCAAAAGAAATGCATTGCAAATGAGTCACCATCTTGTTCTTCCAATCAAGATAATTCTCTCCATCAAACTTAGGACTTTCTATTCTGAGGAATACCATTTGATCAACCTCAAGCTGTTAAACTTTCTCTCTGAGGCACTTGGCTCTGATACCAATTGTTAGGAATAGTCCCAAGAGATAACTTAGAGGGGGGGTGAATCGGTTATCTACAAGTTTCAATTCTTTATCCAATTAAGTATACTTAAACATAAAGCATAAACATAATGAAAGAATACTTGAACACAAAACCAATATTTTTGTTATGGGAAAACCCAAATAGGTAAAAAATCTAGTGGGAATTGACACCCACTAATATTCTGCACTATTGTATTATGATCCTTGTTAGAAGATCCTTAACCCTGTTAGGAGTTTCTTTAAAATATATTTAGTACAATAGACCTGGTGAAGGGTCAGACCCTATTAGGAGTCTTTTACAATAGTCCCTATTAGGGAAGAGGACACATTGTCTGAGAGTACACTACTTAAAGGGGTGAAGGCTACAACCTTCTGTTTAACATATACACACTATATCTAAATCTTGGTGAACTGTGCTTTGACCTATTGTCTAGATCAGTTCTAATGTATAGCATAAATACTTTACTTGGTCACATAGACCTTCTTCTAATGGGTCACCACTTTGCACACTCTACTCTGCTCTTACTATCAACCATGAACCACACACTGGCAATCACGAATGACTGTCTATAAATATATTTTCTCTAAATGATATAATCAAGTTGGCCTATTAGAACCATCTTGAAATGATATTAGACAAGTCATAGAAAACTCCAATAATAATTCAGGTGGCTCTACTAAGCATGCAACACATTCTGGGACCTGTCCACTAAGATAATTGTAGATGCATGCTACACATTTTCGGCTCTACCAAAACAACTGGATCTTTCTCCTCAATCTGAATTACCTCATGTGCTCTTAACCTAACCTTACTAAATCTTCTCCAATCTCTAATCCAAGGGTGCATACTGAAATGATAGGCACAACTCCACAATCAATATAATCTCTGTCGGCTCTTCTGAACAAACACATGAAACTTCTACTGATGAATAGCGATTGTATAACTTCACTTCTACTGATCATCAGACTCCACGTCCATGACTATAACATCACTAACATGTCTTCATCACATATCCAAATGCGCAAGGCTCCATATTAATTGTACGAACAACCATACATAGAACACTACCTGTTACTCTATCAGGAACGCTACTGACACAAGTTGCTATATAACTATATGTACCAATAGTTAACCTCTACACCTATGATATCATGCTAATAACATGTCCATGCCACATATACTGAAATCCTACTACATAAGTCTTCCACACATGCTACTTACCATATGTTGTCATCAATGACAAACATATAGTCATCACTGGCTTGCTAGCAAATATCCAACAATGTCCCCCTTTGGCATTGATGGAAACATATGGAATGAAAAACTCCACCAATCCAAATGAACATTTCTTTTATAACATTCTCTATTTCCCCTTCAAAACTTCCCCAATGATGAATCCTCCATCTACTACAATATTC
Organism: Chamaecyparis obtusa; assembly: GCA_027943335.1. Lineage (NCBI taxonomy): Eukaryota > Viridiplantae > Streptophyta > Pinopsida > Cupressales > Cupressaceae > Chamaecyparis > Chamaecyparis obtusa. The sequence continues at coordinate 149,906 of BSBK01006779.1, forward strand.
TTAGACATTCTCTATTTCCTTAACTGAACCGCTTCCATTACTAAATACAACTCCCCCTTAGTATATTATTCCTTCTTTTACTTCTATTTTTCATGACTATATATTACTCCCCCTTTGACATCAATGGAAAAGGGTACCAAATATTTTTAGCACTGGTACTACTCCTGAAGTAGAGTAGTCAACCATCCATCAGTCCCTAAGGACTAATGCACTTTCTTCTTTCTTCTAAGTAGAATTAGGGAAGGGAATTACTCCCAACTTCTCCCTGAGATACTCAAAAATATCCTTTGGTAAGGGCTTTGTGAATATGTCTGCCAACTAATCTTTAGTACTCACATAGTCCAACTTGATTTCTTTCTCTACCACTTTCTCTCTTAGGAAGTGATACTTGATCTCAATGTGCTTTGTCTTTGCATGCATCGCAGGGTTCTTCAACATGTTGATAGTGCTAGTGTTATCACAGTGAATAATAATATGATAATCAATCTGAATTCCAAAATCCTTTATCATCTTCTTGATCCAAACAATTGTAGAAGAATTAAAGGCTCCTGCAACATATCCCTCTTATGTTGTTGACTGAGAAATGCAATTTTATTTCTTGCTTGTCCAAGTGAAAAGTCTGTCACCAAGAAACACTGCTCCATGTGATGTACTCTTTCTGTCATCAATGCATCCTACCCAATCTGCATGAGTATACACATGAAGCTCAACATTTTCTAAATTATGATACCATACACCATAGTCTATAGTGCCTTGCAAGTATCTAAATATCCTTTTTACTTCCATGAGGTGACTTTGTTTAGGCTCTGCTGCAAATCTTCCAACTATGCCAACTGCATTCAAAAGATCAGGTCTAGTTTGAGTAAGATAAATGAGTTTTCCAGTCATACACTTTTACAATGTTATATCTACTACTGGTGAGTCATCTTCTTTTGTAAGCTTGCATCTAGTTATCATAGGTGTCCCTACTGGCTTGCAATCATCCATCTTGAATTTCTTCAATATCTCTTTCACATACTTGGAATGATTAATGAAAATACCTTTCTTTGTCTATTGCACATTCAATCCCAAAAAGTACTTGATAGGTCCAATCATGCTCATCTCAAATTCACTTTGTATCTCCTTAGAAAATTCAGCACTAAGTTTATCATTACCCCCAAAGATAATGTCATCAACAAATATAGCCACAAGTAGTAGTCCTTCAAATGTCTCTCTTATAAATAGGTTACAATCTGCTGCTCCTTTCTTGAAACCAATTTTTGTTAGATATCCATCAAGTCTCTCATACCATGCTCTAGGGGCTTGCTTAATTCCATACAAGGCTTTCTTTAATCTACATACCATATCAGGTATGTCTGATAGGGTGAATCCTTCTGGTTGTTCAATGTATACTTCTTTTAGCTCTCCATTCAAGAATGCTGACTTAACATCCATGTGATAAAAATTTGAATTTTTTGAATGTTGCAGAAGCTAGAAGGAACTTAATAGCTTCTAACCTGCTTACTAGTGCAAAAGTGTCTAAATAGTGAATACCTTCTCTTTGTGCATATCCCTTACATACCAATCTTTGTTTTTTCCTTACTACTGTACCATCTTCATTCATCTTGTTCCTAAATATCCACTTTGTTCCAAGCACATTCTTATCACTAGGTCTTGGGGCCAGTTCCCAAGTATCATTCTTGATAATCTGATCTAGTTCTTTTTTCATAGTATCAAGGCAATCTGAGTCTTTGCATGCATCTTCAACACTTAAGGGTTCAATCTAAGATAGTAGACATATTGCTTCACTACTAGCTGAGTTCTTTGCTTGTGATCTTGTTAAGACTTTTTCATTCTGATGTCCAATGATGTCTTTCTTGAAATGGTTTCTAGATGTAAAATTTGGAACTTTAGGTGATACTATCTCATCTTCCTTAGGAGTTTCTTCTTCACTTGTCTCAGGGTCATTGAATAACACATCAATACTATCAAACATTTCTTCAATAATTGTCTCACTAGTGGAGGGTCTATGTTCTTCTTCAATCATGGGTGAGTAATCATGATATCTTTCTTGAACCATAAACTTTTCATCAATCTTAACATGAGCACTTTCAATGATCTTTTTCAATCTTAAATTGAAACATCTATAAGCTTTACTTTTAGTAGAGTAAGCAAGGAAAATACCTTGATCATTTCTTACATCAAACTTGTCTACTACTTCATCCCTCTTGATGTAGCACTTGCTTCCAAAGATTCTGAAGTATTTTACTGTGGGAACATTACCAAACCATAGCTCATATGGTGTTTTGTCAGTGTCATGCCTCAATTGAATTCTATTGATGGTGTAGACTATTCTATTGCCCACATCTCTCCCATAGGTATGTGCAACTTTTCCTTCAATCATGATGGTGCACACTATTTCAAGGATGATCCTATTCCTTCTCTCTGCAATTCCATTCTACTGAGGGATTCTAGGTGCACTTAACTACCTCTTTATGCCATGTTCTTTGTAGTACTCATATAATCTGTCAGATGTGAATTCTCCTCCTCTATCCGATCTCAGACATTTTGTCTTTAGTCCAGATTCATTCTCAACCTTATCTTTGAATATCTTTAACTTTTCAAATGCTTCTAACTTATCTTTGAAGAATACAACCCACATCATTGTAGTATAATCATCAACAAACAAAATAAAATACCTTTCTCCATAGTATGATCTTGTTTGAGTTGGACCACATAGGTCTGTATGAATCAGATCCAACTTGTTCTCTGCTGAATTGTGCTTGCTCTTGATTGAGTTTCTCCCATGCTTTCCCATCACACATTCCCTACATAGAGTATCAATTGGCTTTGCTACTCTAGTTAGATCTCTTACTGCCTTTACATTTCTTATCTTTACTATGTTATCAAAATTGATATGACATAGTCTTTTATGCCGCAACCAAGTGTCATCAACTTTAGAAACAAAACAACTTGCTTCTGAATTGAGTTTGAAAAAATTACCTTTAGTCTTTGAGCCTAATGCAATCATATTACCATCCTTGTTTTTAATGATGTGTTTTTTTTCATTGAACTCTAATCTATAGCCTTTGTCAAGTAACTACCCAACACTTAGTAGGTTATGTTTCAAACCATCGACATAAAGAACATCATCAGTACTATTCTTTCCATCCAAGGTGATGGATCCTCTACCAATGATGGGTTTATGAGTGTTATCTCCAAATCTAACCATGCCACCATTGTATTTCTCCACATGAACAAATATGTCTTTATCACCTGTCATGTGATGTGAAGAACCATTATCTATAATCCAGTCTATCCTAATATCAGCTTGTGAAATTAATGCTAGCTCTTCTTTCTCATCTTCATGATCTGTCTTATTGTCCATTTTCTCTATAATAGCAATAAATCCAATTTCTTCTTCAACTAAATCATCATCTAAAATTCCATCTTTAGCATAATAACATTCCTTAGAGTATTTAGGCTTGTAGTCATTTTTTAACTTTCTAGCTCTTGTAGGACACTTAGATGCAAAGTGACCAATCTTATTACATGAAAATAATTTAAATGGAAATTTACCTTCATATTTTCCTTTTCCTTTATTTTCTCTTTTGGAAATCATAGCAATGAAATCATCTAGTGTCTTCTCTTCATCAATATCATCAAAATTACCAGAGGTGTTTGCAGATTTCTTACCATGGACATTTGCTTTGAAGGTTGTCTCACTTTTAGGTTCTGTCTTCAATCTTGAAATCTCAAAAGCTGAGATTTTTCTGATCAAGGTCTCTCTCTTGAAATTTGATGTAAGCTGCATGGTCTCATCAAGGATGTTGATCTTGTTTTCATATTCTAGAGTGAGAGTAGTCATCAATTTGTCCATAATGTATTCCTCTGAGATCTCTCCACCATTGTTCATGATTCCAGCAACTGCTTCATTGATCCTTTGATTGTAAGCTCTAATGTTTTCTTCAGGTAGCATCTCTAATGCATTGTATCTTTTCTTCCATGTTTTTCTATGTGCAGCCTTTGCTTGTTTGTATCCTTCAAATATGTCTTCTAGGTACTTCCATATTTTGTCAGCTGTATCTACTTTCTTTATTTCTGAAAAATCACTATCAGATAGGGCGTTGGTAAGGGCTTCTTTGGCTATTGCATTCTGATTAAAAAATTCATTTTTCTTTTCAATAGCATCATCCTTTGCAAGCTCTTCCAAGGTAGGGATCCTTACTGCTTTGATAGTTACATCAAAAACTTAAAAAACAATGCATTGAAAATGAGTCACCATCTTGTTCTTCCAATCAAGATAATTCTCTCCATCAAACTTAGGACTTTCTTTTCTAAAGAATGTCATCTGATCAACCTCAAGCTGTTAAAATTTCTCTCTGAGGCACTTGGCTCTAAATACCAATTGTTAGGAATAGTCCCAAGAGATAACTAAGAGGGGGGGGGGGTGAATCAATTATCTACAAGTTTTAATTCTTTATCCAATTAATTATACTTAAACATAAAGCATAAAACAATGAAAGAACACTTGAACACAACACCAATATTTTTGTTATGGGGAAACCCAAATAGGTAAAAACCCTGATGGGAATTGACACCCACTAATATTCTACACTAGTGTATTATGATCCTTGTTAGAAGATCCTTAACCATGTTAGGAGTTTCTTTACAATATATTTAGTATAGTAGACCTGGTCAAGGGTCAGACCCTAGTAGGATTCGTTTACAATAGTCCCTATTAGGGGAGAGGATGAACTGTCCAAGAGCACTTTGCTCAAATGGGTGAAGGCTCCAACCTTATGTTTAATAGATACACACTATATTTGGATCTTGGTGAACTGTGCTTTGACCTACTATCTGGATCAGCTCCAAGGTATAGCATAAATACTTTACTTGGTCACATAGACCTTCTTCTGATGGCTCAAGACTTTGCACACTCTGCTCTGCTCTTACTGTCAACCATGAACCACACACTGGCAATCACAAATGATTGTCTATAAATATCTTTTCTCTAAATGATATAATCAAGTTGGCCTATTAGAACCATCTTGAAATCATATTAGAGAAGTCATAACAAACTCCAATAATAATTTAGTCAGCGCTACTAAGCATGCAACACATTCTGGGACCTGTCTACTAGGATAATTGTAGACGCACGCTACACACTGTCGGCTCTACCAAAACAACTGGATCTTTCTCCTCAAGCTAAATTACCTCATGTGCTCTTAACCAAACCTTACTAACTCTTCTCCAAGCTCTAATCCAAGGGTGCATACTGAAATGATAGGTGTAAATCCAGAACCAATATAATCTCTGTCGGCTCTTCTGAACAAACATAGGAAACTACTACTAGTGAATAGAGACTACATAACTTCACTTCTAATGATCATCAAACTTTGCATCCATGACTGTAACATCACTAAAATGTCTTCAACACATATCCAAATGTACAAGGCTCCATGATAACTATATGGACAACCACACATAGAATACTACCTATTACTTTGTCAAGAACACTGCTGACACAAGCTACTATATAATTGTCTGTACTAACAGTTAACCTCTGCACCCATGATATCATGTTGATAACATGTCCATGCCACATATACTAAAATCTTACTACATAAGTCTTCCACGCATGCTACTTACCATATGTTGTCATCAATTATAGACATATAGTTAGTGTTGGCTTGCTCAAAAATCTCCAACAAGAAGTACCTCCCATAGATTGTATCATAACTGAGATATCACTATTCAAATTCTTAAGAAAATACAAGAATGCATATTCAGAAGAAGGTCTTACCATGGTAGGGATCCTATTCCAAGTCTTTTAGAAATGGAGATTGAAATCACTCATCTCCTCTTGTGGACCCCTCTTGATAGGAGTTAATTGCTCCACCAAAGATAGGTTGTCATACTTGTCCTCAAATAATTTAGACAATCTCTCTCCCAGTACATCCCATGTAGAAATAGAATCAACTAGAAGAGTTCTAAACCATTCCAGTGCTTTACCTTTCAATGATGCATCCAATAGCTTCAAAGCTACATCTTCCTCTGTGATGTGATGGACATTGCAAAGAGATGCAATATCTCTGATGTGGTCAATGGAAGTTGTTTTCCCTTCTCTAGTGAATGATGGCAATCCTTTCAAAGAAGCCAATGGAATGTTGTTATGATTGGAAATCCTCAGGGGATTGCCTTGATTAAATGGTACAAATGACATATTTCTCACCATTGCTAGAAGTGCTATGCTAGAACTGGATGGTATAGACTTATTTTCCAGTGGTGGTTGTTCAGGAACAACTTTTCTTTGAGATGCTCCAAGATCTTCAAAAACTTCCTACTCTGAATTTGGAAATTCAGTGCGGTAAGAGGGAGGAGATGAACTTCTTTCAAATCTTAATTTCCTTGGTCTCCTTAGTCTCCTACCTCATTGTACAAGCTGAACAGAAAGCTCTCTAGGACCTCTAGGCTCCCTTTAAATAGTTCTGACTCTCCTATTGAAAGACAACAGTAAATATTCAAACTCTTTAAGACTCTTTGTTTGGATTTTATTCATGTATCACAAGGTCCCACTGGGCATGCCAAAAATTGTTAAGGTTTTAAAATACCACCCTAACTCAGGCATTAGGGCTTAATGATATCTTATCCTAATAATGGAAACCTTCTTGATTTGTGGGTGGACTCTGATTAAGAAGGAGTCTCTAGATTCTAGGCCGGTTCTTATTTGATCTAGAAATATCAGCTCCTAATTCAAACTTGATTGGGAAAAGGGAAAAGGGATTGAAAACTAAAAGGGCAATGGGGTGATACACCAAAATTGAACTCAGACTTTGCTTGGAATCTAAAACAATAGCCACAATTCATATATCAAAGGATTATAACTTTGAATCACTGATCAACATATAGGTTAAATTGGATTTTACTACTAGGGTATATACCAAAAATAGCTCAATTTGTTTAACAAACATACATATTCTGCATAAGGCTTGGATTTTGATGACTTAGAGGAGGAATAGAAATAATTCAGTACTCTTTTCTATCAAAACAAATAAACACTTATGAAGAATGATGAAAAGGATTCAAATTAATACTCAACATATGAGAAAATATTGATCATCCGCTTTTATTTTCCTCAAAAAATCTAATATTTAGGTTACAAAATAAGAGCTAAAGCACAAAGGAACAATATTGCTCACTTAGGCCTTCTCTCCACAATCAGGAACCCCATAAACTGATTCTAAAAATCAATCTTATAGCCCTCCAAGCCTCAAATTTGAAAATCAAAGCCCCTATTTTTTAGCCCTAAAATCATTCTAAATTGGCCTTAAATCATGCCAAAAAACCCTAAAGTCAAGCATAAAAGTGCCTAACATTCAAATCTTATGTTGGTTCTAATAAGAATAAAAATTATTTTAACAATGTATACCAACATTCACAAAATAGAAATCTGAGCAAGACTTAACATATACCATCAGCCTATTAAAAACTAAACCTAGATAAAATATCTAAGTCTAAGCTTATAGCAAAATTTTGCAAAAGGGTTAACATGACCACTTAGGAAATTTACAAACTATGACATATCTAAAGTAATGAGGTGGCACTATTGGAGTTTGAGCTCTGACATGATGTAGACTGCTTGAAGTAATGGCATTGAATGTGGTGCCAGTGGATTCCAAATTCTCAAAACTCCACTCTATTCCTTGATCTTCGCATTTCATATGCTTGCCTTTGAGAAAAAATAGGGAAAAACCCTAAGTTGATAGTGAAGCTCTGCAAAAATTATGGCATTCTTCTCGGTTTGAACTAGCATTATGAAGGCTCACTATGAATTGAAGGATTCAAGCTGTAGTATGTGGAGCTCGGCCATCTGATGTTTGACCACTGGTAGTATTTTTTAAGGCTCAGTCTACAACTGTGATTGTATTTTGTTTGTGAGCTCGAGCTACATGTGTTGTATTCATTTGTGTCTATGCAGCACGGGCTTTGAACTGACCGTTCATGGGCTGTGAACTCATCTCTTGACTGGGTTTTAACTTTCTTTTAGGCATAGCATAAGGTTGGGTCTAGGTTATGATTGAAAGATGTAGATGAACTCAGTCTTGCTGTGAACTCGGCTTCTTCCTTTGCATGTTTTAGCCAAAGCTTTAGACCAAGCCCATAATAGTTGAAACTGGTGCTCGAGTTGGAACTTGAATTCCTCCATAGATCATGTTGAGATAATAGGAAGATAAGTATATCTCTCCTTTCTTTTGTTTCTTAGTTAACTGTTTGAAATTTCCATTTCATAGCTTTAAAATGGAGCTTTATAGGCGAAGAGCATACTATAAATATAAATAGAATTTAGTGTAGATATATCTAATGTACCCTACCTTTAATTTCACTGATTTGTTTTTCATTGTTGACAGTGAACTAAAAGCTTTATATCGTGAGCTAGATATAAATGTTTTTTAGCTTCTCTACAAACAATGACTTTGTATTTGGAAATAAATGTTGTCTACTATTATGTTTTTTCAATATACACTAGTTACATATGTGCACTAGCACACACCAACCTTTTCAAACCCACCTTCAGCTTGGTTCCATTGAATTTACTGTCTCCAAATAGTGGCCATGCTTGTGATCCTTACCAGTCATTATGTTCTACTTTTATCATAGTAGAATATATCCTGCACTGTTTGAATTTATCTTAATGTACACCAATCATGATGCACTTTAAACTCCATAACTTGAGCATTTTAATGATGAGTCCATTTCTCTATCTTAATCCATTTCATTGTTCTTGTCTTGAGCTTGATTTTTGTATACCAGTCTTTAGCACTGTTGGTCTTTTGACCTTCAACCCACAAATCGAACCTCATTGAGTCCATTAATAACCATTTCTTCTCTTGACCTTTGAATAAACACCAATCATCATTTGAACCACCTTGTATATACTAGCTATGTGTATTGAATTCACTGTTAACTTAACAATGACCATTCTTGACTGTACCCTCGATCTTTATGTTCACTACTCATCTATTGTATGATGTGCTTTTTGAATTCAAGCACTATGGCCGAACCCACTGTTAAAGTTTCAACAGTGACCATGATAAAAAATAATCACTGATCCTCTATCAAAACCAAGTTCATCATAATAGTTTTAAAATATAGAGCACTCTGTTTCATTATGCCTGACCATTATTTGTGCATTGATTTCAAATGCAAAAAGATACTTGAACTTCTTTAAAGCTATGAACTAGTTTTTTCTTTATAAACATAATATTTAGACAATGCATTATCATTCTTGGAATATATGCAATCTACTAGCAATGACTGTAAAGAGAAACATAAAAGATGTAGATTTTTTGTAAAAATGCTATTCCTGACAATCAGCTCTGTTGTTGAATCATGAATCTTCATTGATTTCTTATACTTGGTTGATCACAATGAACAATGAATAAACAACAAATGATAATTTTTAGGATGTTACATAATTGTTTAAGAGGTTTGAGCATGGGCTCGTGACACTCAAAACACCAGACTGAAATTCAATGGAGTTCAAGCACACACTCATGACAACCATTAAATACACACTGTAAACATTCCATGATACTATGAAGTTCAATTATGTAACATTATTTCTATTGTTAAGAAGCAACATCATTGCATATAATCTATGATCAATTCTTGAAGCATTTTGAATTCAGCAATATCATATGAATATGGAATTTTAATATCATTTGTTGCTAGTGACTTATGCTGTTGGATCTTAGCATGTATATCATGGTTGTCTCTATTTCTATTACTTGTGAATTATTTGTCATTAAAACATATTTTGTAGCACCTTTTAATGCACTTTGAAACTACATCAATTTCTCTTGATTGTGACATGTAAACCAGTCTGCTGAACTGCATTTTTTTTTGTCAAGCTTATAGGAACAACATCAAACTAAACTTGTTAGGTTAGTGAACATGATAAACACATTATTTATGAAAATGCCAAAAATGGTGACATTTATGAATCAACATTCAGGTTATTGTGTTCACTAATCTAACAAGATCCTGCTGATTCAGAAAAAGGTTTCTCGGTCACAAGTACTAAGTCCCTTTTATTTAGATATCTAGCTTTAAATATAAAGACAACATACATAAGAATGACCATAAGTAGTAAATTTCCTTATTGCACATTTCATTTTATGTAGATGCACATTTCCTTATTGCATTGGAATACTAGATTGACATGCAGCCTTGAAAGATTGATTGTTGTCTGATGTTTATGTTTCATGCATGTCTTAGATCCAACTAGATCTAACCCATTTTTCTCTCTCATGATGTAGGATAACCCTAAAGACTCCCAGAATGAAGACCTAGACAATGGACCTAAGACCTAGGACCTGACAGACAACTAGCTGACAACGTGCATACAACAAAGGCAATGCAAGGGACCCTACTCATACTTCTATCATGCTTTCTATTCTACAAATTATACTCTTTTATTGACATGGAATATGAAATATGAATGAACACTTGTATACTACATTTAGTTTGAATGCACAATGTAATGATCAATTATGAATTTGAAAATTTGAAATGTGATCAATACTTAGAGCACAAAAATAAAAATTGGTATTGAATGCAATAATGAAATGTTAATCAAAATCACCTGAAATGTAATGTCAATTGGACTCCTAAAATATAATTTTTTCCTATTAATGTTCATTCTTTTATATGCTGTAATTTTGGGTAACATTTTTGGTGACTTCTGTTGGATGTCTACCTGGTAGACATGAACTACATACCTGATCATTGGGAAATGGAGTTAGAAAACCAAAACTCATGAATGTAACCTTTATTGAAATGAAAATGGAACTAATATAAGACTCATGCTGGTTTGCAACATTTTTGTAAATGGTAACATTATCTAAGTACACCAAGACAAATTTATACATAAGGTTTCTGAAAGACATGTCCATTGCTTTCTGGAATGTGGCTCCTGCATTTGATAATCCAAATGGCATTCTCTTGTAAGCCATTGTTCCCCATTTTTTTGTAAAGGCTATTTTAAACTAGTCTGATTCTTTCACTAAAATCTGGTTGTAACCAGAATACCCATCTAAGAGGGAAAACCTTTTAGAACCTGAGACATATTGTAAAAAAATTTCCATGGAAGGAAGAGGGTGTCTATCTTTCACATATTCCCTATTAAGGTCTCTAAAGTCTACACAAAGTCTGATCTCTCCATTCTTTTTCCTTACTGGAACTAAATTAGAAACCCAAGATGTGTGTTTAATAGGAAAAATTATCCCACCATTCAGTAATTTGTTTAGCTCTTTAAGCATTAAGGGCTCTAACTTGGGGTTTATTGGCCTTTGTCTTTGCTTGATTGGCCTAGAATTTGGCTCTAATTCTATGGTATGTTGGGTCAATTAGGGATCAAATCCTTTCAAATCCACATAGTCCCAAGAAAAAACATTATTAAATTCTCTAAACAAAGCAATGCGCAATTCTTTTTCTTGAGGAGAGTTAATTTTACCAACTTTTAAAAACTTATCTCTCAATATCTCAACTTCCTCATAATGATCCTCCTTAATCAGCATGTTGGTTTTCTTCCTTTTGAACTGATCATCAAATTTTAAAGCAAACTCCAGGCTGACTAATCCTTTAGGAAGCTTATTAGTTTTCAGCTGAATAATTTGATCTTCCATTTTCTGTTTGAGTTTGTTACCCCTGGGAATTGAAAAGTCCCCTGTTTCAGCCATGAAACTCAAAATATTGTCATCAATATTAAAAACCTACCAATTAATATCATTATCTGGGATAGATGGCCTAATAACAATCTTAACATGAGACTGATCTGAGATATGACCTTTATTTTCAGTAATAGAAACATGTGCACCAATACTAGCTAACCTATCTGCATGCTGATTTTTCCTTATAGTTATAGAAATGAGATTGAATGCATTAGAATCATCCAAAATATTAGATACTATGGATTTATACAACTTTAGAACATCATTCTTAACAACATTAACCTCTCACCTGGTTAACTATCAATTCACTGTCCCCAAATTCTCTTAAACATTTGGTTTTCCTCTTTCTTGCCCACTCTAAACCCTGGATCAAACTTTCATATTCAGCCACATTGTTAGAACAAGGAAAAGATAATTTATATGTAGCATAAAATTTATCACCCTCTGGTGACACTAACATAACCCCTGCACCAACACCATCTTTATTCCTAGATCCATTAAAGTATAAATCCCAAAGCTAATTAGATAGTTCAGATTCAAAATCTTGATCTATCATCAAATTAGGCATAATTGTATCAGATTCTAAGATCATATAGTTTCCAAAACTAGTATCAAACATGTCATTATTTTGGTCATTTCTAGTTGTCCACTCATCTAGCAAAATATCAAGATATTCTTCAATTTGTGTTTTATAGGTTGAATAGTCCTTGATCTCTTCTAAATCCATGATCACGCAACTTCCATTAATAGGACTTGGATTATATGGTTCTATGTGATCCTTGGCCAATAATTCTGACTTTATGGTTACCTTAGTACCATACCTTGTTCTAAAATACAAGTGGGACCAATCTGATGAAAAATAACCATCTATTTTGGCTGTAAAATCTCTTGAAAGACATAAGGCAAAATAAGTTGGTAGATCTATAACATAGATATCTTGAGGAATTGAGAAATTTGGACAGGAATGAAGAGTCAAACTTGCATTTTTGACAACTCCTAAGGTCTTAACTAAAGTACCATCAAGCTAGAAAACTCCTTTCTCAAGAGGTTCATACTTTAAATCTAACAAATCAGCAATTTTCTTGGGCATTATTATGTTGGTTGCACCACTATCTACCATACAATTGTGCACTAACTTGTTTCCAATGATCAAAGAAACATAGAAAGGAGGAGGTTTTACAGTTTTTGGTTTCTTACCTTCCTTTTCTATTGTTTTTTACACATTTGTAGGCTTCTTTTCTTCCTTAACTATTGATTGTTTCAAATATGTAGTCTTTTTACCTTATTATACTACTGGTTGCTGAACTTTAGCAGCCTTGTTTCCTTCTTTAACTATTTTTTCTTGAACCTTAGAAGGCTCTAAATTATCCATAATAGCCCTAGGAGGCTATTGAATAGCTTTTTGTGAATTTTTTATCAACATGGACAACCCTTCTTTTAATATCTCAGCATGTCCTAGTATAGCTAGAGTCTCCCACATAGATAAAGTTACATTCATTTTCTTCATGCTATCAACAATATTATAAGGAACAAAAAATTGTACCTTTTGAGGAGATTTAGGAGCACTCTGATGAGTATGCCTTTGATTTTGATCTTTATTTGTTGAAGAAGAGGCCCCGTTTAAGATTGAAACTGGTGCGGTAGGAACATTCCTAGTTGACTGGTCTGATTCTAGAGCTCTCTTCTTGTCTCTAGTATTCGTTGAAATAGGTGAATCATCATTTAGGCCACAAAAGTCTTCCTCTTGCCAATTTAGAAAACTAGTATCTGGAACATCCAGATCCAGTTGCTATTGGATCTCCTCAATAGGCACATTTCATTATGAATTCACTAAATTTTATACCAGAAGAGCCTAATTAAGCACTCCATTGGAACATGTTGACTGATCATGAGCTTGATCACATGGAAAACACCACTATTCTGGCTAGGTACAATATCTCTAACACTATTAAGAGGTGCAGGATTATATTGTCTATAAGGCCTCTAATTCCAATTTTGATTCCTTCTTTTCAGTTTCATCATTTCTATCATTATCAAGACACCTAGATGCAATGTGACTAATCTTGTTGCAGTTAAAATATTTTAGAAGTAGTTTACCTTTATACTTTTTTTTTCCTCTCAGTATCCTCTTTGCCAGCAGTGCTTGCAACTCTTCTTGTTCTTTTTCTTCGATTAGGATACTGTCATAGTCACTTCCACATGAACTATTGTGATTCTCTCTTTCTCTTCTTGAACTACCAATTTTGAAAGATGATTTAAAATTTATTTTTATATTCATTATATTATTATCATAATTACTAAGCCTAAATGTAGTCATCTTACTGATCAAAGCATCAAGTGTAGCAATGTTATTAGGTATGGATCTCAGTTCCTGAAAAGAAGAGACTCGAATAACATACTTGGGTGAAAGAGTTCTCAAAATCTTTCTTACCACTTCTTCTCCAGTTAGTGTTCCATCAACACCTATGATATCACTAACAACTTCCTTGATTCTAAAACTATATTGTGCAATGTTCTCTTCATCTTTCATTCTGATCTCATCAAATTTTCCTCTTAGATTGTTAACCTTTTTCTTTTTGTACATGTAGATCACCTCCATAAACATGTGCAAGCTTATCATGCATCTCTTTTGCAGTAATACAGTCCTTAATCTCATTGACCTCAACATCGGTCAGGGAGGAAGAAATTTCAATCATTACCATGTTGTGTTCCAGCTTTTCTCTAATTTGATCAAGTGTCATAGGTCCAGGAGGCAATGAAGTGTAGTCATTGTCCAAATGGTTGACTGCAGATTCTTAAATTTTTGATAGGTATAACCTCATCCTACTTTTCCATGTAGAGAAACTTTCCTTGTTCATTTTAGGTACTTCTCTCCTATACAACTTCAAATCTTTTACTTGAGTCTTTCAAACTTATCCCTTTAGATTACTTATATTTGATACCAATTGTTGGATTAGGGAGAGGGGGGGTGAATCAATAATCCTTGATTCTTTGTACCTTAAAAACTTTCTCTAATTCAACTTGGTGTCAACTCGATTAGACACAATTCACTATTAACAAATAATAGTAAATCAACTTTATTGATCAACAATAACATTCATAGTAAACACTCAACACATATAACACCATTATTTAACATGGAAGCCAAATTTGGGAAAAATCACTATGGGAATTGTCACCCACTCAAGAAATGCTCTTCTAAAGTATGCTTGGTTATAAGCCAATCTGTTTAAAGATTACAATACACATTGTTAAATGTGACCCTGTTAGGGGATTTGCCTCAGAGTTGTTAGGATCTTCACCATATAAGGAGTGGCCTGGTTAAAGGTCTTCAAATACTCTTCTAAAATGTTTCATCTTGTAAGGATTTACAATAAGACTGTTAGGTCCACTCGATTAAGAGATTTTTATATTACTAATGATAACAAACAATAATGAATAAATTAACATGTAAATCTGCAACTATCTCTTGTATAATCATATCCCTTGTGTTCTCTTTGTTTTCACTTTAATCCTTCACTTTCCATTGGCTTCAAAACTTCATTAATCTCAGATTTCAGACTCGAAATTTAATATTTTCCTTCTTCACTATATCAATTGGTGACTCATCAACCCTTCAACTTTCCAGCTATTTCTTCATACAATTTCATCCTTTAAATAGACTTTTTTTGCCTCTTAATCTCATTTATTACATTTTCCTTTGATTAATCTCATTTGTCCAATCATCCTCACAAACTAATTCAATGAATTTAGATCTTGGTAAAACATTTTATCATCACCTTAGAACTTGAAATTTCTTGGAACATGTACCTTCTCTTTTTGTTGCTTAGATCTATACCATAGATCATCACCTTGAATTTTCCTAATCGTAGATCTTATTAACTAACTCTTCCTCATCATTATAATCTTCCAACTCATCATAGCTCATCATTAAATTTCATTCTGGTCCTTGTATTTAATTTTTCTTCCTTGCTCAATGGTTAACTCTTTTTCCTCAACTGAATTTTAGTTAAATTTTCTCGGTAACTAAAACCTTCTACTCGGTGTCTTGACTTCCTTTCTCTTTACCAAAACTTACTTTCCTTTTACCGAATCACTTTTTCTTTCTCAATAACCAAATTTTTTGGCTTACCGACTTGACTACTCTTCTTTACCGACTTAATATAATCATATGTTTGGTAGAAAACAATTATATCATCATAACCTTAATATTGTTTGATCTGTATCAGTTGCCCAATTTAGTTCTTCAACTTTACTACCTTTAACTTCTTCTTCTTCTTAACTCATTCAAACTTATATAATACTTTCAATGATATGGCAACTCAATATAAATAAAAAATCAATTGCTTGGCATCAATGACAAGATAATCGTAAGGAAACTCAGGTGTGGAAACAGCTTCCTACGCTAATCTCTATAGGAGAGTATTGTGCCAATTCTTATAAATCCTTACAATTTCAGATTCATTAACTACTTTAACAAAGATATTGCAACCACATACCATGCATACAGAAAAATAGAGAATGACAAAATGATATACCCTGGGGAAACCTTTCGGTAAAAACCCCAGCACTCCAAAACCTACACAATGTATTGATCAAAACTATTACAGCTTATAATACACTTGCAATGCAAGTTCTTTTCAGAAGATTTCCCAAAAACCTTGAAGACAAATCATGACAGCATAAAAATGTTCCAACCATACACTCACATCACTTCTCTTCGCAACCCTAAAAAAGCTTATATCATGTGCTTCACTTTTTAGGGCTACTCCCAAAGATAGCCGTATTAGGGTTTTACCATTCTCCGAGAAAATAGGAACCCCAAAAAAAATTTCAGGGTGATGCCCCAAACCCCACAATTGGGGAAGAGTGTACAGTACTCAAATTTATCAGTTGCCACATGTCTTCACCTGTCATTGAATCTTCCTGACATAGATCTTACGTGTCATAGGAATCCATCATAACCATTTTAGCCATGATCTCCTTACACACAATTCAAGATGCCAACACATCAACATTATTTGCAAGAAATACATTTTACAAAACAAATAATAAGAATAGGAATTATCCAAGGTTGAGACACCTTATTCCTAACATTCTCCCACTTGTCGAGCACCTTGTAAGAGCAACAGGAACATAACAAGAACTAACCGCTATAGGCCAAAAGGCCCATAGACTCCAAACACCATCTGAACTTCTCAGTGCCCACTGGTTTCATTAATGCATCTGCAAAATTCTTCACAGTATGTACCTTCTCCAAATTTACCTTTCCATCTTCCACCATATCTCTCACAAAGTGAAACTGCACATCAATGTGCTTCGTTCTGGCATGGAAAGTTGGATTCTATGCAAGGAAAATAGCGCTCTAACTGTCACACCAAATAGTAATCTATTCTTCATCAACACCAACATCAGAACACAATCTTCTAAGCCAAATGGCTTCTTTACAAGCATGAGTAGCAGCCATGTACTCAACTTCTATAGTGGACAAAGCAACCATAGGTTGTCGCTTACTCATCCAACTAATGGCACCACCAAACATAGTGAACACATAAGCACTGGTGGATCTCCTGCTGTCAATATCACCTACCCAATCTGAATCCACAAACCCAAAAATACAAACTGAATGCGGAGATCTAGAAGAGTTACCATGATAACATATGGAGTAATCTAATGTACCCCTCAAATATCTGAATACTCACTTAACTGCATCTTTATGTACCCATCCAGGGTTAGCCATAAACCGACTCAGGACTCCCACTGCTTGGGCAATGTCTAGTCTAGTACAGACCATAGCATACATAAGACTACCAACTGCACTAGCATAAGGTACTCTACTCATGTCCTCCACCTCACTAGGAGATTTTGGACAATCGTCTACAGATAACTTTGTTCCCATAGAAATAGGAACACATAGTGGTCTACAATCTGCCATGCTGAACCTGTCCAACACAGACTTCACATACTTACTCTGACTCAACCAAAGTTTTATGTTAGACCTGTCTCTACTGATTTCCATACCCAAGATGTACCTAGCTGCTCCAAGATCTTTCATCTCAAACTGTGCTGACAATTGAGATTTAAAATTAGAAATCATACCCTTACCCTTCCCAAATAGAAACATATCATCAACATATAATGCAACAATAAGAAGGCGATCATTTTCAACTCTGAAATAAACACAATGATCTGATTTTGATCTTACAAATCCAATTGACAACACAAAGGAATCAAACTTAAGGTACCACATCCTAGGAGATTGCTTCAAACCATATAGAGATTTCTTTAATCTGCAAACTAAGGATTCTTTACCTTTAACAATGTAGTGCTCAGGCTATGACATATAAATCTCTTCCTCCAAATCACCATGAAGGAAAGCTGTCTACACATCCATCTGTTCTATCTCTAAATCATATGATGTAGCAAGAGATAATAGAAATATAATGGATGTCAACTTTGCAACAGGAGAGAATATTTCACCATAATCTATTCCCTCTACCTGTGAATACCCCTTTGCAACCAATCTAGCTTTGTACCTTTCAACACTGCCATCTACATAGAATTTCTTTTTGAACACCCATTTATAGCCAATAGATTTTCTCCCTTTAGGCAAAGGTACAAGGTCCCAAGTTTTTTTTTTCTCCAATGAAGCCATCTCATCATCCATAGCCTCAATCCAAGAACCTGCATCTTCCATGCCCAAGGCCTCTTTCACAGATCTAGGCTCATCAATGTTAGTAATCAAAGCAAAGGCACAACTGGAATCTAACATAGAATAACCAAACCTTTCTAGTTGCTTTATTTCTCTTGTGGATCACCTCAAGGGCTGCGGTTG
Organism: Chamaecyparis obtusa; assembly: GCA_027943335.1. Taxonomy (NCBI): domain Eukaryota; kingdom Viridiplantae; phylum Streptophyta; class Pinopsida; order Cupressales; family Cupressaceae; genus Chamaecyparis; species Chamaecyparis obtusa. Next base: position 168,455 of record BSBK01006779.1, read on the forward strand.
AGGTTGTTCTTCCTCTTCTTGTGAACTATTATAGCTGCTAGAGGTCTCCTCATCATTAGGCCCAACATGGTCTCTCTGTTCAGTCTTCTCAGGGGTAGGAGGCAACTGAACAACATCTTTTTCCTTTTCTTTTTCATTTGGTTGTAGCACAATAGGAGAAGATGTTAGCTCTCTAAAAATAACATTTCTACTATACAACACCTTACTAGTCACAAGATCCCAAAGCTTGTATCCTTTCACACCAGCACTGTATCCGATGAAAATACATTTAACAACTTTGTTTTCCAACTTAGATCTTTTCTCCTTTGGAACATGTGCATAAGCTTCACAACCAAAAACATGAAGATGTCTAATTGAAGGCTTCTTACCAGACTACACCTCCATGGGTGTCTTACCAACAAGGGCTGATGTAGGAGATCTGTTAACCAGATAGCAAGCAGTGGCCACAGATTCGGCCCAAAACCTTTGTTCTAAACTAGCTCCACTAAGCATACTCCTAGCCTTCTCCATCAGTGTCTTGTTCATTCTCTCTGCAACTCCATTTTTCTGTGGGGTATAAGGAGTTGTCTTATGCCTCTTGATACCTTGTTCTTTATAGAACTGTTCAAACTCTGCTGAGTAAAACTCACCACCATTGTCAGTTCTCACACACTTAATCTTCTTACTAGTCTGATTCTCTACAAGAGCTTTAAATTCCTTGAACTGACTAAACACTTGTGTCTTACTTTTAAGGAAATAAATCCACATCCTTCTACTGTAATCATCTATGAAAGATACAAAAAATATAGACTTGGAGATTGAAGGAACTTTTACAAGACCAAATACATCAGAATGAATAAGATCCAAAACATTAGAAGATTTGTGAGAACTAGAGTAAAACTGAACATGATTTTGTTTACCATAGACACAATGTTCACAAAAGTCAAACTCGAGATTGCAATCATTTAACCCCTCAATGAGATTTTTATTTTTCAAGGTTCTAAGACCCTTTTCACCAATGTGGCCAAATCTCATATGCCACAACATTGTCTTTTCTGCAAGAAGCTTACCTTCCAAAGTGTTTGCACTACCATCAGAACCAATAGCCACAGACTTCTTCACTGCTTGTTCAGATGGTGAGGATGAAGAACTATTACATAGAGGAATACATGCATCTAGCTAAAATAAGGTACCTCTCCTAGTACCCATTGCAAGCACTATCGATCCTCTCATCATCTTGCATCCTTCTTTCGAAAAAACAACTTGCACACCTACATCATTAAGAATACTTATAGATAATAGGTTTCGTGCCAAACCTGGAATGTGCATAAGTCCATTGATTCCCTTTACTCATCCATCAGGAAATTTGATAGTGACCCTTCCACGTCCAACTATCTTTAGGTGAGAATCATCACCCAAGTACACCTTTCCACCATCGAACTCTTCATATTTTGAGAACCAGTTTCGATGAGAGGTCATGTGAAAAGATGCACCCGACTCAACCAACCACACATCATCAGATGCATGGGCTACCAAAGCTGCGATGAATGCATCGCCATCTTCTTGAGATCTTTCTGAAGCTGAATCTAAACCTTTCTTCTTCTTCTTCGGCTCTTTGCAGTCTTTATGGAAGTGCCCAGATTTATCACAGTTCCAACATTTTGCCTTGGACTTATTGGAAGTCTTTGACTTCCCACGGGATTTGGATCTACCCTTATTGTTAGACTTATTGTCATTTTTCTTCCCTCTTTCAGTGGATCTCCCACGAACAGCAAGGGCTTCTTTTTCTGAAACGGAAGCCTTTCTCCGCATCTCCTCTGATAGCAGCAAAGACACCACATCATCCATTTTGAAGGTGACTAAATCACTTTTGAGAGCCATCACAAGATGGTCCCATGAATCTGGTAAAGAACACAAAAGTGTGTAGCAATGATCCTCCTCCTCTAACTTGACACCAGTTGATGTCAACTGTGCAGCCAGCAGATTAAATACATTTAAATGAGTCGTTAAGGATCCACCTTCCTCCATTTGTAGAGAGTACAACTTCTTCCTCAGGAACAACTTGTTCATGAAATATTTGGCCTGATACACGGCCGCAAGTCTTTCCCACAAACTATTTGCAGTTTTCTCATCTAGAACATTCAGAAGAATTGCATCGATTAAATAGAGTCTTATGAGACCCTTAGCTTTACGGTCTTTGATATCCCAATCTTCTTGAGCTATAGTTGCTGGTCTTGTAGCACTTGAAGTCACTTCCCATAGGTCACGATCTTCCAACATGTCTTCCATCTTGAGTTTCCACAACTCGAAATTAGTGCCATTAAATTTCTCCATCTCCATTCTTCCATATGATGAACTTTCCATCTCAATCTGCAAATAAGATTTAGAATGCTCTACAAAAAACTCCCACTCAAACTTGAGATCAACTCAAAAAACCCTACCCAACAACTAGGATCAAAATTTGATCAAGCTCTGATACCACTTGTAAGGAAACTCAGGTGTGAAAATAGCTTCCTACGCTAATCTCTATAAGAGAGTATTGTGCAAATTATTATAAATCCTTACAATTTTAGATTCGTTAACTACTTTAACAAAGATATTGCAACCACATACCATGCATATAGAAAAATAGAGAATGACAAAATGATATACCCTAGGGAAACCTTTCGATAAAAACCCCAGCACTCCAAAACCTGCACAATGTATTGATCAAAACTATTACAGCTTACAATACACTTGCAATGCAAGTTCTTTTTAGAAGATTTCCCAAAAACCTTGAAGACAAATCACAACAGCATAAAAATGTTCCAACCATACACTCGCATCACTTCTCTTCACAACCCTAAAAAAGATTATATCATGTGCTTCACTTTTTAGGGCTACTCCCAAAGATAACCTTATTAGGGTTTTACCATTCTCCGAGAAAATAGGAACCCCAAAATTTTTTTCGGGGTGATGCCCCAAACCCCAAAATTGGGGAAGAGTGTACAGTACTCAAATTTATCAGTTGCCACATGTCTTCACGTGTCATTGAATCTTCTTGACATAGCTCTTATGTGTCATAGGAATCTGTCATAACTATTTTAGCCATGATCTCCTTACACATAATTCAAGATGCCGACACATCAACATTATTTGCAAGAAATACATTTTACAAAACAAATAATCATAATAGGAATTATCCAAGGTTGAGACACCTTATTCCTAACAATAATAACTAATCTAATATTTCTACTATATTGTATACCTCTGATCTTAGTCAGTCTTCATCATCATCATCACCATCAGTTATAGTAACATTTCCATCATTGACTTCTAATTGATGACCCTTTTTCACAAACTGACCAATACTTAATAAATTATGTGTTAAACCATCAACAAGACATACATCATCAATACTAATCTTACCATCCAAAGTAATGGATCCAATCCTAATAATAGCTCTAGGAGTATTGTTACCTAATCTGACAACTCCACCATTACACATATTTATTTTTACAAATCTATTCTTATATCCTATCATGTGTTGTGAACATCCACTGTCTATAATCCAATCATCCTTTTTGTTAACATGAGACACTAAATCTTTTTCTTCTCTAATAGGTTTATCTTCTTTAATTGATACAAATCCAAGTAGTTCATTTATCTCATCATCATCATCAGATGCACCATCATTAGCATAATAAAATTATTTATCCTTATTGTATTTCCCATATTTAGGTTTATGCTTGGGAACTCTAGTTGGACATCTAGAAGAAAAATGACCAATCTTATTGTAGTTAAAGCATTTTATAGGTAACTTTCCTTAAAACTTACCTTGGACCTTTCTTTCCCTCCTTGCGAAAAGATAAGACCTTTTCATCCACACTCTTCTCAAGCTTTTCAATCTCTTCCCATTCATCAACATAATCTCCTAACTCTTCATTGTACTTACTTGATTTTTTAGCACTTGCAAAACTTGTCCCTGCATCTCTTTTTTTGTGCATTGTCTCCTTGAAAGCAGTCTCCACCTTAGGTAAGGAATCCTTAAGCTTTGTAGTATCAAAGGTAGTTAGCTTGGATACTAACATCTCCTGTTTGAAACCTTTGCTGAATGGTATTATCTTCTCTATGGCATGCACTTTAGTTTTGTATGTTGGTGACAAAGATCTTAGGATCTTTGCAATGACTTCTTTCTTAGTGTAAGTTCCTCCCTTGTTCTTGATCCCTATTACACATTCTGCAACCCTTTGAACAAACACTCTTACTATTTCATCTTCTTTCATTTGAAGGGTATCCATCCTCGCTCTCTAATTCTAAAGTTTGGATCCTTTGGTATATGAATCTCCTTCATACAATGTTGACAACCTTACCTATATATCATATGCCTTGTCTAGATCTTTGATATCAAAAAATTCACTATTAGATAATTCATTTATCAATGCTTCTTTGGCTATCATGTTGCATTGAAAAATCTTATTTTCTTCATCAGTTGTGAGAGGGTCTTCCAACTCATCTTCAGTATTGATTTTTGCATCTTTCTTGATTACCATCCAATAATCTAAGCCCAAACATAACAAATGAGTCTTTGTTTTGTCCTTCCATGCATCAAAGTTTTTTGCATCAAACTTTGGAATTTATTTCTTGAAGTAAGACATCCTGGATCTTTTCCTTAAGCGGTCAATCTTTCTTTCTGAGGACCAATACCTCTAATACCAATTGTTAGAATAATAATGTCTTACACAAATGAGAGGGGGGATGAATCAGTTGTTATAAATCTATTTAAACTTAACACCGGATATAATCTTATGCAAAATAGAATGCAAAATGACATCACATCATTGAACACAAGTGACACGAAGATTTTTTCTCAAGGAAATCCAGTTAAGGGAAAAACCCTGGTGAGGATGACACCCACAATATCTACACTCTATGAATAAAACCCTATTAGGAGTTCTAGCCCTATTAAGAGCTGATTAATACAATAGGTAGGTCCCTATTAAAGGACATACCCTGTTAGGAGTCTCCAACCCTATTAAGGGCAATACAACTGACCATAGGCCAAAATACAATCAGAAGGTAAACTCCACCTTCAATCCTTTACAAAGTATTCTCTGTAATACCTAAATTTCCTATTAGGATAATCCAACCCTTGTTCCCAGAAGCACAACATTCTACCTTGTTAGAAGTAGATCTTGCAACCTTCCAGCTTTCTTATTTCCATCACAATCCACACTTGATCTCAAGGAAGAAACCGTTCCTTATATACAAGTTACAAATAATAATTCATCTAGAGGTCATCAATTATAGGACATCATTACATTAAAAAAATTAGGTTATCAAAGGAGACAATACATAATTCATTCCTTATCATATTACAACAATTATCATTCACCAAGAGTCAACTCCATCAATGATTCAATCATAAATCAATCATCTAAACGTTACTCTTTCTGGGCGGCTCCCAAATACTTCCTCACAAGAAAATACACCATAGATGATGTCAGAAATCACAAGTACATGTTGAGACCACAATGTAACTTCTTCATGATGTCTTTTGACATTTCCCAAGCGCACATACTAAGATTCATCATCACACAATAGTTTTGTTCCAAACACTGTAACTGGGTTTGAGAAAACTTTTTCTTTGTTCCTACAACCAGTCTTCACTAAAATAGTCATATCTCTATCATATGATCATAGAAACATTTGTGGTCATAGGGATAAGCTCAACATTTATCCTAAAATATATATCCAAAATTTCAAGATCTATGAAATCATACGCCGTCTGTACCACTCTCTACAATCAACCTGTCTGAACTATTCTCCAATTTCTGATCCTTATGACTGAATATATGTTGACATCAATGAAAAAAATATTGAATGAAAACAATTCAAACAATGATGACACTCCCATAGTATGTATCATAAATCTCCTTCATAGTTTTTTTCATTTTCCTCTACTAGTCAGTCATTGATATTGTAGTATTACCTAGTGATCTATTTTAGTATTTGGTGATTGGTATTTGTTCAATATTCTGGTATTTGGTGTTTTTGTATGTGTTGGTATTTTGATGTTTATTATATTTTATTTATCATTAGTTGGTGGTACCTTTTGAGATAGGAAGCCTTCAGGACCCATTTATTATTTGTTTTGATTGAGTTTTCTATCTAAGTGGGTTTTGGTGTTCTCTCCTCAGCACGGTGGGAGTAGACCTTTGGTTCCACGAGGTTAGGTGGTAGTGTTTTGTTTTACCATTTGAGATTCTGACGTTCCTATAGCAGTGCTGGAGGATTCTTGTTTCTGTTACCTTCTTATTGTTCTTCATTGGAGGCTTGTCTGTATTTATCATATGATGTTTATAATTGTATCTTGTATCAGTGCTTTGGAGATGATTCCTTACATTTATTGTACTAGATTTTGTATTTAGTTATTGTGACATACAGTGTGACTTGTGCAGAGGATTTTTTATTCATTATGTATACCTTGTGGTATTGGATGTACTTGTTAATTTATTTGTGTATGAGATATTTGTAATTATTCTTTTAATATAAAATATTTAATTAGTAATACATAATTCTATGTCATGGGACCCTTGAGAATTGCTAATTATATTTGATTTGTACTTATGTACTTATTTATATCTTACGATTGTATTGCTTCCACATTGTTATCATTATTGTTTGTAAATACTTAAGAAATTTTTTTATTATGGAAACATAGTAACATGTATTAGGTTAAATTATCTTGAGTTCCTTGGAGGGACATTACAGTTTGGCTATTGTTTGTTTGGGCTTCCTTTAATAAGAATTCCATTCTGTTAGTGCTCGGCTCTAAGATTTTGAAAATGGGAGGAGACCTTAAAAGAGTTGAACCTATTTCTTGTGAGGATTGGAAGAATAATGAGAAGGTTTTGCATAAGATGGAAAAAGGAGGGGTTACACGCTATCTTGATAAGTTTCATGTCTCTGATAACAAAACCACCAAAATTTTTGTTCAAGAATGGTCAAATAGAAAAATGAAGTTGTTTGGAAAGGAAGTTGTGATTGACAAAGACCTCATTGTTGAGATCACATAATTATCCACAAAGGGAATGAAGTTCTTCAAGGATAGGAAGTTCTTTGACAAAGATGTGATCAAGTTCACAAAGACAGATGATGAGAAGGAGCTACTAGATAAAGGTAATAACACTTTCTATGAGCCTGAGAAGATTAAACCCATCTAGAGGGAGGTTCTAAAGCTAATTATATAATTTTTTTACCCTAGATGGTAAATACTCTAGGGTTTATGGTTATCATTTTGTGATGTTGAATCATTTCAAGTATAGGGATTTTATCTCATTTCTTTCTATCTTCTTTCAACCCTTAATCATAGCATAAATTTCCATACGAAGAACCATAAAAACCAGGTGCTTCACTAGGGTTTGATTATGCTAATTTTTGAATACTTTAGGGATAAGGTTCCTAATACCCAGGCCCTAAATTTATTGTTTCTTTTGGTGAAAAGGGTGGGACACTAACTCTTATGGTGAAGATGATGCCCCTTGCCCTCCTAAAAATCCTAGGGTCTCTCCCAAGAAGATTTTGGTTGGATTCCTAAGAGCAACAAAGATTGTTGAGAAATAGGGGATGTAGACTAATGATGACGAGGATGAGAATACTACTCCTTTTTCATTTTAATATAAGAAAAAGATTACTTATAAGAATTTTGATGTCAATGCCAAAAAGAGTAAACCCTCTGGTACTAGTGTGGCAACCCTTATGGTGATGAAAAGTAAAGATGAGAAAAGGGTGAAGACTGAAAAAGGGCCCCTACTCCTGAAACTGAGAAGAGTGGAAAAGAAAAGGTTGGTAAGGGTAAGGTTCCTATTCTAGTTGATTATGAGATTTCGGTTGATCATGATGTATATATTTCACCCTCTGATTCTGAGGGGACTAATTCTTTACCCAGGCATAAGGGTAATCTCCATGCTTCTTCTACGGAGTTGTGTCTTGTTGATTTTGAAGACAAGGGGGAGGAGATGACTATTGGGGTTTTACAAACCATGAAGGTTGGTTCTCTATACTCCTTTTAGCTCATGAAATGGGCCTTTCCTAAAATAAATAACTTGAATCTAAAGTATTATGCTCTCTTTGCTAAGTTTGGGGACTTGAAGCAGAACTTGGGGAAAAATATTGCTCAACCCTTTCCTGAAATGAAATACTATACTCTCGGGTCTTCTAATGAGAATAGAATTTTAATAGATCATGTGTAAGCAAAGGGAAATGCAAGGGATTAATTTGAAAAGAGGTTGGATGAACTGAATAAGAGGGCTGACAAGATAGATGCTACCCTCAAGAAAATTATGGACAATACCCAAAAAATCCTTAATTTTTCTAATGATAACATGAATACCCTTGTGGCGAAGATGTAGGCTTCTCATCAATAGAGGGCTACAATGGAGAATGATCAAGACAAGGAGGGTCTTTTTGGTGATACTAAGGGCCTTGGAAAGAGACCCAAGGCTAGTTTGAAGAAGGTTTCTCCCTTGCCCAAAGATATTCAGGAACTAAAAAATGTATCTCAAAGGATGAGAAAACTAGAAGAAGAGGTCGTTGTGACCTTTAGATACTTTGTGCTAGTTCTATTTTTCCCTTTTTTGTTGATTGTTTTGTTTTGATGGTCTTGAGATGGTCCTTTGTTGGTCCTGTTGAGATGGGATGGATCTATGTCTTCTTATCTGTTTCTTTTTGTCCTTCTATTTCATGTTGGAGGTTTATAATGAAAAAAGTTTTAATCTTTTTGTAAAGGGTTTCAGGGCCCCTTCAAAACCTTCTTTTGCATTAATTGAAAATAATCTTACCTAGATAAAAGTGAAAATTGTAAGTTATAGTTTGCAAGAATGTGATGGGCATATCGTAATAAAAATGGTGATGTGACAATTGAGTTGATTGAGAATTTGTTTCATGAGATAATACTCTTCACGGAGGATTATTTTTTAGTAAGGAAAAAGTTCCAAAAGTTCTTAAATTACTTAGGAGATGTCATTGAAGATTCTAGAGAAAGAACTCACATAAGAATTAGAAAACAAAGCTTTTGGAGGCAATTGTGTAACATTTTTAATTTTATATGTTTATATTAATTTATATTTAAGTTTGAGAAATTTTTAAATAAATTATTTAATATAATTATATATTGAAAATATCAAAGACCTGCAAGAAATCCCAATCATGCATTGAACTATGTGCAAATAAAGTGCAAGCTCATCATAAAAATAAATAAATTTTGCTTTTGACCTAGTCAACAAGATTTGATTTGTTTGCTATAATTTCGGCCACAAAAATCGAAATGGAAAGAAGACCCCTTTTAAAAATCTAAGATCTTCCCAAAAATATAGAAATTTTAGAAATATTCCTTAATTTGTGTCCTAGAGATCTAATTTATCAAAATAGACAAGTTTTGATAGATTAAATTTTTGAGCTATTTTATTTCATCAAAATTAAAAACACAAAGAACATACCGCATGTAGAATTCTCATACCTTTTCTAAAATGCAAAGTTTTAGGAAAATTCATTAATTTACGACTAGAAATGAATTTTCAGACTAGAAATGAATTTTCATGACAAATAAAAAATATTTATAACTCATAGAAAAATGATTAAAAAAATATGATTTCCAGACTGAGACATATTTGGATCATCCCACACCGCTAAAAAAATATTCACAAAAAAATACCAAGCCATTTGTAAGATATGATAAAATCTTTCAAAACCATAGGGTTTTGTCTTCAACTCAACCTGCACAAGGATTAGGCTTGACAAATCTTTAAAAGTGCATATATAATAGGGATGTGGGTCCTATCGGGTGTGCCAAAAATGTATGTAATGCAAATCCCTATAGTTGCACCACAAATCAAAGCATGAAAACAAAAGAAATGCAAAGCATTAGGTTGGAATAGGCATGCTAAATAACTTGTAATGCAACTAAATTTTCACTACAACCTTCGATGAGTTAAAACAAGGGCACCCAAAACCTTGTTTGATTTTCTCTTAGAGATTTTGTGAGTGTGATCTCCCAACACAATACAATAAAATCCCACTATGATTGATGAGTGAAGGATTCAGAACAAGTATGAAGAACTTACCCCAATCTTCACAAAATGATGATGCAAATGAGAAAGATTAATCTAAGATGAATGCAAGATTAAGATAATAATGAGATGCAAGATTGAAGTAAACTAGATTCATTCCATTACCTAACATGTGATATCAAGATTATCTAATAGATGCAAGAAGATATAATAGAATGACTACGTTCAAAGATGTCTAAGTCTCAAATGAGGAATGAGGCCTCATGTTTATAGAATGACTAAAAAATTGGGTGGCCGAGATTAAGAGGCAAAAGAATGGACAGTCAAGATTAAGAGGCAAAATGGGAGTGACTAAGATGAAGAGACAAAAGAAATGAGTGGCTAGGATTAAGGGGCAATGTAAAAGCCAAACTCCAATTTTAGAGGGAAAAAGGAATTTAAAAATGATTGGTGGAGAAAAGAGATGGAAAGGTGGTCATCTTGGAAAAGGTGATTGTGCGTATGATTAGAGGTAATCCACTTTTTAATCAAGATTAGAGGAATATTAGCAAAAAGTAAGATTAGGAAAAAGGGAAAAGGGATTAAATTAAATTTAATTTAATTTAATCAAGGTTTAGAAGAATTTTAGACTAGTGGAGAAACAAAATTTTAAAAAAAATATTTTATATTAAGAGATGGAGGGATAATATATTAAAAAATAAATTTAATATATTATAGCATTTAAATAAAATTTAAATACCAAGAGAAAATGAATTTATTTAATAAAACTAAATTTAATTAAATAAATAGAAGAATATAACAATATAGTTAATTAATAAAAGTCAACTATAATGTTAAGGACAAATATTAATAAAAATTACTATTAGAGTGCAAAGGACAATTTTAGGTCTCGACAGGGATGTGTATTCTACAGACACCATCCTTCCACATTTAGAGCCCCAATCTTACATTTAAGGATCAAGTACAGATAGTTGAGATTCAAATTGCCCATCGAACCAACATTTAATGGCACCAGTCTCAAGCATAGAATGAGTATAAAAGATAGCTAGACTTGTGCATAGGTGGATTTTCACCTCGGGAACTAGAGTCCCAATTTTCCCTTCCATTCCCTTCTTTCCTACTTCTTTCTTTCCCCATTCAAATTTGTAAATAATGTACATGATGTATACACATGTGGATATTTGTACATCCATGTAAATAGTGTAAAATAATGTAAATATTATAATATAGTGCGAAAGAAAGATGTGCATTCTAGATTTACTATATGTATACAGTTTTGGACTAGTTTTAGGGTTTGCAAAATTGATGATTTTGAAGGTCATAGCGATAGAGTTAGATAGTTCATCAGATCACTCTCTACTTTTCAGTTAGGATTAGTTCATGCTCCCTTGGAAATTTGTAAACTCAGACCAGTGATTGTTGGATGTTTATACTGATAATAAAATGAAGAACTCATGATTTGCATACCACTTTCATGTCTTCATCTCAATTATTTGTAAAATTGTATCATTTATTTGTTGTTCTATCATTTTCTCAAGAGTTCTTAAGTGCTTGTATGTGGATGAAAGTTGTGTTAATGGAATGAATCTCCCTACTTTTTCATATGATGATTGTTGATCATATATGTTTAAGTAGTTTACCGTTTGTCTTGAGTAGAGTAGATTTGTTTCCTTAACCCTATCCTATCTTTTGTAGTTTCTTTCAAACTTGCCCTAACATTTTCTCGAAGGATACCCCTTTACAAACCAGAATCTACCCAAAACCAGCAAGCCCCTTAAACAAACAGTTATGTGTCCAACTATGCTTGTCCAACACCATCATGACCCAATAACCAGGAGTTTGGGAGGAAGGGGTGCTCTTTCCCCGGTCCCTCTTTCAGGTGGATTTGATCGGTGGCCAAGCACACTCGATGACATCTCATACACTATTTTGTAACCATACACAAGATTTGTGTCAACATAGTGTAGCAATTGAAGTATTCAAGGTGGATATCAACATATTAACATCCTATTTTTATTTGATATTCCCTCCCAAGTAACAAAAGAAAATTATAGAATATTTGTCAACCCTTCTTTTAATGTATGATTCCTCATTCATAGTTGTTTCTATATTTTGAATACACTTATGTGTTTACCAATATTTTTTTAATTGAATATAAATTTATCCTAATATAATGTTCTTTGAATATGTACTCTTTTTTTTTTGTATCTTTTAGATCACAAGTTCTAAAGCACATTCTATAGTTTATAAAACTTATTAGGCAATTCGCATCACTTAGATTATATATTGTCTTCCAATTGTTGCTTAGGTTGGACTTAGATCAATTTGTCAAACTATTGAAATTATAAACTTTTCATGAACATATTTGATAATTGTATCTTATAAGAATGAATGATACATTTACAATTTTATTGAAGATTCTTGTTTTCTTTTATACATTATTGTTGTTATAAAAAATGTATATTATCTAATTAGTTAATTTTAATTTCATGCTCATATTAACTTACTTAAGCACAATTAATTTTTCAAGATAAATGCAATATAAAAAATCATATATATTATTTTTTTAATGCACAATTACATATAAAAATATATCAATAGACCAAAATTAAACCCTTTATTGATTATTATATTAAACTATACTTAATATCACCTGATTTAATAATATTTTTTCAATTATAATAAAATTTATACATTAAGCAAAATATTAAATTACTATTTAGTACTTAATTGTTAAAAAAAAAATAGAAACTACGCTTTTCAATTATAACAAATTTTATTAGCATTCCCTATTTAGTTGTTAAACAACACAAGATTAGTCCTAAAGCATTATTCTTTTATTCGAGTAAGATGTCGACCGATTATTCCAATTTTCAGGCTGATGCTTTTAAGCTGTTCTGTTCTTTCTTTTTTTCTTTGACAGTCAATTTACTGTCTTTCATTTTTTCAATTTAAAAAAATGGCGCTATAATTCTCTGATTTTATAGTTGTTTCAGTTTTAAGTTCCTAACTAACCGAAATATTCTTTGAGCTCAGATTTATTAAGCCTGCGCACAAATTCATCAAAATTTACTACTGCAATCTTCCATACACTGAAGTTTTTCCCATCTCAAATCAACCAAGAAGCTTAATCTCTAGAAATCAGTAAAGATGATCTGTGGTCATTGGGCGAAGAAATTTTTTAGATTCTAAACTGACTGAAATAGAAATTATACATATTAACAAAACCACCATCAATTAACAGTACATGGTGCAAAGGGATCATTCATATAATTCTCCAAGTAAATTTCCTCCCTTACCTGTACCCTGTAACCTTCCACAACCCCACTGTGTTCATCATGGATATGAGTGATAATATCCCCAAATGCTTTACAGTGTTTGCCACAAGAATTCTCTTTACAGATATACTTAATCTTAATATGCCCATCTCTTTTCTCTTTTTCCACTACGGTAAAGTGGGCACACAATTTTCTGTTAACCAAACATTCCAGCTTGTCTTTTCCCAGAGAGACAAGCAAAGGATCCCTGGCCTGCAACCTCTTCTGCCACATAGAATCCAACTTCTGTTGAACTTCAGCAGCCGACAGATTTATTTCCTCTTCAGTGATAAAATCCTTGCCTAGTTCAGCCATCCCATAGTAACGTATTCCATGAACATCCCACAAATATGTAATCACCACATTCAGAAGATCAATCCCACCAAGAGTCCCAATGCTCTGATCTGGGTTTTTTACAGGGACAAACTGGGCAAAGGACCCATCTTGCCCAGAGACAAGCAGAAGATTTTCATGAATACCCTTCTCTGCATCAACTTTGGCAATGAGGCAGCGCGCCTGATTCAAGTCCTTCAAATGTCTCACAGCATTTACAGGTGGGTCGCATTCCAAGAGCATCAAAGTACCATATTGAAGATCTTTGAAGAAGTTTTTCGCCAGTGAATTTGCATATTTATTCCGTTTGTTAATGGCGGTCTCCATGTGGGAAGGATGGTACATATCTTTTAACCTCTGGTCATCTTTATGAGCAGCAAAAAAGCCCTTTTTGAGCTGGTGCAGGTAGGGTTTGTACCTGCTGTGTGCTTCGTCTGGTAATATGTTGACATCGAGGCCATTGATAAAATGTTTGTAAAGTAACAATGGACATGACCGATCATACCGTACTATTGGGCTTTCATTCCTTGTCTCCAAAGGGTAATTTCTCGTAGACCTTGAAGTGTATTCATGGCGATGACGATGCCTGCTGTGTCTGTCACGGCTTCTGCCACAACTCAAATGTGTTTCTCCGAAACTGTGTCGGATTGGGATTGGATCCCGTGACCTTTCAGTTGAAGATGATGTGCATCTGTGCCTGCTATGGTAATGGCGGTGCCGTTTTCGGGGAGGAGAATGAGAATGAGAATGAGAAGATCTGTGCTTGCTATGGTACTCATGGCGATGCCTGCTGTGCCTGTCACGGCTTCTGCTACGCCTCAAATGGGTTTCTTTGGAGCGGTGTCGTAGTCGGGTTCGATCCCGTGACCTTTCAGTTGAAGATGATTTGAATCTGTGCCTGCGATGGGAATGGCGGTGCTGTTTCCGAGGAGGAGAAGGAGAAGGAGGATGAGAAGCCATGGCATTGTGACTCTGGCGGCAGATTTTACATTTATCGCCCTTCTCATGCTTTGTGGCTGTTCATTGCAGGGCATTTTTTGAAATGATTTCATGGGTTGCAGGTATTAATTGTGAGGCTTTTTTGGAAATGAATTTGCGCAATTACCCGATTTAGTAGGCGGTTTTCTTGTCACGCAGAGGATGCAGTGGAGGACGCCAGCACATCCATGGAGACATTGATTGTTGTGGCCGTTGGACAATTGCAGAGAGTGGAGTTAACTGTGAAGCACTAGCTGCATTTTTAATTTAATTGTTTTATTTCAATTATAAAAGTTTTTTTCCTTTAATTAGTAATTTGAAAATGTAAGATTTAAAGAGAAAGAAATAAGTCTACGAAGAATCAAGTCTTGTTTAGGCTCCGATACAATAAGAGATGAAGTAGAGATCGTGCACTGGACAGATTTTGGTGAAATAGATACCCCTCGGTCCTTGGTTCTTAGGGGAAGAGGTTCTCTCAACCTTCAACAAAAAGAAAGAAAAATAAATAAGTTGTTCAAGGTTTTATTTACGTTTACATTCAATTATCAAGGATATTCAATATAGAATTTTAAGTTGTCATTATTAATTTTTTTGAATTAGTTTAGAGTGTTGAGGCAATTTCTAAATAAGTTGATCTTTCATAATTATGTTTTAGTAAATTGTTAAAATGAAGATGATATTAATTTCATTTGTGTGCTCATAAAAATTTAGATAGTGTCAAAAGGTACTTGGTGTAATGGTAAAAGTGGTGTTGTAGACACCTAAATGATGTTGAGTTCAAATTTTCTTCAATACAAGAAAAATAAACTCAAATAGTATTTATAAGAAGATGGTATAAAATTATATAAATAGTATTTGTTAGAAAATTCCATGAAATTGTTTAAATCTTAATATATATATAGTGGTGATTCATATAAGACTTTTATAAGAGGTATACTAAGGATGTTGGTTAAACTAGAATTTATTTAATCTATATATAAAATACCAAGGTGTTGATTTTTTTAATTTTATATGTTTTTACTAAACTTGAATGATGAAAAAATTAAATGTCTCGATACATTTCGACATATTTTATAGATAGATTATATATATGTTAGTAGTTGTTGCAACATGTGTAATACATTGAATAAATTAATATGATTAGGATTAGAATTTAGGGTTAGGGTTTATATCATGTTTAGGGTTTGGTCTAGGTTTATTATTATGATTAGGGTTAGGGTTTAGGATTATAGTTAGGGATATGGTTTACTATTAGGGTTGGGTTTATGGTAACGGTTAGGGTTTAATGTCAAGGTGATAAATCTGTTTAAGGGTCACATCAAAGTTAGGGTAAGGGTTAGAATTAGAGTTAGGGTTAGTATAAGGGTTAGGGTTGGGGTTAGGATTGTGATTATGATAAAATAATAATTATGATAGGTTTATGTTCAAGATTAGGGTTAGTGCTAGGGTAGGGTTTTACATAATGGTTGGGATTATGCTTAAGATTAGGGATTGAGTTAGAAATATAATTAGGCTAGGAGTTATTATTAGGTTAGGGTTAGGGATAGAATTATGATTAGGGTTAGGATTTGGGTTATTATTATAATAGGTTTAGGATTAGGAATATGGTTTTGGCTCTAGTGTTAAGGGTGGGGTTGGGTTTATGGGACTCATGGTTAGGGTTTAAGGTCACAAAAAGAATTAGGTTTATGTAAGACCTCACCTCATTAAGGACTAATGCAACTTTAAACCCGAAATAGATCTATTTAGGATCAAATATGTGGTGACATGATTATTTCATTTGGTTAAATTCTTATGCATGAGTTCTCTCTTCCTTGAAGTGCCTTGAAGAAAGTCCAATTTATTTGAGGATGATATACTAAGTTAGTATAAAATATATGCACATTAGAACTAGTTGATATGAATATGATTACAAGATGGATTTTGGACATCAAACTAATGAATATTGATAAGATTGTGATAATTTGGTTAACTTAAATAAATTGAATTATTGTGACCTAAAATCTATGCCATTGGTTGTATTTTACAAGAAAATAGGTGTACTTAAGGAAGGTTATACCTCACCAAATACCTCTTGAAAAATTTGCAAGAGTAACCTTAGTTTCTTTGGAATTTAATGAAGGAATATAGGTATTATCCTTCATAGTTCTAATATTAAAGGTCAAGTTTATGGGTAAGTACACAAATATGGGGGACTAAAATGTCATCAATCACTTTTTTAGTACCCCAAAAAAGGTATGACATGTTTCATATCATATATGGAACATGCCTTATGGTTTTGTGTGTCGAGCCTAAGGCTTGGATGCAACAAGCCTATATGACATGCACTATATGTAGAACATTGTATATATTTTCAATCGCCCATCTCAAACCCTCATTTGTGTTTGGAGTTGTGGCTTAGAAAGAGACTTCAAAGCTTAAGAAGAGTGTATACAATATTGGAAGCCCTTTTTTTTACGTAGGTGCTTTGGATTGTCACAAAAATGTTTCCATGATGTCGAGGAGGTCAAACATATGAGTAAATTTATATTTAAATTAGCCTCTTTTTTATTAAAATGTCAGTTTAATTAGGGTTTTAAATTAAGCTTTATTTTAATTTATAGTAGGTATTAATTTCCACCTTAGCAAAACCCTAAGACACATCCTCATGAAGAATTTGATGAAGATCATGTACCTAACCCTCCTTCATCAATACATAGGCATCCCATAGGCATGCATGAAAATCTTATAAGTGGAAAAAATAACAAAAATTAACTAAAGGCATTGATTGAAAGGTTGAAAGAATCTAGAGGTACAAATTGTGATAGGGCATCACTTGCGGATTCATTACAAATAATTTTAACCCATGTAGCCACAATTAGTCACCAAATTAATTTTTGGCCAAACATAATACAAGAGAAAAAATAATATTGTGTAGATAAATTATCATACAAAGATGTAAAGATGATGAAAATTAACAAAGTTGACATTTGTACACTCTTTTCAAATCCTATAATGATTCCACCTCTTAGTGTTAATTGCATGAGGCTCCTTATCTATTGGTGCCACCATGAAGGGATTAAAAATAAATTTTGGGATAGATGGTGGATGCTTTTTGACAACCCCCCTTGTAATAATCATGAGGTTCCCTTGTACTTTTTGAGGAAACTCTATTGTGAGTTTGTCCTCAATGAGGTTTTGAACTATTTTTATTTTTTAGAATTTCAAGGTAGAGATGGGGGTCCTCACATGATAGACAAGGGGCACAATGTAACCCTGATATATTTTGGAGACCTACTACCAAACCTCACATGCAAAATGTCACCATTCCTTTTGTTGTGAAGGATACTATTGAGGTGGACACACTAGGCTCCATTAATGCCCTCACTTAGACTCTCATATAGTGTGTGAGTCCTCTAGTATAGAGTAAGATGGGTGAGTCTTCCAAGGCTCAAGTTTCACTCAATTTTTATTGATCATGTGAAGCTCTATGCATGTATGGTGGTGAAAAATAGTTGATAGGCAATGACAGAAGATAGATTCATGACTAATATTCTCAATGCAACATTTGATATTGATACAAAGGTAATTATTAGCAAGTTCATTTAATCTATTTGATTAAATTAAATTTTTAAATGAATAAATAACTAATTTAGTAGAATGATTATGATCAAAATCAATGGTCAAAGTGTTCATGGCACTGGTAGTATTCTTCCAACCCCCCTTTTAATGACATCATCGAGTCCACAGATATATATCTAGTAAAATATTATAATTATTGCATGTGAATAGTACAAAATTATATGAATGGTTGTCTCATAACCCACTATGCATGTGCATTAATTTTATGGTGGACCTTTGACGTTGACTCCATAAAGTGAAGGACATAATGACACTTTCACATGGGTATCATTTATTCATTCATGACTTTGTAAAAAAAAAGTATTCTTAATAACTAAATAATACTCTTGTTGTTTCATTTTTAGTTGTTGACATCGAATACTCCTCCTAGTGTTTGTGACTCATTATACTGTGGGGTTTCTACCATTGTAGCGAGTTCTAAAGCATCGACCAAGGTATGAATGAGATTAGTAAATTTTATTTGTTCTTTTAGTGGTTTATATTAAAAAATTTAATGATAGTCATGTATGTAGTTTAAGTTTTGTCTTGATTGTTGTTGCAGGGGCCTATCACTCTCAATCATCAGCATGCCCCTCCCATGGATGAAGACAATAAATATTTTCTAGGGGTAAGTGAATATTTGATAGTATGTCATTCTATAATTCAATTTCAATGTATCTTAGTTATTGATGTTTATACTTGTGATTTAATTAGTTGGAGCTCCAAAGGAATCTAGAGAGGAAGATGAATGAGACACTCGAAAGACTTTGACATTGTATGCATCTCCATCCACCTAAAATTAAAAGGTAGCTCATGTTTCATGTTCTTTCCCTCACAAGAAATGGCCAGATTAGAGACATTTTTTGTGTTCCCATAGGGCATTTTTGGACATAATTTTTGTATATTGTATATGTGACATTCTATGTCCATTTGGCTTCCAAAAATATTTTATAACTATTTTATATATATTTCATGTATCACATTATCAAATATATATGTGTGTGTGTGTGTGTGGCTTCATCCCCTACAAGTATTTATAGTTTATGCTTTATGTATGTGGTTAATCTCTCACACGTGTATTGACATGTACTACTTCATGCTTATGTGGATGTCTTATGCTTTGTAGATTACTCATGCCTTATATATATTTATGCTTTGTGTGTATCTATGTATATTGTTTCTTTATGATTCATGGTTTATGGTGACATGCATGTTTCATTAGATTAAAGTCTAATTATGTTTATCACTCATATCATACATGTATTTTTTATGACTTAAATAAATCTATACATGTGCACCTTGTAAATTCATGTGTATGCTACATGCCTTATACATTATGTTGAATTGAAATATATATGCTTGTTGACTTAAGTGAACACATATGTATGCTTCATGATTTATGTGCTATGTGTATTCACATATAAACTTGTCGACTTAATTCATATGTATGCTTTATGATTTATATGCTATATGTATTGACATATATGCTTCCCAACTTAAGTCAAATTAACTGTATGTTTCGTACTTTATGTGTTACATATATTCACATGTATGCTTCATAACTTAAGTGAATTTATATATATGATTCATGCTTTATGTGTTATGTGTATTAGCATATATTATTCATTCGTAAGTGAATTCATGTGTATGCATCATGCCTTTTGTGCCATGTGCATTCACGTGTATACTTGATAGATTAAGTGAATTCACGTGTTTTGTATATTCATGTATACACTCCATACTTGATATGTATCCCAATGTGTAATACCCCAAACCTTGTTAAGGACTTTTAATAACCTGCTTCAAAGGAGATTAATGCAACCATAATATGTTATCATTATATTTATTAAAGGTCATTAATTAATTAATTATGTGTCATGATAGTAATATTCTTAATGGCATAAGAAAAGGTGAAGGGAGTTATGTATCTTTCTTGAAAGGAATATGTTTAAAGTTTGTTAAACGTATGAATGGTCTCTTACATTTTCCTTTTAAGAATTAAGATTTGTTGTTATTATTTAATGTAATAAAAGTATATGCACATTGACATGACTTTAAATCTTTTATTTTGAAAAGGGGGAAATAGTTATGCCAAGTTAGAATTTGATTATTGATTATATTGAACAATGATTCACAATTAAGGTCATGAGAATTTGATTATCTTCTATTTTAAATTACTACTATAGTTAAACTATGAGTTATGTTTTTGATATGCAATTTAGCACAAAGGATAATAGGAGGATGAATATACTTCAATACTAAATCAAATATCTCTTGGATAAGTAATAATTTAACCATATTGAAGGGAATATGGTTTTATTATTTGAAATACATGTGTTTATGATGTTTATAATTTTGGGTTCATAATGAGAGTTTCTAGGTCAATTTTCATGTTAGATTTACAAAAATAAGACCCACATGGTCTATGCCCTTGAGGTTGAGGGATATTTAATACATAGTTAAATCCCTAAGGACTATTATAATAAACCAAAAGTCTTCATATAAGATGAGTGATGAATAAATGAGGATAGATGAGTTGAAGGTACTAACCCCACCCCCATACCTCATTTATTAGTGAATACTTTGGGCATGGGGTGTCATACTTTTTGTTCCTTCTTAAATGAATAAAAGACAATATGTAGGTATGGATGGTAAGATAACAAGTTTCACCTCACCATCCAAGTCATCCAAGTTAATATCTCTTATATTGGGCTTGTGAAGGGAGAGATGGGTGTCATCCACTTCTCCTTTTGGAAAACTAGATTACATGTGAAATTAAAGGGAAATTATAGAGGGAGAGGAGGAAATCTCGCATATGGAGGCTACATGATCAACATGAGCTCTTGAAGAGAGAGATAAGTTATACTTTCCCCACACTACTTAGTTTTGGTTAAGAGATTTTTGTGTGTATTGGTTTCAAGAGGATTGTTTAAGTGTGAATATTAGATACCTGTATGGATATATTGAGTATTTTTCACGGATATGAAAGCTTAACCATTGATCTCTATATATGGTGTATATATTTCTCTTTATCAGGGGTTGGCTATGGTTTTTAGGGCCTCATGACCCCATTTAGATAGGAAGAGAGAAAGTTGTTTGTTATTATTTTTCTATATGTAAATTCTCATGAGGATCATTCATTTAATTAGGTTGATAACTTATTGTAAAATTCATTAGGTTTTGGGGTAAAAATTCAATGTCCAATATTAGAGTAAGACATTGGGTTTTCTATATTTTATTTGAATATATCAATAAGAGTCATTTGGTATCTTAAGATGGTAACATAAGAAATGGCTATGATGTTTATTTATCTTTAGATTCCAATTCAATAACTATACTTTTATCTATGTAAGTTTTTATGGAGTGAAAAAAGAGAAAGCCTTCTTATAACTCTTCTCCCTAGGTCAAGATCAAGGTGATGTCAGTCTGATGGACCATGATGTATAGAAAGGGGCACTCATCATTCATTTGGTCATTATGTGCAATCTATTATTCAAGATACCATCGAGCCATAACTATTCAAAAACTATTTGAAGATTTTACCGACTACTTGTGCCTCTAATTTTGAGTGTTTCTTGACTTTGTGGGTTTCTTTTTTGTGTGGTTTGGTCAGTTTGCATCATAAGTTGCAGGTAGGGTTTTGTTCAATTTCCTTTCTCTTTCTAGAGTTTTAGTTGTTCTAATTTTATTTCTTTATTTTTTTTGTCTTTCTTAGTGCTAGCTTGAATGAAGGAATAATCCAAACCAATATTGTTCCCTAATTACACAAACACCTACAATGGTCATTTTTAGTAATACCTAGGATTACAAGAGCTAGTGAAATTAGTGGTTACAATTTTCCAAACCATGATTGAGACCTTAAAAATCATGTTTGTATGGCTTCACAACTAATATCCATTAGGGGCTTGGTGGTTAATGATCCTCAAACTTAGCAAAAATATTGGTACAAAACACCCAAATCATCGTATCAAATCTTGGAAACCCTAAAACCCTCTTATCTTGTTCCTTAATTGAAATATCCCTCTAGGAATTAGGGTCTTAAAACCCAAAGACCCCGAAAGGAGAATCATGGTATCAAAACCATGATACCCCCAAAATCCACACCTTTCAATAAAATGATTGACCTAGTGGGGTTTTCATACCCTAAAACATCGAAAGGTGATTCGGGTCCTAAGACCCTAAATTCCTTGTATTTTCTTTAGCCAAGGGTTTTATGTCAATCTTCCACACTATGATTAGGGAATCAGGGTTTTGGTACCCCAAAACCCTAAAAGGGGTAATCGTGGTCTAAAACCCTAAAACTTCAAAAGGTCATACAAGTTGGGTTTTACTTTCCTTTCGTTAGTTTATTTAGTTTTTAGGTTTTTTTAGTTTTATTTCCTATTTTTGGTCTTTTAGTTATATTTTAGCTTAATTTCCTATTTTCTGCATTTAGTTGTTAATTTTGTTTCATAGATAGTTAGTTTTCATATTTTCAATAAAATATGTCGACAAGGGTTCCCTGTGAATGCAAAATCTATAGATATATCAATTATCTTGTTAATGAAGTACAAATTTTGAGGATACAACCCACCTTCCAATGTGGGTAATCTGTATAGTGAGATTAAAATCACAGATATCAAATACATGGACTTTAATGAGTTCTTGAAAAGAATTACAAATCCTACTAGTAGAACTATGGATGCTACATCGATGGTCTTTTCCAGATTGGTACATGTAGCAGGGCACCCAATGCCAATCCTGTCTCCTATCTTGATCATGAAAATTGTTGAACATTATGACCTCAAGGAAATGAGAGTAAAGAGAAAACAAGGTGATGTTTTCTTGGCTATCTAATTAAATATAATTGTGGATGTCTTTAATATCCTAAGTGCAGATTGGTATCTCACCATGTCCATTGATTGGGGTGAGATTTATTTCAAGTATGAACCCGATATTCTATACAAGATCAACTAGCATTACCTATAAAGGACATGAAAGGAAGAAAAGGTTGAGAGTATGGTTTTTGAAATTTCCTACTTGATAGAGCACATGAAGAATTATGTCACTCTTTTGAGAATGGTGTTTGGTCTTCTCCAAGCTAAGAAATTGAAAACATGGATGATCCTCTACATCAAGATCATCAGGAAAAGACAAAGAAAAATTGACTAGTTGAGAATTATTAGTGACAATCTGGATCATTAGTTGTGGAGAGTAAAGAAGGATCCTAAATTTTACATGACTTCATACATAATATACCTCCTTTCAACCCAAGTAGAATATTGAAGATTTTACAAGAAAGGATCCCCATTTGACCCTAAATCATATCCATACAAGATGTACCCTTTGTGGGTGAGAAAGGAGAAGCTACTAGTAGGAAGTCCCAAGTTTATGATAGTTAATGATTCTTTTGTGTTTTCAATCATTTTCTCCATTGAAGGATATTTTTCTAAGAAGATTTTAAAAGAGGCTATAGCTAAAAATAAATAAGTTTGGAATCCATTTCATCTATTTTCAAACCTTCGCGTACCTTAGAGCAATAGGAAACACCCTTTAACATAAGAATCTCTTGAGATACCCATCAAATAGGTTGATCCTAATAGAATTATACTGCTAACTATATGATGTTCACAGACCCATCATGAGTAAACATAAGCCAACTTCACATTTCTTATATCCATCAGAGCCCATTCAATCCAAGGTATCAGAGAAGCAAATAAAATATTCTTATAATGGGATGAGTGTCCTCTTGATGAGATAAAGATAAAGAGAGGTAAGTTTGACCTAATAGGAACTTTTAGTAAAGTGATGGGAGCTCATTTTAAACACAAGCCCCACATAGAAGATCAGTAGGTGGATTGTTTGGATAATTATGAGGTCAAGATTAGAGATTATTGTGTAACAGACTTTGGCCTTGCACAACATGTTCTTGATACCTACATTCTAGATAAGGCTTCAAAGAAGGATCCAGAGAATGTTTTTTTGTCTTTGTACAATGATGATAAAATATAGGTCCAATAAATTTTGAATGCAAATATTTCTGCTCCAAAGTTGGAAGAAATTGATCACAGGGAAAGACATGTGATCTAGTATACATTGGATTGGATCCACAAGCCATATCATATGGATCCAGTGGTGATCAATCCTAAGGTAGATCCTTTGAAAAAGATAGAGAAATGGAATGGGAAGAAGGTAAATGTGTTGATTTTCAAGAAGGCACCTTCCCCTACTCCAAAATAGGTTATCGGTCATGCTTGGGAGGTTGCCACATAGTATCCTTTGGAAATTTTGAAGCAACAAAAAGCTAAGGATAGGAAGAGGGATGTTGTAGTTGCATCTTCTACTACACCATTGACCCATGTACATTTAGCTATTATACCATCACCATTAATAAAAGCCATGGGATATTCTTTACCCAGTATGGATACTTCCATAGATGTTCCATCATCTTTGGGGCATCAAAGGTTTAAGATCTTTAATATGGTCACAAAACCAAAGGCCCCAGAACAATCAAAGAAGGTATAAAAGTGACTGAAAAAGAATCCTTTTGTGATGAATTTCACTTTGGAGACATTAGAAGAAGGGGGGATCTTGGAGAAGAAGAATTTCCAATGGTGAGAAGGACAAGGTCCACTATCGCAGTAGTTAGGAAGCTTAACCTAGGAGATCCTCCTATTTAGATATTTTACAGCCTCCACAACTAGGTGCTAGTCAGGCTACCCCATAGGTGGTAAGCTTAGAATCAGACTCGACTGCAATTAAAGAAAAGGTGAAGGATGATCGCCTAAGGCCAGATGATTTTATGTGTTTGATTTTGAAATAATTCCAAGTTTTAAAGAATCTTCTCAAGAGCCCTATTTTGACTTAGGTCAAGAAGACATCTCCTTGGAGGATAATTTTGGTGAACACAAAATTTTCCTCTAGAAACATATATCTCACTTGAGATTAAGGTCCAAGTTCTACTAGAGGTAGAGGTGCAAGTACCACCAAAGATAGAACTAGAAGTTCCTCTCAAGATAGAGGCTGAGATTCCCTTGGATGTGGATAATGAGAAAAGGGGAGGTGATCAAGATAATGTAGATACAAATGTAGTAAGTGCACATAAATAAATAAGTGCAGATAGGGAACACACCGATGAGCCTAAGGGAACTAACTTAGAGAAGGTACAAAATAGGTTACATACCAATAGGAAGAGGAACCTAGTTCCCCTCGATCTTCACAACAGAAAAAAGCTATCCCAGAACCATAACAAGAAAAGGAACAAGAGGAAGAAGAGGGTAGAGAAGAAGAAACATCTACCTTTTAGTTAGAGCCATACTAGCCTCTTTCTGCAAGCACCAAGCCAATTTGGCTTGCCAAGGAAATCTAGTCCTCAAAGAGAACTTACATAGAAAAGGATGTTCTGGACTTCTCACAAATTGGTCAAGCATTCCCCATGGGGTAGTATAGAAAGAAATCCCAAAGGATTTCATACATGAATAAAGATGAAGAGGGCATTGGAAAGCACAAGTTGTTGTCCTACCCTCGGATAAGGTTATTGAAGAGGTGAATCCAGAATATTCTTAATGGAAGAGGTAGACTTACAGATACCAATGTGAGAGGGTGGTAAAGACTTGGTTGTATTAGGTGTAACTTCATTACTCAAAAACCTACACCAAAATGAGATGTAGATAAAGAATCTCTAGGAACATTATAAATTTTTGAGAGACTACATTACTAAATTGATGGGTCCCATCGACTTGAATAACCTAGAGGAAGTGGTGTAGAGAATATCGGAGAAGAAGGAAACCCATGTAAAGACAAACCCATTCTTTAAAACTTGGATGAATTGGAGACATGAAATAAAGGATTTTGGTAAAGAGATCATTAAAATTGTTTTGACTCACTTCCACACCATTTCAAAGGAAGACACTTCCCTCCTTTATATGATTTTGAAAGGGGAAGAAAGCATTGATTGACATGATAGTGTTTAAAGATGGATTAATTGATAAATTAGATAGTTGGATTAGAGTGATCAAGCTCATGATTAAGGAGTATCATAAAAGAAAAGATTTGACTGAGGCTAAGAAGGAAGTAGTGATTCCTTAGGTCTAGAAAGTTGATGAATCCTTTAATTTAATTGATTGTGAGTTGTACCAAGATGAAGAAAAAGAAAAGATGTACCCCATCAAGAATATCATCCAACCATTCCAAGGGATGCTAGCAAGAATAAATACAAAGGAATATGTAAAGGAAAGTATTAGAGAGATCATGGAATTGTAATTTATATGTTCTCATTAGTATCACACATACAATCAGTAAAGAAAGGAAACAGGCTAGTCGGTCAACACACCAAGAATAGATACCGAGTAAAGCACAAGGGAAGATATCATAATAACTGAATATAGCCTTGACCGAGCACTCATACCGAGCTAGATAATTACTGAGCACCAAGCACAATTTTAATTGAGCATTCAAATATACCGAGCATTAGTAAATTACCGAGTGATGAATGTAGTTTATACCAAACAAATAGGAATGACATAGAAGTTTGTAATGACACATACTACAAGGTAAATGGTTTATACCGAGAAATAAAATGGTTTACAAAGATCAAGGTGAAGATTAAATACGGATGTAATATTTTAATGATTGATGATCCCTATGTAATGATGTTTTAGGTTATTCATTTGGATCGTAGATCTTAGGTTTTCTAGATGTTTCCATAACCCTAATTAGGTCAAAATCCTTTGTTATATGAATTGTCAAGTTGTCATTTTGATATTTATGACAAATGAAGTAGCTGCACATATAGACATCTAAAGATCAAACAGGGTTTTGAAGTTGAAGCATTGACAGAGTATTCAATGACTAAATCATCTATTAGATCAGAAGGATACTAAGAAAAATTTAGAGAAGAAATCTATCACAGCAACGTGATAATAGCTAAGTACCTATCAGATCTTAAATTAGGCAAAGTTAGTTTCTATATATGAAGATTAATCTCACTGTTACTTTTTAACAATTGTAGCAGAACTTAAATCTCTTAACAGAGTAGACCTAATAGTATTTTTTATAAATCTCTTAACCGAGTGCACACTTAATTGTGTTGCTAAAATCCTTTAACCAGATAGATCCTCACAGATCTTTTATGTTATTCCTAACAAGCCAAGATTGTCAAAAGTGATCAATCTTTGTATCCTTGACTGAAAACTTTATTTACTGCACTAGTGAAGCTTTGTGGGTGTCATCCCCAATGTAGTTTTTACCTTCTAACAAAGGTTTCTATGATACCAAAATAGTAGTGTTATGTGTATGAAGTTTCATGATTTATTATTTGATTAGATTAGAAGTATTTACATTTCAGTTATGTTTTTTATTATGGTATAAAGAGGTTTTGAAGGGACCCTGAAACCCTTTATAGTACTGGGAAAAAAGGTTAATCTATTGAAGATCCATTAATACAACAGTCTAGCCAAAGCATAGGGCTAGACACCATAAGAGCACATTTAAAATATTACATTGTAGGCACTGAAGATGAAACCGTCCAGCCACAAAGAGGGGGGACACAAATACCATAGGGAAGCCGTAGGAGGGCCTAAATCCCCTTTTTATGAGATCAGAGAGTCATGTCAAATGATGAGGAGGATTTATTTGAGTTTTTCCTTTTAACAGTAATCCAACCATCTTTGAATTTCACTGCTTTCTTCTGCCAGCAAACCGAATCTAGAGAAACAACCCTGAATTCAGTTATGTTAATGAATGTATGGAGACAATAAATACTCCAATCAGTTAATGAATTACATTGTGACAAGAATTGAATTAAAATTGTTTAGGGTTACTGATTCACCCCTCCCCTCTCAATAACTCACCTTTTCATCATCCCAACAATTGGTATCAGAGCTAGTTCTCTTGTTGAGTAAGTTTAATCACTAAAGAGAAAAGATCTTAGAAATGGAAAGGTATAAGCTTGATAAGACTATTGAAAATAATAGATTGGAGATGTCGATTCTCATGGACCAACTTAAGGACACTAGAGAAAAACTAAGAGAGTTACGAATCAAAAGGAAGGAATTAGCATTTCAACACAATGAGACTGATTATCAGGAAGAAGAGATACAAGAATTATCTGAAGGATCTGGAAGCATATCTGATGCATCTAAAGGAACTATATCAGATTTATCTAAAAAGAATCAACACCTTCTTGATCAAGTGAAAGAACTACAAATTGGACAAGATACTCAAATGGTAAGAATGATTGATGTCATGAATGATGCAAGATAGGATGAACAAGAAATGAATTTGGCTATTGAAGATAGAAAACAAATGACTGAAAAATTGGAAGAAAAGGATTTTGAAATACTGAGACTTACTGAGCATCACTTTGAAATATCCAATTAGATGGGTGTTATGACTCAGGAAATCAACCAAGTAAACAATGAGATTGCTAGAAAATTTGAAGATATTTGTCAATTAAGGGAAGAAAATGAAAGAATGAAGAATGAGGTGAAGATTGAAAAATAATATAATGAGATGATCAAGAAAACTAAAGAAATTACCAAAAGGATTGATGCAGAGTGAGAAAAAAAGGTGGTGGATATATGACAACAAATGATCAAACTTAAGAGGCTTGGTACTACAATCCCACTAGCCCCTAAGACACACAAATAGCCCAAATACCCCAATTGACTCCAATACCTTCCCAAAGGCCAAGATGAGTACTAAAGGTATAAAAAAATTGTATTTGACAAGATTCAATCACTTTTGGACTCCTCCCAAATACCCAAGATCCAAAACACCAAAATTGTCCTAAAGGCCTTATTGCCCTCAACTAGCCCTGCTGGGAATATTTCTTCTCATTTTCTCTTACTTTTTCCAAAGCACTCACCAAAAAAATTATATTTTTGGATACCCTTTTTGGGTTTACACAATATAATGGAAGATTGGGTAGGGTTTTCTTGGAGCACTATCTGCTGCTCACCCTAGTGACCCCTTTTTAGGCTAAAAATATGGTCATTCAACAAAGAAAGTGTTAACCAGTCTTATCCAAAAGACTCCAAACTCTCAACAGTGACTTATTAGGGTCCAAAACTAAAAAATATCAACTTGTATCAATTCCAAGACTCCTCCAAGAATCCAACTCCCAACTAGGCTCTCTTTAGGGCCTCCAAATCAAGAACTTGTTCAAAAACACCTCTCCAAGGCATTCCCAATCGATCTAATGGTTGGATCACCTTTAGATCATAAAAAAAAACCTTACAAGTCATAAAACACCCCTCTCCTTCAAGTAGATCAATGGATGCTATAGTCATGACACCATTTTCTTCACAAAACCTCATGCAATTAGCACTTCATCTAATGCTTCCCCTACAAATAAGTCTTTCTCCTAAATTAATAAGTGTTAATACATTATATTAAAACCATAGGATTCATCCCCAATCATAGAAGTCACATCCATGGGGATGAATCAAGATTTCATCCTTGAAACCCTTGCCCAAACAAGTAATGTCACAGTACAGTCAGCCTTCAGGGCTTTAAAACAACTCAAAATGACTTGAATAGGATTAAAAAATTATGTATAAACTTTAAAAAATGCCTCCCAGGGATTGAAATCAAAGAACCGTACATTAAAGATCACAAAAGTGCAAGAAAATCACTATTTATTGCTAAAAAATGGGTACATTCCATATTTTCATCAACACCAGTCTGTACACCATAAAACTCTCTTCACAAAATGGATCAAAATAAGTTTTAATAACCTTCCCCCAACCTCCCAAACTGAAACCAATTAGTTAGGTGGTTTAAAAACCTCTAAACAACTTCTAAACTCATTTTCCCACCAAATCCATAACTAGCCATTGGGATTTAAAATTTAAATTTCTAACTTTTAAACTAATGCAAACTACCCATCCAAACCAATCCAAATTGATTGATTTGACATAAAAGGATCACATAAACCTATTCAAATCCTAATATACCCTTTTTGACCCTTAGAGCTCATCATGGCTCATTTTACAATATTTTTCTCCTAAGGTCCTTACCATAACCTTTAGGAGATTGACAAAGTTGATCAAATTGATCATTACAAATCTTCATGATTGGTTTTAATATATCCCAATTGACATGTGGGATAGTATTATTTTGTTCCACCATGCCTGGCTTGTCCATGCACTTAGGGGATCTCATTGATGCTCTTGCATCATATACCCCACTTTAAAAAGAGTTCTTGTCTCAAGAGACAATGCTCCTTGTACGTAAGCCTCCCATCCTCCTATATGGTTTCCTACTCCTTGAGACCTGAAACTTGTTATCCTTCTTATGAATTTCACCTACAATCAAAATATTAGGATCAAAAATCAAATTTGTATACTTGTTACCATCCATGGTAACCTTGTTCCTTGCTGGTTGTGGACAGTCATGTCTTGCTCCATAAAATGACTTCTTAACTTGATGTAGAGGCTCACACAGACCCTTCCCCTTATCCTTCATGGATAGGCTCATGTCTATATTCATTTTTGTCACTATAGGACACCATAGTGTACCTATCAACACTCCAATCTCAGTGAATACCTTCTTGCAATCAAAATTTTGAGTTTTACCTTGAGTAACCACATTTTTCATAACCATAAGAGATGGTTTATGCTGCAGACTTGTCCCATTATGGTGACCCTTCCTCTTCTCCTACAAGCTCACATATTCCTTCTTACCAAAACAAAAAATCATCTCCATGCCATCACCTAGTAAAGGATTCAAATGAAATTTTACACTATCCTTATGCACCACATAGACATTAGATGAACCAAAATGAATTGTGTTACTTGAGGCATTACATGGAAACATGTCATAGGAATGACATCACATACAACTTGATCCCTATATGCCCCTATAGAAAAATTAACAATAGCTTGTTCCCTAACAATAATGTTTTGAGTATCACTTACCCAAGATGCCTTATATGGTTTATCAATAGGAAACTTATTCAATCCTAGTTTATTAACCATTTCATAGGACACTAAATTATCAAAGGAACCAGAGTCTATTATCATCTTACAAGTCTTACCATTTATCATGCAATTTTTCCTAAAGATGGATGCTCTTGTCTCCTTTTGTTGTTATATTTTTGGTCCTCTTCTCACCATCAAGAAGTCTCCTTCCAAAATTGGATCTGCATTATAGGACTTCTTTTCTTCCTCTTCTCCTTGGGTTAAGGTGACTCTCTTCTCCACCTTCTTGAAATCCTCTCATTTCTTAGGGCACTTGTAGCATTGATGCCCTACTCCTCCACATGTCAATCATGTACCTATGAAGACACCATTACCCCTTCCATACCTATTACCTCCTATAGGCTTAGACTCACCAACAACTTCCTTTCCTTTGTCATTAGCATCATGCACTTGTCCATCATTGGACCTGCCTCCTCTTGCATTACCCTACCTTTCTTTTTCCTCTTCAATTTATCATCATCCTTCATGGCCAACTTGAAGCATTCCTCCAATGTCCTAGGAGTAGCGTTGCTCATCTCATCCTGTATGTTATACCTTAGTCCTCCAAGGTATCTAGAAACCTTTTCTTCTACATCCTCATCATGTACTGCCCAGATGTGTAACTTATGGAATTCCTCAGTGTACTTAGGGACATCCATGTCCTTTTGCTTCAACCCTTGCATCCTCTTGTAGAGCTGCACCTTGTAGTCTTCAGGAAGGAACTTGTCCTTCATTTTCTCCATCATCCTTGGCCAGGAAGAAATTTTTGACCAACCCTTTCTCAACCTATCGGCTTGTAGGTTATCCCACCATAGTAAAGCATGTCCTTTCAATCTGGACTTTTCTATCTTCACCTTCATCCTCTCTTCCACATCATCACAAACAAAGCAATTTTCTAGGGCACTAAACCAATCTAGTAAGAACTCATCATCCATCCTCCCATCAAACATACAAAGTTCAAATCTTACCTTGGATTAACCAAGGTTTAATGCCTTCAAGATCATCTCTAACCTTGCATCTTCAGGATCCAATGGCTCCTCCCTTTTAGAAAATTCTTCTTCACCACCATGGTCGTCTCTTTGCTCATGTCTATTTACTAGACTTGTCAATCTTTCCACTTCTTCTCTCAACCTTCTATTGTTTTCCATTTGTTCCCTTACAATATTTGAAAGTTTTTCATCTATGACCCTCTAAGGGATCTCATCTCCTTCACCTTCTGACATCTTCAAGCACACCTTCAACACTGTGACACATGGAGGGATAGGCACTCCAAGGTTTCAATAATGGAACTGGTACACCAAAAGACTTCAAAGGATTATTCTCTTTCACCATAGGATACTCCTAGGGTCTGATACCAATTGATTTAGAGTGGTAAAAAGAGGTGGTGGATAGATGACAACAAATAATCAAACTTAAGAGGCTTGGTACTACAATCCCACTAGCCCCTAAGACACACAAATAGCCCAAATACCCCAATTGACTCCAACACCTTCAAAAAGGCCAAGATGAGTACTAAAGGTATAAAAAAATTGTATTTGACAAGATTCAATAACTTTTGGACTCCTCCCAAATACCCAAGAGCCAAAACACCAAAATTTTCCTCAAGGCCTTATTGCCCCTCAACTAGCCCTGCTAGGACTGTTTCTTCCCATTTTCTCTTACTTTTTCCAAAGAAATAACCAAAAAAATATATTTTTGGATACCATTTTTGGGTTTACACAACATAATGGAAGATTGGGTAGGTTTTTTCTGGAGCACTATCTTTTGCTCACCCTAGTGACCCCTTTTTAGGCTAAAAATATGGTCATTTATAAAAGAAAGTGTTAACCAGTCTTA
Organism: Chamaecyparis obtusa; assembly: GCA_027943335.1. NCBI lineage: Eukaryota > Viridiplantae > Streptophyta > Pinopsida > Cupressales > Cupressaceae > Chamaecyparis > Chamaecyparis obtusa. The sequence continues at coordinate 201,488 of BSBK01006779.1, forward strand.
TCCAAAAGACTCAAAACTCTCAAAAGTAACCTATTATGGTCTAAAACTAACAAATACCAACTTGGATGAATTCCAAGACTCCTCCAAGCATCCAACTCCCAACTAGGCTCTCTCTAGGGCCTCCAAATCAAGAATTTATTCAAAAACACCTCTCCAAGGAATTTCCAATTGATCTAATGGATTTATCACCTTTAGATAATCCCAACACAACCTTACAAGTCATAAAATACCACTCTCCTTCAGGTAGATCAATGGATTCTTTAGTCATGGCACCATTTTCTTAACAAAACCTCATGCAATCAGCACTTCATCTGATGCTTCCCCCACAAATAAGTCTTTCTCCTACATTAATAGGTGTTAATACATTATATTACAACCATAGGATTCATACCCAACCATAGAAGTCACAACCATGGGGATGAATCAAGATTTCATCCTTGAAACCCTTGCCCAAACAAGGATTGTCACAGTACAGTCAGTCTTGAGGGCTTTAAAACAACTCAAAATGACTTGAATAGGATTCAAAAATGATGTATAAATATTAAAAAATGCCTCCCAATGATTGAAATTAAAGAACCATACAATAAAAACCACAAAAGTGCAAGAAAAACACTATTTATTGCTAAAAAATGGGTACAATCTAGATTTTCATGAACACCAGTTCGTACACCATAAAATTCTCTTCACAACATGGATCAAAATAATTTTTAATAACCTTCCCCCAACCTCCCAAACTGAAACCAATCGGTTGGGTGGTTTAAAAACTTCTAAACAACTTCTAAACTCATTTTCCCACCAAATCCACAACTAGCCGTTGGGATTTAAAATTTAAATTTCTAACTATTAAACTAATCCAAACTACCCATCTAAACCAATCCAAATTGATGGATTTGACCTAAAAGGATCAAATAAACCCATTCAAATCCTAATCTACCCTTTTTGACCCTTAGAGCTCATCATGGCTCATTTTACAATATTTTTCTCCTAAGGTCCTTACCAAGACCTTTAGGAGATTTACAAATTTGATCAAATTGATCATTACAAATCTTCATGATTGGTTTTAATATATCCCAATTGACACGTGGGATAGAATTTTTTTGTTCCACCATGCCTGGTTTTTCCATGCACTTAGGGGATCTCATTGATGCTCCTGCATCAAGGAAGGATGAATTCCTAAATAGTAAGAGAAGACTGGAGAATACTACTGGTTTAGGCTATACCGAGTAGGGAGAGTCATCAAGACAAGCTAAATAAAAGAATGCCTATGAAAATCTAAGGAAAAAGAAGCTCTCATGTTATCACTATGGAAAACCAGGTCACACATCAAATGTCTACAGAAGCAAAAAAAAGGGTATTTCTAAATCTACTCCTAAATTTGATGGTTATTGTTTTAAATGTAATAAGTATGGACATCAAGAACATGAGTGTAGATCAAAGTTGAATAAGTCACCAAAGAGACACTACATGGAAAAGCACTTTCATACTTGAAACATGCATCAAAATATATCACAGAAATGTAGGAAAAAGATGAAACAAGTCTGGAAACTGAAAAGACACAACAACTCCTATTAACTGAGAAGGCAAGGCAACTCTTATACTTGGGATTGCAATAATTGGGTTAACGATATGACATGTGGTAGATATGGTCATATTTTAGAAAATTGTATGAGATTATAATGGAGATGAAAATCTAGAAACTGGACAAATTCTGGAATGACATGTTTGCACTATTACAAGGTTGGTCATCTAAGTAGAGACTGTAGAGACTGAGTGCCAAAAGTAAATGCTGATAAAAATGAGAATTCCATTGAAGGAATCACGAGGCTAAGAAAATAAATGTGAAGAAGAGAAACATATGATAATGAAGGAATAAGTACAACTGTCGGTGACACCTCATTCTTTGGGTTAGGTGATTTCACCACCTCCACCTAAGCAAATCAGGTAAGTATGGGAACTAAATTTTAATTAGTTATATCTTGGTACAATAGTTCCTTATATCTAATGCATGAATACCATATCAACATGAAATAAGATGCACTAGGTAGTTATATGTTTTGAGCATGAAACATGTATAGTTAGTAAAAGCATGACTGAGTGAGAGTTTTTTATTCGGTGAAAGTGTTAAGGTTAACCGAGTTGAAGAGTCAGCCAAGAAATGTTGGTGTTAACTGAGCTAAGTATCAAAGGGAGATAAAAAAATGTTTCACTATTAACCGAGTTGTGGTTGGTGAAGTATTTAATGCAAAAATTTGAGCGGGAAAAGATCTTTGGGTATAAATAAGCATGGAGACAACTCATTTCTTCACATAATAAACCAGAGCGAATCAAGCAAGATTTGAGAAAAGAATTTTGAACATTTTCATAGTGATCTGAGTAGTTCACAAACCATTTGAAATTGATCCAAGTACATCTAAATAAAACCAAACCATTTACACAGTTGTCATGAAACCCTAATCTGTTGAAACAATGGCATCCTCATCTAAGACCACACAATCTAAGACTGATAGTGAGAAGAAGGTCACAGTGATTAATTTTTCAACCTACGAAGAACCAAAGTACAAGTTACACCCCAAGGTCGCATCAAAGGTTGATGAGAAAGGCACATTTTCAAGCATATTGCCTAGGGTTTTGTTGATTCGGGACATCCAGTCATACATTCACTGCAAGATCAATGAAATAGGAGATTTTGAACTATAATCCACATATCAGGAGTTATGCCAGGATAGAAAGTTGAAGGATGAACATACACACCTGGAGATCAAAGGTTTGACTAATGCCCTTCACTTCCCAAAGGAGTTCAAGGCCCAGTGGATTAGGGTTGTACTCAATCGAGTACACAAGGGAAAAATGTGGTTGGATGAACTAGTCAAAATCACAAAAGATATTATTCACATGGTCACCATTTACCAAACAAGTGACAAATGAAAATACCTAGCGCACCCACTGAGGAATGAGATAGATAAATTGACAAGAGCTGAGTGAGATGGTAGAGGCTTGAGGATAAATACAATCACTAATCCTGAAACTAGATTTGGAGCATATTTAATTTCTTATAAGATCTTAAAATCTAGAAAACTAAACAGTGTCCCATGTGGAGCTATTTACATAGCATAAAAAGTTGTAAAGAAAGGCTTACAGTTAGACCTCTCTGAGCTGATGCTGAAATAATTAGAAGAAAACATGAGGACTATCTATGTTGCTAAAACTAACACATGTAAGTTTTGATCACTCTAAGTATGTATCTTTTTCTATCTGAAAAATTTATTTCCCTCAATAAAAAATGTACAATGGGATGTTAACAAAACACTCATCAGACAAATTGGTACATTCATAAAGAAATTATGACAGAATTTTGTAGTAATGGATGATTACTTCAAAAAATTCAAAGAAAGAATGAACAAGAGAAGTAGGATACCTACACAGTTACTAGAACAACAAAAAGATGATATTTGTTTTCTAGTGGACATTGACACCACTCTTATCAAATTAGTTGAACCAAGGACTGCATGGTTTCCACCAATGGATTTCAAACTTGACATTGACTGAGCCTCTAGGTCAATAAAGGAACTCTTGGTCGAGCCCAAAGACAAGAAGTAAACTAGGTTTGGAACCTATGAAGAAGATAAGTGAAGATTCAAAATGGAATTAGTTGGAGTAAAAGTAAGTAGAAAATCAAAGAAAATGATGGATACTCTAGCTAAACAATTTGGTGATGATGAAGAAGATGAAGAGAAGCCAGTTGAAGAACTAGCTAAGGAACAACTACTGATTGGTAATAGTGAACATGAAGAAGAGACCAAGTCAAATAAAGAGATTCAAGTTACATCAGTGAAGGCAAAAGGAAAAAAGAAACAAGCCGAGACCCCCACACAAATGAGGATAAGATCCTCTACATGTGTTTCCCCACCTTTTAAATGTGGACTCATTAAAATCACAAGGCCAACATCGACAAAGACCTACCAAAAGCAAAAGAGAGGTACACAAGCCTCTACTGAGCTACCTAAGAAGAGGAGAAGCTAATAAGAGGTAAAGATGATATTGATTCTAAAGAAGAAGATGATAATAGTCAATTTAAAGAAGTTGTGAATAAGGTTCAATCAATTGATTAAATAGCTAAGAACATAAAGGAAATGGGTAGACTAGCTCACCCTAAAATGAATCAGTATGTACATATGTCTATCGAGGATCAGGAAAAACTAGAGGAAGAAATCATCAGCATGATGATTAAATTTAGAAGGTTACTAGATGAATTTTCAACTTATATTCCTAAAGAGCTATATGAGAAGGTATCAACAAGATGGACCTATGCCTTTCATACCAAGAAGAAGATGAGGGGACGCTCTCTAATTTTGGCAATGCCCAATCTCTTTGTAATAGAAATTGAAGATTTCATGAAATGATATGCGAATAGATTTAAGATGAAAGGAAGAGCACTAGATATAATACAGGGTAAACTTGAAGAGGTTGATGAATATAGTAAAGATTTATGGAAAAAGAAAAGGTGTACACTCAAATTTTGAAGTCAAAGACTGAAGCAAAACAAACTGCAATTGCAGTTATACCTAAGCAAGGTGTCAAAGGAAAAGGCAAAGGTGTACACTCAGAAAATGTTGATGTTACTACACAGAAGCCAACAAAAGAGCCTATACATATATCTAACACATAGCAACTGAAAGATGAGACTTATGAAGAAGACTTATATCCCACTGGTTATACCGAGGAAGAGAAAGAGGATACTCCCAAGAAGTTAGCCATAACTAAGAATGATGAAGTGATAATTGAAGACATCACTGAAGGAGATCCTGATGATGAGGAAAAAGAAGATGAAGATGTTACTATTACTACTACCAAGAGCATGGAGGAAGATAAAAATATTGAGGCAACTATAGTACATATACCGGATAATTTACCTATTTTGGTGCAAGCCATCGATATTGCTACATAAGAGAAACCTGAGGAGAACACACCCGAGTATCAAATGGACACTACCAAAGGGTAGGGTGAGAAGAAAACAAGGAGACCAATGAACTTGAGATAAAAGAGGTTAAAAATAAAGGAGCAAAAGCCAAAAAAAATGTAGATGATTCTACAATAGGAACAAGGCCAAAATTCCAAGGACCTCAAACCGAGGGAACAACAAAAGGGAAATACAAGGAGGAAAGTGTCTCCATGAGAAAAAAAATTCAAATCTAGAGGTGAAAGCTCTAGTACCATATGGACAATCCCCACATTCAAGTAAAAATGACAAGAAAAAGAAAAAGAAATGTGGTAAAGGTTTGGTCAGCTTAGATGAAGTCATTGAAATACCTTCATGTGACCCGAGAACTTTAGACCTTGAAGCTCTAAGGAGATATGGTGAATTGTACACAAGGAAAGCAACGCAGGAGAAGCTGAGACAAGAGAGTAAGCACAAAGAGGTATTATAAGGTGTGAGAGAGATATTAATGCAGGTTGTACTTGATGTCAATGTTGATGTAGAAAATCCCATCATTGACTAGCTTGCAACTTTAACCGGGCACACAAAATCTCCAAATGTTGATGCATAAAAGAGAATTAAAGAGAGAGTTGAATCAAAGATATAATTCAAAATTGTAGAGAAAATCAGCCAAGTAGTGGCAATAAATAAGGTGAAATAATCTGAAACATCTAGTAAAATTGAAGCTATCATTGAGAAGATAATCACCACTTTGAAAAATATTTGCACTACCGAGTCCTTCACTATAGAGACAATAGAAAAAATCAAGTAATTAGATGATGATCTGCATAAGAGTGTTGGAAGCTTTCTCAAAGACCCAAATGCTTTTAAAGAACATTATGCTAAGGTCAAGCATATACATGGGTGAATGATATGAAATAGTTTTTTACCAAAATGAATAGGGTAATTATGTGTGTATGGGGTTGAATAGTGGTAGATAAGGTAATGTGATATGCAAAGGGGGAAATATAGGACCTATCCTTAATCCAAATCCCCACAAGGAAAGTCCAAATGGATTAATCACAAAGAGGTGATCAATGCACAATTGAATCAAACAATGGAGAACATGAAGAAAGGAGAAAACCCTATAATCTATTATAGAAAGTATATACTAGAAATTTGAAATGAATGGAAGGTGAATACTAACCTCAAAATAGGATAAATCTAGAAAATGCTGATTTCTGATGTCTGTGCATAGTTTCAAGAAAATCTGCAATGTGTTCCGGACTAGAAATTTCAAGATAGAGAAAACCAAGAAAACTTTTCTTCTTCTGAGGTCAAGTCATCTTTGACCTAGATATCGGGGCAAGGTCTTACCCTAGGGTAGGATCCTACCCCTCACTAAAGATCATCTTTGATGGAAATTCTGTTCGTGAATCTTAGAAGTTTTCTGAAAAGGGTATCCAGATCCGCACTTCAATTTGTTATCCTGTACCTGCAAGAAAAATAGTTTTTGTTGTTTGGATGGGGGGTTTGCTTTGGTCAAACCCCAATTTAGGAATTAACCTTGAAATTGAATTGAAATTGTAATATGCATAAACAAAGTAAATATAACTATTCACCTTGCTTATGTTGAAGTCCTTGTAGGGGATTCAAATCCTTGAATCCACAAGTAGGCATGCTCCAAATGAATGTAGAAGTATGTAGGATTTATCAAATCAATGGCATTAGATCTTCAACACCAATCTTGAATGTATCTTTTCATAGGAAGAGGCTTGGATGAATTTGGATGGATAAAATCTTCAAGGGCGCTCCAAAGAGATTGAATCCTTCAATAGCTAACAATGGATCTCCTTGATGAAATTTTGAATGCTTGAATGCTTGGCTTGAAGATGAATGAATGATTTCTTTCTTTACTTCTCCTTCTTTCTTACTTGATTGCACTTAAGAGCTTGAGAGATTATTAGATGAGATTAAAAAACTTGATGGAGAAAATGAGAGAGGAAGACCTCATTTTATAGTGACCTAGTGATGGGGAGAGGGGATGAACTAATCACTAGTTCATGCTTCTTGTCTACCACTGAGACCTAAGGTGACTTGCAAGTCCACCAAATGGATCTATAGGACCTTCTTCAATCTATGATCCCCTGATCCTAAACCCCACTCTTCTATCTTGAACAAAATCTTTCTCTTGCCAACTACTAGGCTTTCATGCTAGGTGAGGAACACACAAAGTTCCTAAGTTCTCCTACGGTATTTCTTCACAAGTCTTTGCACAAATCTTGTAGGGTCATGGAGATTTCAAGACCTCCCAAATTACTTTTTTCAATGCCTATGTCAACCCTAAACATTGAGCTTCTTTATCGATTCTTCACTTTTCCACCAAAACAAGGCTACTAGAAGGGAGCCCTAATTAGCCCTCCTGCTCTGAGAAATTAGGCTATTACTCTAATTACTTCAGAGACTCTAGATCATTTGGCTAACCCTTAAAGATTTTCTAGGTTTTGGGTCCCAGGAAGGTCGTACTGTACCTCTGCACAATGTGAGGGTTTGGAGGGTTTCTAGGCCTTTTCTAGGCCTGTCTGTTCCTTAACTTGGTTTGATACTTTGTCGGATTTCCACAAACCTCTCCTTCTTGTCAAGGGACCTTAACTTACTGCCCTAACTATTCCATTCTTTCTTTCTTCATTATCTTCACAACCCTACAAGTTATAAGCTCTGCAACAACACTCTTCCCTAACTGGGCTTGCTTAGGCTCACCTAGGGAAAGAGTTTAGAAATGCCTCCAGAGCTTTTGAAGGGCCCTCCTCCTGAAATCACAAGGTACATTGAACCTACTCACTATCCCTAAAAGGCCATACTAATTCTATGGTGGGATAGTGAGTTACATTGCTTACAAATTCAAGTACCTAGTTCAGGACAACAAACTGGCACAAACAAACTAATTACAAACTTTGTAAAGGAAAACTATATACACCCTAACTAATGAATCAAAACTACTTCAAACAATAAAAATTACAATGCCAAGTTTCTACAATATCAAACTTAGCATACAAAAGCCTTCATTTCATTCACTATGTTACTTTTCTCATACATAACAGTTTCAACAGTCTCCTATCCATACTCTGTCACACTCATAGTGGCAATATTAGGGTTTCTTGAGTTAATATATATGGTCTCTTAGGTCTTTTCATAAAATGTCTAGGGTTCCCATCATACTAGAAGTGAAATCCACCATTATAGGATATCATGACTAAATGTTGTCGAGCAACATTTTCAAAGTTGCAAAGTTGCACTTTGCAACTTTTACAACTTTTGCAATTTCTTGTCCAATAGGCTAAATCTAGGCTTTCTAAAGCTTTTGACTCCTCTTAGTGGAAATATAAGTGTTGGATCACTAATTCCAATGTAAAAAAACTTCAAAAATCCTAAAATGGACCACTGACATCTTCAAATGACCTCACTCTAAGAGGTACCTATTAGCTTCTAAGGCCAACCAAGGAACTCCTAAGACCTTTAGACCCTTAACTAACATTGCCACTTACAAAAGATGGTCCTCAAACCTTTATTTTACTTACAAGGCTCATCAAGAGCACCACACAACAAAATTTCAAGAAATGGTGAGGGCCCTATTCTCTAGGTGCCCCTGCACCATACTCCCCACCAAAGAAGCTAAGTCCCTACTGGAGACAATAGGTGGAGATCTATGCCCTGAAGGTGAAACTAATTCTCAGGGACCCAAGTTTCTTCTAAATCTAGTTTACTCTACCAATTGATAAGGTGTTCCTTATAGATTCCATGCCTGGTCTTTGTGTGCACTCAGGAGTCCAATATCTTCTCTGCTCTTAGCTTTATTGTGGGAGGTAGGGAGGCTGCTTGAACTTCCTTCTTAGCTTCCTCCACATTCTAATCTACCTCAGTAAGAGGTCCTCTATACCTAACCAAGTCTACAATGTTGAAGATGGGAGAGATAGCTAGATCATCTGGTAGACCAACTTTGTAAGCATTCTGTCCATACTTGGCCAATATGGGACATGGACCAACTCTCTTCATCTGCAGCTTTGTAGGAACTCCTTTTTCCATTCTTGCTTTGTTTAGGTGGACCGTGACTAAGTCACCTACACCAAATTGAACCTCTCTTCTCTTAAGATCAACCTTGTCCTTGATCTTCTTGGTGTTGTCAATGAGGGACTGTTTCACTTGGTCATGTACTTCTTTCATGGATTGACTAAAATCTTCAACATAGCCACTATTAGGGACTTGGTTTTCTAGATTTCTTAGTTCACATACACCTCTAGGATGTATCCCATAGACAATCTCAAAGGGAATCTTGCCAGTAGTCCTATTGATGCTATCATTATAGGAAAACTCTTCTTGGTGAAGGACTAAATCCCATGTCAAACCATATTCTTTGGTTAAGCATCTCAACAAATTTCCAAGTGTCCTATTGACCACCTTAGTTTGACCATTAGTTTTAGGATGGTAAGCTGAACTAAATGCTAGATTGGTACCTAGTCTTTGCCATAAGGATCTCCAAAAGTGTCCCATGAATTTTTTATCCCTATCAGATACAATACTACTTGGCAAGCCATGAATTCTTACAACTTCTTTGAAAAAAAAATAAGCAATATGACTTGCATCATGAGTGACTTTACATGGGATAACATGACTCATTTTTCTGAATCTATCCACTACAACATAGATACTATCAAAGCCACTCTTTATCCTAGGTAAACCAACCACAAAATCCATACTTACACATTCCCATGGTCTGCTTGGTATGGGGAGAGGCTGATAAAGTCCTACATTTGTAGAAGTACCCTTGGCTCTTTGACATATGATGCATTGCTCAACATAGGTCCTGACATCTCTTTGCATTTTAGGCCAATAGTAGTACCTTTGGACCAATTCCAAGGTCTTGTTGAGGCCAAAATGGCCACTCAAAATCCCATTGTGTTTTTCTTGAATGAGGTTCTCCCTAATGGATCCTCTTGGAACACACAATTTCCCTCCTTTAAATAAGAGTCCATTCTACAATGTATACTCTGCAAACTCACCATGGAAGTGATTCAAATGTTCTTCACACACCTTGTATGCTGCTACAAAGTCTTAATCAGTTTGGTACAGCTCCTTGAAGTTATCCAATCCTATGCTTTTCATTTGGACTTCTTGAACAGTGAGCAATCTTCTACTCAAGGCATCTGCTACTTTATTGAGCTACCCCTTCTTGTGCTTTATGGTGAAGGTATAAGACTACAAATACTCTACCCACTTGACATGTCTATGACTCAACTTGTCTTGGGAGTTGAGAAATCTCAAAGCCTGATTGTCAATGAAGTCTACAAAATCTTTGGGAAAAAGGTAATGCCTCCACTTTCTAAGGGATTGAACAAGTGCATAAAGTTCTAGATCATAGGAAGAGTAATTTTGCTTTGCTGCATTTAGTTTCTCACTAAAGAAAGACATTGGTCTATTGCTTTGACTCAAAACTCCTCCTACTGCTATGTTACTAGCATCACATTCAATGGAAAAGGGTTCATCAAAGGTTGGCAACCTTAGAATAGGCTTAGTAGCTACCTCTTTCTTTAATGTCTCAAATCCCTTATCTGCTGCAGGTGTCCACACAAATTTAGTTTTCAATCCACCCTCGATGGTTTCCATAATTGGAGCACATATCCCACTAAAGTTCCTAATGAACTTTATATAGTACTGAGCTAGGCCATGGAAACTCCTCACTTCACTAGCATTCTTGGGAGTTGGCCAACTTAATATTGTTGCAACTTTAGTGTCATCCATCTTTAGATCTCCTTGGGATAGAACAAAGCCTAAATAGACTAGTTCCTGCTTCATAAAGTCACACTTATCTAGATTGATGGTTAGGTGTTCCTCTTTCAATTTAGAGAACACAATCTTGAGGTGCTTTAAATGTTCCTCTTTACTCATGCTGAAAATTAATATGTCATCTAAAAATACTACCACAAACTTACCTGTGAAGTCTTTCAACACCTCATTCATGAGCCTCATGAATGTGCTTGGAGCATTGGAGAGGCCAAATGGAATGACTAGCCATTCATAGAATCCTTTAGTGGTTTTGAAAGTTGTTTTCCACTCATCTCCCTCTTTTATTCTTATTTGATGATAGCCAATTTTAAGGTCTATCTTTGTGTAATACCTAGCCCCTCCTAGACAATCCATTAGATCTTCAATCCTAGGTATGGGGAACCTATACCGGATTGTAATCTTGTTAATGGCTCTAGAGTCTATACACAATATCCATATTCCTCCTTTCTTGGGTGCCAAAATAGTAGGAACAATACATGGGCTAATGCTCTTTCTTATTAGCCCTTGATCCATCAATTCTTGTACTTGCTTTGCAACTTCCCTATTCTATTCAGGAGTTAGCTTGTAAGGTTCCTTGTTTGGAAATGATGCCCCTAGAATCAAATCTATTTGATGGCTGATTTCTCTCTTAGGTGGTAAGGTTGTAGGTGCTCCATCTGATATAATTCCCTTGAACTCCTTCAAAATTTGTTGCACTTCATGAGGTATTCCCTCTTTCTTGGTCTCTATGTCCTCCTTGGGTTTCACTACAATCGCATAACCCACTACTTCTTCTTTCTCAAGAGTCTTCATGAACTCATTCCCCTTCAACATCAGTACATTAGGTCCACTTCCTTGGCTGTCTTGTTCAAGTAATGACTGAATTTTGTAGCTCACTCCATCCTTCATAAAAGTGTATGAGTTGAGCTCACCATTGTGCATGGCCTTTCTATCAAACTGCCATGGCCTACCTAGTAATAGCTGATAGGCATCCATTGGAAAAACATCACATAAGAGCTTGTCCTTAGAGCCTCCTATGGTGAACTCAATCCATCCCTGATCATTAACCAAGACATGCTGACCTTTATTTAACCATGTGACCTTATAAGGAGTGCTATGAGGTATTTTAGGAATCTCAAGCTTAGTAATGGCCTCCTTAGAGATAATGTTATCAGTAGACCCTGAGTCTATGATAAATTTGTAGAATTTTCCCTATATCTTGCACCTTACCTTGAAAAGTGACCTTCTTTGTTTGGGCTCCTCCTTGACTGGTTCTCTAATTAGGACCCTCTTTATCATCAAATTCTCACCACACTCTGAATCCAATTGAATATCAATAGACTTCACACTTGAAGTATCTTCATGTACATATGCCACTTTATTTTCACCTTGTGAAGATGATCCCTTTTCAAGACACCTATAGGTAGGATGCCCCCATTGCTAACAATGATAACACTTCATGGTGGCAAAATAAGATGGTCCTCTTCCTCTTGGTGATCTACCTCTTCCTCCAAATCCTCTACCTCTTCTTCAACCACCCCTTTGGCTGGTCTCTCCACTTTGTTCAGTCAGCTTGGACTCACCTTGAGGTCTACTATCATTGCTTCTACATCCATAGCTTCCCCTATATCCTCTGCCATCTCTACCCCTTCCTCTATTCTTTGAGGTATGGTCTTGCTTCCTCTTTCCTTTCTCTTCCACCTTCAAAGAAATTTGGTAGCATTGATGAACTATTTTAGGAGTGACAAGGCTCATATCTTCTTGGATGGACCACTTAAGACCATTCAAATATCTTTCCAACCTAATTCTTTCATCTTCCACCACCTTGGACCTTAAGCATAGTTTTTGAAACTCTTCGGTATAGGAGTGTACATCCATCTCCTTTTGTCTAAGGTTTTGCCTTCTTCTATGCAACTATATCTCATAATCATCAGGAATATAAGCCTAACTATTTTTAGTCACCATTCCTTTCCAAGTAACTATAGGGCTCTTCCCTTCCTTCTCTCTTTCTATTTGGACAAATTTCCACCAGGTTAAAGCAAAGCCTCTTAACCTTGCCTTTTCTACTTTGACCTTTTGATCATCAAAGACACCATCACATTCAAAATGGTTCTCCATTCCATCAATCCAATCAATAATAAGATCTGGATCCATCTTGCCACTGAACAAAGGAATGCCTTCCAAGGCTTTGCTATTTATTGCCTTTAATGCCTTCAAGAAAGGCTCTTCTAGTATAACAGGATCTGGTGTTGGGGCTTCTTGCTCCAACTCAATATCCTTCTCTTTGGCTTTGTGCTCTTCCTTTTTCTCCATCTTGTCCTTGATTGTATCTTCCTTTTCTTGGACATCACCTAACAACCATTCTAGTTGTGCTAGTCTTTCTCTCAATAACTTGTTATCGTCCTCTTGCTCTTCAACTTTCTTGTCCAATTTTGCATCAGTCACCATCTTTCTTGATCCACTAGATTTAGTAGGTGAGAAAATTCACCTTTCTCTTCAATTTCTTTTCCCACACCTTTATAAGGCTCTGATACCACTTGATAGGGAGAGGGGATGAAATAATCACTAGTTCATACTTCTTGTCCACCAAATGGATCTATAGGACCTTATTCAATATATGATCCCCTAATCCTAAACCCCACTCTTCTAACTTGAACAAAATCTTTCTCTTGCCAACTACTAGGCTTTCATGCTAGGTGAGGAACACAAAAAGTTCCTAAGTTCTCCTAGGGTCTTTCTTCACAAGTCTTTGCACACATCTTGTAGGGTCATGGAGATGCTTCAAGACCTCCCAAATTACTAGTTTCAATGCCTAGGTCAACCCTAAACATTGAGCTTCTTTACCGATTCTTCACTTTTCCACCAAAAAAGGACTACTAGAAGGGAGCCCCAATTAGCCCTCCTGCTCTAAGAAATTAGGCTATTACTCCAATTTCTTCCATTGAGCATCAAAAAATTCCTTTAGATACTCTCAATCATTTGGCTAACCCTTAAATATTTTCTAGGTTTTGGGTCTTAGAAAGGTCGTACTGTACCTCTGCACAATGTGAGGGTTTGGAGGGTTTCTAGGCTTATCTACTCCTTAACTTGGTTTGATGCTCTATGGGATTGCCACAAACCTCTCCTTCTTGTCAAGGGATCTTAAATTACTCCCCTAACTATTCCATGCTTTATTTCTTCATTATCTTCACAACCCTACAAGTTATAAGCTCTGCAACAACACTCTTCCCTAACCGAGCTTGCTCAAGCTCACCTAGGGAAAGAGTTTAGAAATGCCTCCATAGCTTTTGAAGGGCCATCCTCTTGCAATCAAAAGGTACATTGAACCCACTCGCTATCCCCAAAAGGCCATACTGATTCTATGATGGGATAGTGAGTTACATTGCTTACAAATCCAACTTCCTAGTTCAACACAACAAACTGGCACAAACAAACTAATTACAAACTTTGTAAATGAAAACTATATAAATGAATCAAAACTACTTCAAACAATACAAATTACAATTCCAAGTTTCTATAGTATCAAACTTAGCACACAAAAGCCTTCATTTCATTCACTGTGTTAATTTTCTCATACATAATAGTTTCAACAATCTCATGTCCGTACTCTATCACACATGTACTAGCAATATTAGGGTTTCTTGAGTTAATATACAGTCTCTTAGGTCTTTTCCTAACATGTCTAGGGTTGCCATCATACTAGAAGTGAAATCCACCATTATAGGATAGCATGACTAAATGTTGTCAAGCAACATTTTCAAAGTTGCAAAGTTGCACTTTGCAACTTTTACAACTTTTGCAATTTCTTGTCCAATAGGCTAAATCTAGGCTTTCTAAAGCTTGTGACTCCTCTTAGTGGAAATATAAGTGTTGGTTCACTGATTCCAATGTAAAATAACTTCAAAAATCCTAAAATGGACCACTGACATCTTCATATGACCTCTCTCTAAGAGGTACCTATCAGCTTCTAAGGCCAACCAAGGAACTCCTAAGACCTTTAGACCCTTAACTAACATTACCACTTACAAAAGATGGTCCTCAGACCTCTATTTTACTTACAAGGCTCATCAAGAGCACCACACAACAAAATTGCAATAAATGGTGAGGACCCTGTTCTCTAGGTGCCCCTGCACCATCTAGGGAAAAAACTTCTAGAGAATGCCGATATTAGAGAATTAAATCCCAATTAACCTTAACCCCTACAAATGGACCTATATTAAATGCAATTTAAGGATTTACCATTCTGAAACTCAAAATAGCTGACCAGGAAGTGAGAAAATAAAGTTTTTGAAACCCAACATCTTGAAACTTTTGGAATTTGAAAATTGGACCTGGGGTCAGGGATGAGGTAGTCTCTGCCCTAGGTCAAAGACTAGGTCATCCTTGAATTTTCAAGTCATCCTTAACCTAGAAAGTCAAGATCTTCAGATTCTTAGAGAAAGTTGCCAGAAATGAGGTTGGAAATAGGGAGAGACAAGTAGAATAAGGGGTAAACATCTAGATCCATGCAAAGACCCAATCAAGGTTCTTGACATGACCCCATTCCACTTACTCATAAGGCTAAACACTCTTAACATGGAAGTGCTTCCATTTTAAGATGATACATTAAGCCCCCACTTTAGCAAGAGTATGGACTCGATGCAAACTCTTGGTAAAGGAGATCATAATGAAAAGATATTCTTATTGAAATCAAAGGGACAAAGAGATACTCAAGGCCCCAGGGACTCAAGTCTTTGCAAACTCCAAGATCATAATAAGAGAGACATCTCTAGAGAGAGAGAGAGATAGTGTGTGTGATTATCTCACCCAATGAGAACTTATGTCCCATTGTGAGCCACACAAGGAAACAACACAATTGGAAAGATGGAATTGAACCACCTAGTGAATGTGGCTACTCACTAGTCAACCCATCAAGGATTCACCCTTAGGAATATTCTATTCTGTAAGAGTAAAACCAAAAAGAAAAAGAGATCTAGTATTAAGGACACCTTCGACCTTAAGGGATCAAAAATTTGAAACTGGAGGGATCAAAAGATCCTAAAATATAAATCCATTCTTGAAGGATTAGTCACTAATCCAGAAAGGGAGAAAAGTATCTTGAAAAATAATATATGTGTATTGAAAAGTGTGTGTGTGCAATAGGTGAGCAGAGCATATGCCCCCACCTTAAATTCATTGCTAAAACTTTAATAGGAGCAATGGATTTAACAGAAACATAAAAAACTCCACTGATTATGTTTCCACTACGAGATGCCCTCAGATGAAGAAAAATCAAGGGAAATACCACATAAACATATAGAGAACACATAAGGGAACTACCTATTGTGGGGTCAGTATGATCATAAGATAACATATATATGATATTATTGCAAATGAATTGACATCATTCCCCAAAGAAAGTAGAACTACAATCACAAAGGAGGAAAGATCACATAAGATATACAAAGAAGAATCTTTTCGGACCATGCCTTGGAGACCAAAAAGAATCAGTGCTACCAAGTCGTGGATCCAAGAAGATTACACAAGGAAACATTTACAAACAATAGCACAATTACAACATAATGTGAAACAACATATAGAAGAATAGAGATACATATAGAGGAATTTTACAATAGGTTTGATTCCTTTATCACCTTGCACCAACAAAGTAACAAGGGTCGTATAAAAGAATCTAACAACATTTAGCAAACACATCATAGGAGAAGCATATTACAGCATGCAAACACACAAAAAAGCTACCATAAAGGACAAGCTAATCAAGCATGGCACCTACTCTCCCCATCTCATTCTATATCATTTAGGGAAGGTGGGTAACTCATAAGATGAACTATATCCAAAATAGTAGGAATGATAGCCAGTTCCAAACAAGGATCCTCTTGAGAATCATAGTGTTCAATACTAGGTGTAAGTGTCAATTGTGATGAAAACATGTTAGGTAAATTAATGCCAATGTCAATAGTCTCATATTCATCATCAAAATCATTAAGAGTATCTTCTTCATCTAAATTAATCAAAATAGGATCTAAGATACGAATAGAACCATCATAATCATGCATTTTAACATCATTATTAGTAACAATATCATGCATAGGCTTATCAGAAGAAAGTAAAGAATTTTTAAGAAAATAATTATGAGCTTTAGCTTGATCATGATGTTTCTTACAATGTTCATTAGCAGATCGATTACATTTTTCTTTACTTGAAATATGTTGAGAACTATGAGGAACAATCATAGGATCCTTCACAGGTTCTTTAGGAAGATTAATAGGATTATCAGTAGTCAGACGATCAATAGTAGGAACTTGATTAATAGATGTAGAATCCATGGATAAAGGTGGTATAGAAGGTGTAGCCAAAGGACCATGATTAAGATCTATTAGAGGTACACTTAATTTGAGAATATTATGATGCTTATAGGCTTGATATGAGCAGAAAAGATTATCAAGTTGAGAAGGACATGAATTAGGTAATGAAGGCCAAAAGAAATCAAGAGTAGCACAATCCTTTGGCCTAGAAGGTTGATATAAAATATGATTAACCATGTTCACTTCTTCATCATGAACAAATTTAAGACATTTATGGATAGGTGAAGCAACAACATGCATGGCATTTAACCAAGGCAAACCAAGCTTAACTTGAAACTAATTAGAAGTAGGAACAACAACAAAGGTAGTGTTCAAAATTTTACCACAAAGTTCAACCGGAAAGTTAATAGAACCAAATGATGGATAAAGAAAACCATTACAAGTTTGAATCCACACATCAGATGTATCATAAAAATCACATTGAAAATTTTTCATAAAAAGATTTTCTTCAGTAATAACATTGACTAATGATGTAGGATCAACAAGACAACCAAGAGTAGGTATCAAGGAAATCCTAGCATAAATATAGAGGGGACCATTAGGAGCTTTAATGGTCTCAGAATCATCAAAGGTAATTAAAAGTTCCCAAGGTCTTTTATTTTTAGGTTGTTGTCAAGGTTTAGGTTGAGTTTTTTATTTAGGTTTAGGTTTTGGTTGAGGTTGAGATGGAACTTGAGGTATAGTTTGAAGTTGAGATTGAGGCTAAGGTGGAGATACAAATTGAACAACATGCTCCACTTGATTAACAATGTGATTAAGATCATCCATCTTTGAATCATACGTAATTTCCATAGAAGATGGCTGAGAAATGGTATTAGTATCATGCGCAGGTAAAGGATTCGTATAGATTTCAAGATTTTGATTCAGAGGAGAAATGGATTTATTCCCACTACCATCAAGATTATCAAAAAATAAGGCATTAGAATCAATTAAGTCTTGAACCTTATGTTTTAAAGAATAACATTTCTTAGTATCATGACCATTCTGACGATGATATTGACAAAAAGCTTTAGGATCAAAAGATTTAGATGCAATCGTAGCAGGTAAAAGAGGTCGAATAGGAGGTAAAGTAATCACATTAGCAGTTAACAACCTATTCATAATAGAATTTAAAGATTCATAAAGAGGAGTAAATGTATGATTTAATTGAAAAGCAGTGGATGCAGAAGTGGCATTGTGAGATGCAACAACTTGATCAGCAACTGCATTCGCTTGTTTGTTTATCTTGACATAGTTGTTGAATTTTTTAAATTTATTTGGATTAGGAGTAGCATCACTCTTATCAACTGGAACAGGATCCATTGGAGTGTTGCTCTCAAATTGATTCACTTGTAATTGATAATGATGAAGCACTACACAAAGATGTTGAAAAGAGGTAAATTCAGTAAGTAGAATCTTATCTCTAATATCCTTTTGCAAATTTGAAATAAACATATGTTGAATATCAATATTAGGAACAAGATAAGAAATTTGAGCATGCAAATGCTTAAATCTAACAATAAATTTAGTCAATTTTTCCTTAGCACTTTGTTTACAATGCATCAAATCAGTCAAAGACACTTGTGGGCCAATGTTGTTTTGAAATTGTTGAATAAAAGCATTGGCAAGTTATGGAAAGGAATCAATAGACTAAGGAGGCAGGGAACAATACCATTGTAAGGCCTTGTCATGAAAAGTTCTAGCAAACAACTTGGTTAAAATCCTATGGTCATGAGCATAATCACTACAAAGGATTTGAAAAGTTTTAACATGATGAACAAGGTCTCCTTTTCTATTATAATTCTCAAGATGAGGCATATCGACTTGCTAAGGAACAAGAGTAAAACTGATACCTCGGGACAAAGGGCTTCCCATGTCACATGTAGGAATACAAAACTTGTTTTGAGTCAAGGATGCAATTTGTTGTAAAGATGACATAGTTTGAGCCAAACTGATGATTATTGAATCATTAGAGAAAATGGGAGGAGTAGAAACATTAGAAACACTAGGTAAAGTGTAAGAAGTTGTAGGAATAGAAGACACAACTAGAGGAACACTTGGAACTATAGTTGGAAGAGAATTGGAATAGGTAAAAGGAACATTATGATAAGAAGGTTGTGATGTAGGAAGGGACATAGGAAGAACACTCATAGGAACAAAGGGATCCATGACAGTCACCAAAGAAGGAGTATAGGTAGGAACACTAGGTAAAGGAATAGAAGAAGTTTCTGCACTAGTGACAGGAGGAATAAACCTAAATCTTGAGCTTCTTGAGCTAAAGGTTTAACATTTGAATGCACGAGGTGAGTAATACCATGCAAGAGATTAACACGTTGATCACTATCACGGATAACTTTCTTAAGAGCCTCTATAGCTTGAATAGAATCTTGATCATGGTTTTCTTGAATAAGCCAATTACCCATTTTATCAAGTTCAGTTCAAAGTTTTTGGACATGTTCAGGAGGAGCTCTTAAAGCATCATCCTCATCATGAGATGAGTCAGAAGAGTTGCACTCCATAATAGGATTGGAATCATGAAGAATCAAATTATCATCTGGGATCCCAAGGAAAGGAGAGGAAGATTCAAGATCAAAGGCACCCATGAGTCTACAACTTCTTCTAACTAGAATGTTATAAGTAGGACTAGTAGTAGTAAAGCTCATAAACCAATGCAATGCAAATGAACTAAACTAACAAAACATAAAGCGTGAATATTTTTGTATTTTTAAAAAGATTTTCTATTTTTTTTTTGTATTTTTGAAATATAGAAGAAAGAAATCTAATTAGCATGAAAGATTTAACATAAAAGACAAATCTAACATCAACAAGATAATATAAAGGGAAATCTAACACCAAAAAACATAATAGGGCATCTACTTCCACAAACGAAAAGAGGGTAAGTATGTCGGGCTCACCAAAATGAATGATATGAAATAGTTGTTTACCAAAATTAATAGGGTAATTATGTATGTATGGGGTTGAATAGTGGTAGATAAGGTAATTTGATATGCAAAGGGGAAAATATAGGACCTATCCTTAATCCAAATCCCCACAAGGAAAGATCCAAATAGATTAATCACAAAGAGGTTATCAATGCACAATTGAATCAAACAATGGAGAACATGAAGAAAGGATAAAACCCTATGATCTATTATAGAAAGTATATACTAGAAATTTAAAATGAATGGAAGGTGAATACTAACCTCAAAATAGGGTAAATCTGGAAAATGCTGATTTCTGATGTCTGTGCACAGTTTCGGGAAATTCTACAACTACTCTGGACTGGAAATGCTGAGACAGAGAAAACCCAAAAAAAAATTGTCCTTTTGAGGTCAGGTCATCTTTGACCTAGATAGGAAGGAAAGGTCTTAACCTAGGGTAGGATCCTACCCCTCACTGAAGATCATCTTTGTCAAAAATTTTGTTCACGGATCTCAAAAGTTCACCGAAAAGGGTATCCAAGTCTGCACTTCAATTTGTTGTCCTATACCTGTACCTGCAAGAAAAATGATTTTTGTTGTTTGGATGGGGGGTTTGCCTTGGTCAAACCCCAATTTAGGAATTAACCTTGAAATTGAATTGAAATTGTAATATGCATAAACAAAGTAAATGTAACTATTCACCTTGGTTATGTTGAAGTCCTTGTAGGGGATTCGAATCCTTGAATCCACAAGTAGGGATGCTCCAAATGAATGTAAAAGTATGGAGGATGTCCCAAATCAATGGCATTAGATCTTCAACACCAATCTTGAATGTATCTTTTCATATGAAGAGGTTTGGATGAATGTGGATGGAGAAAATTTTCAAGGGGGCTCCAAAGAGATTGAATCCTTTAATAGCTAACAATGGATCTCCTTGATGAATGTTTGACTTTTTGAATACTTGAATGCTTGGCTTGAATATGAATGAATGCTTGCTTTCTTTCCTTCTCCTTCTTTCTTACTTGATTGCACTTGAGAGCTTGAGAGATTATGAGATGAGATTGCAAAACTTGATGGAGAAAATGAGAGAGGAAGACCTCCTTTTATAGTGATCTAGGGCACAAACTTCTAGAGAAGGATAACATTGGATAATTAAATCCCAATTAACCTTAAACCCTAGAAATGGACCTAGATTAAAATGCAATTTAAGGATTTACCATTCTGAAACCCGAAATAGCTGACCCAAAAGCAGGAAAATAAAGTTTCTGAAACCTGACATCCTGAAACTTCCAAAATTTGAAAATTGGACCTAGGGTCAGGGATGAGGTAGTATCTACCCTAGGTCAGGGATGAGGTTCTCCCTGACCTAGGTCAGGGACTAGGTTGTCCTTGACCCTTCAGGTCATCCTTGACCTAGAAAGTCAAGATCTTCAGATTCTCAGATAAAGTTGCCAGAAATGAGGTTGGAAATAGAGAGAGAGAAGAAGAATAGGGGGAAACATCTAGATCCATGAAAAGACCCAATCAAGGTGCTTGACATGACCCCAGACCACTTACTCAAAGGGATAAATGCTCTTAACATGGAAGTGCTTCCATTTTAAGACGATACAATGGGTTAAGGAATGAGCCGAGAAGAGAAGTAGATAGAATACAAGATCAAACAACCAAGCTACAAACAAAGTTGTTACCACACATTGAGTTGATGATAAGTCATGTAAAGAAAGCTAATGATCTAGTATCTAATCCCGATCTATCTGTAGTAGATCATATATTTGATATGCATGCACAATTTGGTCTAGATCAGATTTCCTTCATTGTGAAAGAGGAATGGGAAAACCTCTTCACCAACTTGAAGAAAAGCCATCAAAACATTTTTGATAAGATGTTAGTACATATAAAAGTTTTGGCATTATTGAAAAAAAGGGGGAAATGATATTTATACTTACAAGGAAGGGAGAAGATATGTATAAATAGTATGTATACTTACCGAGGCACATAAAAAGGGGGAGTTTACATTTTTGAGTACACAGTTTTGAATTTTTGCTTAAGGCATACATATGTGTTTTTGTCACTAATGTCAAAGGGGTAGAATGTTAGTTATATGTTGTCATTAGTGTCACACATACAGTCAGTAAAGTAAGCAAAAAATATATTCAGTCGACAAACCAAGAATAGATACCGAGTAGAGAACAAGGCAACATATCGTAATAACCAAATACAGTCTTGACCGAGCACTCATATCGAGCAAGATGATTATTGAGAACTGAGCATAGTTTTAACTAAGAATTCATATATATCGAGCCTTAGTAAACTATTGAGTGATGAATGCAGTGTTTACCGAGTAAACCAAGAATGACATAGAAGTTTGTAATGGCATAGAGTACAAGGTAAACGGTTTACATTGAGCTAGAAAATAGTTTACATAGATCGAGGTGAAGATTAAATATGGATATAATATTTTAATGATTGATGATCCCTATGTAATGATATTTTAGGTTATTCATCTAGATCATAAATCTTAGGTTTTCTAGATGTTGCCATAACCCTAATTAGGTCAAAATCCTTTATTATAAGAATTATCAAAATATCATTTTGACTTGAATCACACATGAAGTAGCCGCACATACAGACATATGAAGACCAGACAAGGTTGTGAAGTTGAAGCATTGCCAAAGTATTCAAGGACTGAATCAAGTATTAGATCAGAAGGCTACCGAGGAGCATTCATAGAAGAAATCTATCAAAACAAGGTGATAATAGCTAAGTACTTATCAGATCTAAAATCAGGAAAAGTTAGTTTCTATATATGCATATCAATCTCACTGTTACTTTCTATCAATTGTGGTAGAACTTAAATCTCTTAACAGAGTAGACCTAAAAATATTTTTTGTAAATCTCTTAACCGAGTGCACACTTAATTGTGTTGCTAAAATCATTTAACTAGGTAGATCCTCAAAGATCTTTTATGTTACTCCTCACAAGATAAGATCATCATAAGTGATCAATCTTTGTAGCCTTAATCAGAAACTTTATGTACTATATTAGTGAAACTTTGTGGATGTCATCCCCACCATATTTTTACCTTCTAACAAATGTTATTGCGATACCAAAATAATAGTGTTATGTGTATGAAGTTTCATGATTTCTTATTTGATTAGATTAGAAGTATTTACATTTCAATTATGTTAATGAATGTATGGAGACAATAAATATTACACTCAGTTAATGAATTGCATTATTACAAGTATTGAATTAAAAGTCTTTAAGGTTACTAATTCACTCCTCCCATCTTAGTAACTTACCTTTCCATAATCCAAACAAGAATAAATTGAAGGAATTCAAAAGGTAGGAACCTAGTTAATTTTTTTAGAAAAAACAAACAAGCTTGCCTCAAGTTTATGAAATTTCTAGATTATAATGAAGTAGATGCTACAATTGATCACTTCCACTAGGATTTTCTAGGATTGTTGTAGTAGCATGAACATTATTTTGGTATTCATTCATTCTTTCATTCATCCAAAGTTGCAACCTAGAAAAGAAGAAAAGGAAAGATAGAGAAAAATGTTGAATCTCATTTTTGCATGCAAATCTGAAATTTTGAAGTTCAATCTTCACTTGGGAGGTCATTTTTAGTGTTAAAAAGATACTATATAGTTGAACTACATATACAATAGTCATTCCATGCATTTTCATGCATTCTAATGGTTAAGAGAGATGATTACAGCCATCCAAAAGAAAACAACAATTAAACTCTAGTTCATTCCAAAATTCTAGGGCACATTTTGGTTTCGAAAATGTATCTTTCTAGAATTACGATAGTTAGGAATCGAAGTTAGAATTTTATAGTATCAAGATTCAGAGTATTTTGCATGAGTTAAAGTAGATTTTTTTTTTAATTCACCTAGACTAGACACCTAGAAACCCTAGCTATGGGTTTCACATTTTTTAGTTGTAAAATCTATATAAACTCATTATTATTACAACCAACAATTGTCATTGCACCAAAAGATCAACCTGTTAATGCCTAATACAACCACTAGACTTATAGAAGACACATGAGGTTGTTAAACTATGGCACGAATCCCAAATTGAGATGTTAGTGGTTAGTCCAACAACCCCCCCTCAACATCACATGAGGGGATTCAAACATGTGACCAAGCTCTGATACCACTTGTTACAACTAGTGGTTTTTATTGCACCAAAAGATTGACTTGTTAGTGCCCAATAGAACCACTAGACTTATAGAAGACACATGAGGTTGTTAAACCATGTCATGAATCCCAGAGGGGGACATTGGGAGTTAGTCCAACAATTACCAAATTGTAATAAGGGTCATATTTTTACAATCTAGAATACATTCTACATTGGGCATTGCAATCATGGTGTGATTTATCTACTATATTTTAGAATTTTAGAAATTATTTTCAAGTTCAAGAGCCGAGTGTGTATTTTGTGATGAAATTTCATGTGATTTAATTAATTGGTGTTAGTTGCAATCTATTTATATTATTTTGGTGAATTAATGGAGATAATCTAAATTTTTTGTGCTTGAAGATGAATTTTGTCTCATATGTACGCATGTATGGTATGGCTTTGTGATTTTGTGAATTTTGAAAATTATTATTTTACATGTGAAGTTTCTTGAAAGATTACATCTGCATAATGTAAATTGTGAGTTAACTATTTTATGTTATTGTGGGTTTCGTAGATTAAATCCATTATTCAATATGCAAGTTAAAGCTCCTCGTGGTTCATGTCCATTAGCATTTTCTTTAAAAATTTCATTACTCTCATCTTTTTCTATTTTCATCAATAGAAGTTAAATTAGATAGAATTTTTAATTGCATGCATATTTATATTTCTCATAAATCAAAAAATAAAAAAAAGTTATCAAGTCCTTTATTTAAAGGCCTCCTTGTGAATTCACATTATCTTCAACTAAACTTAAGTATGGTTGTGACCTGACCATAGAGAACCTTGGGATTGACTTTGTCATTCTTTCAAGAGAGGGATTTGAATCTCATATCCATAGTGTTACGTCATGTAAACAAGAAGCGCAAGAGTAGTGGCATTGGAAGGAGAGCCACTAAACAAAAAGATATAAAATATTATATCTTTCTCACTAGAGTGGTATGAAAGGGTTCTTAGATCATCTCCAAGAAAATTTGAGTCCTTAGAGCTCACCAACCATTGTAAGACCCCATAAGAGAAGGGAAAATCTAAGGAAGATACCCTTAATATTCTAGCTAGACTACAGGAACCACAAGATCAACAACCACACATTGAAAAGATTCTAGAAAAAGAAAAAAACTTATAAAGAAATTTATAAGGCAAGAACCACACTGAAAATATTCTAGAAAAAGAAACAAACTTGCCTCAAGTTTATGAAGCTTCCAAATTTTAGTGAAGTAGATGTCATCATTGATCACTTATGCTAGGATTTTTTTGGATTTTTGTAGTATCGTGAGCATTATTTTTGTATTCATTATTCTTTTAAATTTCATTCATTATTTCATTCATCTAAAGTTGCAACCGAGAAAAGAAGAAAAAAGAAAGATAGAGAAAAACTCAAAATCCCATTTTTGTATACAAATTTTAATTTTTTAAGTTTGATCTTCACTTTGGAGGTCATTTTTGGTGTTTACATTGGAATTGTATAGTTTAAATACATCTACAACAATCGTTCCATGATTTTTCATCCATTCTAGCAGCTAAGAAAGCTGATTGGAGGCATCTAAAAGCAAACAACAATTCAATTCCACTTCATTCTAGAATTTTAGGGCACGTTTTAGCTTTGAGAATGCATCTTTTTGGAGTTGTAATAGTTAAGAATTGAAGTTAGTATTTTATATTATTAGTTAGGAGGATTTTGCATGAGTTAAAGTAGAGTTTTAATTTTATTTCATCCAGAATAGATGCCTAGAAACCCTACCTACAGGTTTCACATTTTTTAGTTATAAAATCTATATAAACTCATTAAGACATTGTAATAAGGGTCAAGTTTGTCAATATAATATTTTCTACATTGTGAGTTGCAATCATGGTATGATTTATCTGGTATCTTTGTGAATTTGAGAATTTATTTTCAAGTTCAAGAGTTGAATGTGTGTTTTGTTGTGAAATTTCCCGCGATTTAATTAATTGGTGTTAGTGGTGGTCTATTTTTCTTATTTTGGTGAATTATTGGTGATGATTATAATTATCCATGCTTGAAGATTAATTCATCTCACATGTGTGCATGTCTAGTATGGCTTTGTGATTCTAACATGAATTCTAAAAATCATTAGTTCATGTGAAGTTTCTTGGAAGATTGCATCTACATAACATAAATTATGAGTTATATGATTTATGTTCTTGTGATTTTCATAGATTAAATACATTATTCCATATGAAAGTTAAAATTATTCATGGTTGATGTCCGTTAGAATTTTATTTCAATAGTTTTCTTTAAATTTCTCATTACTCTCATCTTTTTGTATTTTTTTTTTAAAATCATGTTTGAAACTTAGTTTTCATCAATAGAAGTTAAATTAAATAGAATTTTCAATTGAATGCATATTTACATTTCTCAAAAATTAAAAAAAATGATTTTTTTATGAAGTCATTTGTTTCTCAAAGTTTTCAAACTAGCAAAGGCCTCCTTGTGAATTCACATTATCTTCAACTGAACTTCAACACAGTTGTGACCCAACTATAGAGAGCCTTTAGATTGACTTAATCATTATTTCAAGAGAGGAATTTGAATCTTATATACTTACTATTATGTCATGGAAAATTAAAGCTCAACACTACCTTCTTTACATATTTTACTTTTGTGGTTGCAAAGTTCTGGGTTTAATGACATCTTCTTGAAGATCTTTGTTCTTTTTAAATAAAATAAAAATTAAGAAAATATTATTTATACTTACAAATAGCATGGACAAAGTATATTAGTAGATTTGTATAAACATAATTTTTTGCTTTCCATTATACTTCCTTCCTTGAGGTAGTTATCCCAAATCTTAAAGCAACTTTGGAGCCCATGAAGGTGTATTGGATTTGCATCTAAAAAAGATGGTAAAACATTCTTACAATGGTTGTCAACATAAGTTTAGAGATTTCAAAGATGGAGAAAATGCATAAACTAAAATCTAACTAATACTAACATTAAGAATATAAATACAGTAGAGTTTGATGTAAAGTATTGTATAAGAACAAAAGATATATCTGGAAAGTAGATTGTTCTTTGTATGAAATTATATATGTGATTTCTAGAAACAATTTTCTACATAATAAGATTTGGTTTTTACAATAAGATTTGAATAAGCTATACGGATACCAGCCTTAGTGGTTTGCAAGCCTCACACTAAGTTGTGATCACTTTGACAGTCTTTGGATTGTACCATGTCCTCTTCCTTCAATATATTATTTATCTTTATAGAAAAGGATAGTAAGGATAGTATTTACTATGAATTTAATGAATTTACGCGAGTGATTAACTAAAGAAAGATAGGTGCAATAGATCAAGCATTGAGGAATAGACATTATCTCAATAAATTCAAGAAAAAAATGAATTATATAGGGATTCATATTTGAACACTATCATCTTGGCCACTCCAACTGCAATACCAAGATAAATGAGAAGCTTACTCCTTAAGCCTGCACTATAATCAAATTTTAGAGTAGTGTAATGTCACAGGGACTATATCATCTTCTAGGTTAGAGTGTAGATAGTCATGGGGTACATGCATTTGATAAAATAAAATGCAGAAAAAATGAACATGCAAATTTTTGAGCGAGTATAAAAAGTTGTTCTTATTCCTCAAAATGGAGACGCCTACGAATATTATGGTCAAAGAATATTTATGTGGAGCATCCAATTCCCCCATTGGTATCTACACACAACTAAAATAATGATAAAAAATAATAAATAAAGAGAATAATAAATTATGTCTTATAAGAGTATGGTGTCACTCAAATCATGTCATACCCTTGCACATTTGTATGTTGTATATGAAAGGGGCATTTAGCAATATCTTTCAGATCACATTCAAAAAATAATAAATAAAGAGAATAATAAATTATGTCTTATAAGAGTATGGTGTCGCTCAAATCATGTCATACCCTTGCACATTCGTATGTTGTATATGAAAGGGGCATTTAGCAATATCTTTCAAATCACATTCAATGTGGAAACGAGTGGTACAACCAATATTGAAAAGTTTCTTCTAGCTACTTTCCTAGTACAATTTAGATGGATATTTAATATTGAATGCCAATATTATTTTAAAGTCATAAAGGGGATCATAAATGAGCCAACTAATACCTTTTCAATTCACCTACAAGATGGGCATACCAACACATTAAATATAGTAGGGGAGAGGATCCAAAATGTGCACACCCTAACTTCGGGGGTCCATGTGGACCCTAGACTCTTTCTTTTTGCTCAACCAACTAGATGGATGAGTTGGAAACCCCAATTCAAAATTTATCCCACTTTCAAAAAAATTCCATCTGTTTGAGTCTCATTCATCCAAGGTGTCTTCGTCATGGCATTTTGATGCCTTGACAAGGATGTTCTTGGGGCCCACCACAAAAGGAATTTTTTTACCATGTGAACAGTCTTGGGTGGCCATATGACATTCAACCACATGGCCACCCAATCCACCATTATTACCACCATTACTTCATGTGACCACCTTACACTACAACATGTAGGTGCATTTACTATGCATCAAATCACCTTACATTTGGCTAAGGGGATGCCTATTCACATTAAAATTCTATTCAATATGCCTAAATCCTCACGGATTGAGCCATGCAAAATTCCTTTCTACCCTTCCTACTTTGGAGTCTTCAATTATTTTGGAGCTAGAACATGTTCAATGAGGGACTTTGCAACTTCACCATGCCACCATAATGCATTCAATTTTGGACAAGCTACCAATTTATTTTAGTAGGTAATGATGGTTTCCTTTGGCATTCTTTCCGTTCAATTGGTTGTTTCATATTTAATTCTTACAAAAGTACCCCGTTTACTTCCTCACATTATCATTTTGTAGGTATTCACTTATTTTGCCTCTTAGATGGTGAGGATTTTGAGCATGTGTTGGGAGAGGATCTCAACCGCTAGGAAGAGTTATTGGAGTGGTTTCATCACATTGTATTTGATAGAGGTGAAAATTATATCCTCACTAAATCCATTGAACACCTTTTGGGGAAACAAAATCTGTATTTTTACATTGTTTCTTGTTGTTTCTCTAACTATAACGTCCACTACTTATTTTTGGCTCTACCCGGTGCTTGTATTTTTTTGTCACTTTGTGTTTGTGAACATGAGTTATTATGTTCATTAACACTTTCAATCCTATAAAGAAAATGTACTCCTTTATTCTAGCATCAATGGCATGTTCATAGTGAAGGGAATTTGATGTTTTAATCTTGTCGAGCATCTCTTTTCATATTCCACCCATCGGTATGTATATAAATGTTTTACAGTTCACGTTTAATAGTTATTATGGGTTTTCATTTCCAATGTTAGGGATTAAAGGTTTAATAAGTTACCTATTTTCTAGTTTCACTGTGATTGTTAATGGTTTCCATTTTCCTTTCATTTGATATGTTATAGGGTTTCAATTTTAGTGTTAAGGTTTTCCACTTTCATTTCTAATGTTAGGGTTTACGGGTTCCAATTTTAGTGTTTATGGGATTTTAATGTCACTACTCTTGTTAAGGGATTCTAAATTCATTTCAATTTATCAATTTTAGGGTTTCAATTTTAGTGTTTTAAAGGTTTTCACTTTCATTTCCAATGTTAGGGATTAAGGGCTTAATAAACTATCTTTTTTATGGTTTCAAATTTCTTGCTAAGGGTTTTCACTTTTATTTCCAATCTTATAGATTAAGGGTTTAATAAGTTTTTTTTAATGATTTCAATATGACTATTAATTGTTTCCACTTACTTTTCAATTTATATGTTATAGGGTTTCATTTTTACTATTAAGAGTTTTCACTTTCATTTTCAATCTTAGGGGTTAAGGGTTTAATAAGTTATCTATTTTATGATTTCAATATGATTGATAATGATTTCCACTTTCTTACATTTTTCCAAAGCATAAATTGTACTTATAAAAAAAATAGTTCTATGGAGATTGTAACAAAGTTGGCCATGCCAAAGGATATTACAATTTAAATTACAAGTTAGCCAAGGCAATAGAAAAATGTGATAAGGTCTTATCCTAGTAGCATGTGAACCAAAACATAGAGTGGACCCAAATAGATACTTAAGTCACAAAAAGTACAAATCCATTCAAATAAGAGATAATCATTAAATGCAATACACCAGACCTAAATCAAGAAACATGCTTAAATCCAGGAGAGAGAGAGAGAGAGAGATCGTGAACATGCTACACATAGCCCAATTCAAGATCCATAGTCACTGGAGCAACTAAAGTCATCTCAAATATGTATAAAAATGTTGGCCAAAGAATCACTTGACTTTCCAACCAAATATAGACCTCCACGTGCCATGATCAAATCCATATACCATGTTAGAAGTTGTCACAACATATCTTCAAACTAGAATCAATAACTGGACAAAATTGTAACACTAGATAATGTATTTTTTAGAACACCAAGAACAACTTTCAGAATATTAGAGAATTCCACAACAAAGACCAAAATATAAATCCATCTATATAATTTTTAGCACTCTTTCAAGCCTAAATTCTAGAGATTTTTTTTTTTCCAGAAAGCTTAAAATGAAGCATTGCAACTAGAACTATATTTTCTATGTTTAATGATCCATAAATATCTAGACTACACAGGCTTCTAGATATGAGATAAAAACACTAAAGCACTATAACACATTATCTTCACAAGATCATGGAATACATAACTATCTTCCAATTGTTCCAATTGTCTTCCACTGCACTGTAATACTATACTAATACATAATTGTCTCCCACTATTCTAATTTTCTTCTATTGCACTATAGCATGTTCTTAATATATGTTGTACTGTATCACTAAATACATACTTGATATTTCCATTGTTCTAAAGATTCAGTACACAAACATATTCCTCCAAGAAATAGAAGAATATTAGACTTTCAAACCATAGTGTTTAAGAAACCAAAAACACCAAAAACCTATGGAAGACAAGGTTTCACATCAATGAAAATAGACAACCAAACATATATTTCCAAAAATCTCCCGCTTTCTCATTTATGAAAAAAAAAAAACCACAAAAAATGTTTTGAGAAAAAATAACAATCACTATCAACTTCTCCATTTTCTTTATCTTTCTCCCCCTTTATGATCGAAGATAAAGTCCAAGAACATTTTTACCACTGCACAACTCAGATAATCAAGTACCAACATTAGTCCAAAAAAATGTTAGAAACTCCCCTTGGACAAATGCACCAACCAGATGCACTAAGTTAGATGAAAAAGGGGCAACAACCCCAAGCACTTTTTGGAGAAACCCATGATAATTAAGTTCATATAATGGAACATATCTTCTGTAAACTTCAACCTAGTAAAAAAAAATTCATCTAACATATAACCATCATTTGAAGGGAGAGGAGAAGAAAATTTCTCCTCAACAGTAGCCAAAACATTATCATCTTCTTTTCGTATTTTTGAATTGTCTCTAGACTTTGTCCTCATTGTATGATAGTAGTTCTTACTATTCCATAGACTTCTCCTATCAAGAAAGATTCTATAGTTCATAGCATTATTGTCCAATTCATTCAAATGTTTACTAATTTGAGAACCAATGGACATATCATATCTCCAACTCACATTTGAATGCAACTCAGAAAGAATAAAAACCAAAAAAATATTATACTATTTACATAACTAAAAATCATCTTTTTAGACCACAAAATACAAACCTTTCCTTCGGGATTCAAAAAATTATGCCTTATCAACATGCTAATTGGATACCCAACATCCAACCTTGAGGGGGAGATTGGATTTATATAAAAACTCCCCCTCAAATGCTACAGTCAGAGTTATTTAATAGAGGAAGAAGCATCATCCAAGATGGATTTTGGATCAATCTTTCCACTTCCAATATGAGAAAACACCATCCTCGTCTCTAATTAAAAAATCAGAATTTTTTTTCCCCAAATAGATTATGTGACTCTTTTTAATTTTACATACCTAGTATTTTCTATAAGGATAGGAAAACCTTCCCACAAATCATCCGAAAAGTTGGCCTTTTATCCATATCACAATATCCATGTGAGATGCCTAGTGATTACATGTCTACAATGGTCATGAAGTTTGAGATAAAAAAATCCTCTTGGGGGGGTGGGGGGAGGGGGGGCGTTGGTCTTTTATAGTAAGAATTATTTCTTGATTATGGTTTTCCAAGTACTTGCATCTTAACTTATTTTGGCCTATTTTTTATTTTCTTTCTTATACATTTACCAAATGAGTTTTTCCCCCATAGATTTGTTCATAAGGTTCCACCTTTGAAGAACCACAACACCAAACTTCTTTTTTTACATATTTTTTCCCACACTAGCAAGGGGATTTCATCCCGGTCTTGACTTTCATGCAAAAAAAAACCTATGCATTTTCTACTCAATCGAGTTTAAGACTTGTGCTAGAATCTTCATACACATCATAGAATAGATTGAGATGGAAGATAACACATATTTTAACATCAAGATCCTATCTGTAGAAGATAATCATCACAATTTCCATCCTTTCATTCTATTTATACAGTTGTCCAAAATTGTATCCCATAGAATAGATTGATTGGCTCCTGCAAAGAGGGGAATGCCCAAAAATTTCCTTGTAAGATTACCTTGTTTGACTTTAAAAATCTTACAAATTTCTCTCCATTTCTCAAGTTTAGTGTTAAATAATTTTTTTTGACATATTCTAGTTCACTATCCACCCAAAAACTTCATAGTATTTGTCAAGTGTAGCGCACATACATTTGGATTCTCTAATCATGGCTTCTCCCATAAAGATTGTATTGTTTGGAAATTGTTGGTGGGAGTTAGCATCAAGATGTGGTGCTATTTTTATTCCTTTCCATCTACCCTCATCTCACTTCTATAGATGATTCTATAATGAAATTCTTCCATGATTATAAAAAGAGAGGGAGAAAGGGAGTCTCTTTGATGAATTCCCCTAGTGGTTTCTATAACATAAGAAATAAGGATAAGAGTGAGATGGATCCTAATCCAATTCCTTATGCCACTTTGAATAGGAAGGTGCTAGAGATCCTTCACTAAATAAAAAAAGATGCATGTGTGGGAATGGGATGATTGATGGGGAGATTTAAGGTTTACCACCAAATGAGTAATAAGATTGAATTTCTATAAATAGAGATTGGTTGAAACCTGACAGACCAATTTTGATCTTGAAAATGGGACTTTGGGACAATAACTAATGTACATATCTAATCTAAAGCTATTTTGGAGGGACTAGGTGGATTGAGTCAGCCTATTCTTAAGACTAGGTTGATTGGGTCAGCCTATTCCTTACTATTTCCAATGATTTCAATTATAGAATGTAGTCAGGTTCCTATAATTCCTAGATCCGATCCTCAAATTGCTGACACATGTTTTTGCACACAAAAAAGAAGGAAATTATTGTGTTGAAATGGATTTTCATTAGTAAAACCATAGTTTATAACCAACCTTTAAATTGAATTGAAATATGATTGAAAGGAAAGTGTTATAGCATAGATAAGAGGCGAGATCTAGAACATGAAGAGTCTTATACCTTACCAATGCAAATGATTCTTTGAATGTGATGTTGATACAATAGATTCACTCCACACAAAAACCTAAAAGGAAATCATGAAATACATGCCTCACATGATGATGTTAGGAATGGATGCTAAATGTTTGGCAGCCATTGTATAGCAGTTGTTGTTGCATTTATGACTATGATTGTCATTGATGTCAACACAGTGATTTACTAAAAACTTGCAGAGAAGCAGACAGAGTTTGAATTAGCACACATGGGATATTGCAGTTGGAGCTATGCGATGTTGAGGATATGCTCTTTGATATGTTATATTGTTATGGTTAAGAGTGCAGACAAGTAATTCATTTATTCATGGAAGTTATGAGCATTTTGGTGCAAGCAGTATTCAGGCAGTGTTCCTGAGTAGTGGTATGTGGAAATTGGATGATATCCCCTAATCAGGATGGAATATGGTTTTGCGCAGTTAAAGGGAAGTTGAAGACACATTAATAGTGATGTGGATGACAGTGCAAACTTCAAGGTCACACAAGTGAAGAATTGTTGTAGTTGGAAGCTGACAGTTTTGTGTAATTTTGATGTAGCATGTGGAAACTTTTATTTTGTAATTGTATGCCGACTCATTTTCAATTACTTGAGTGTGGTATAAAGGAAGGAATGTTTTTCCTTGTTGATATGTGTGGAAAGATATGAAGTGAAGAAAAGAGCTAATTGTGAAAGCGAAGAAAGACATGTGAAGTACAGAGATCTAAAATTAAGATCTGGTGTAACAATGAGTGTGGTTTGGCACAGTCAGAGAAGAGGTAACATATTATTCTATTGAGTAATACAAAGATTATTTGGACAGTGTGATCAGTGATCTTACCCTGAAGCTGTTTGGGCAGTGGGTCCTTCTATCTTCCATAACTCTTAATAGGGTTAGAATCTTTTAACAGGGATTCAAAATCTCCTAATAGAGATTCATATGTACTGAATGTATTTCATAAGACTCCTAACAGAGTCCATCCTTT
Source organism: Chamaecyparis obtusa (assembly GCA_027943335.1). NCBI lineage: Eukaryota > Viridiplantae > Streptophyta > Pinopsida > Cupressales > Cupressaceae > Chamaecyparis > Chamaecyparis obtusa. Next base: position 236,210 of record BSBK01006779.1, read on the forward strand.
CACAAGGAATATTCATATCAGTGCATCTTTTGTGGGCATCATTCCCATCGGGGTTTACTCTTTGATTAAGAGGTTCCCTAGTCAACATATCTTGTGTCATTGTGTTATTGTGTATGAATATCTTTCTGTGGTTGGTAATTATATTTCTTACATGGTTTAATGATGTTGAAGTTGATAAAAGTTATAATTATCAGATAACTGATTCACCCCCCCCCCCCCCCCCCCTCTCAGTTATCTTGGTGGACTTTACTTTCTAATAGATGATTGTTGTAGTTTTCCACAATAGAGGAGGATGGATTAAAGAAATGAAGAATTGAATCCTTGAAGATGGATAATGTTCTACAATCTTCATCATTGATTATGGTCTCCTCTACTTGGAATTCATGAGAGAGAGAAACTTTCTACAATGGAGAATATTTCCTTAAGAAATCCTTGAATGCTTGAAATGATTGAGATATTGGTCTTTCTCTTGAGGTCTTCTTATGCTTTCTTATAGTTATCAATGCTTGGTTCTTCCAAAATGAGAAGAGGTAAGTTGCAAGATTATATATCCCTAACAACCATTTTGGAGCTAAAAAATTAAAGAGGGCCAATGTAAATTGAATTTCTTTCTCATGTATTAAGACAAACCTCAAGGAATAGGCTAATTGGGTTAGCTTAGTTTTGTGAATAAGATAACTAGGTCAACCTAGTCTCATTGAGATGCTTAGAAATTTTGTCCATGGGTTCTAATGGAGGAAGGGATGTCAGAATGAAAAGAAGAATCAAGGTTGGAATACTAAAATTAATGGGGAAGACCATAAATGCTAAAATGAGGCAAGGATAAATGAGGAATTATAGAGTGATGCAATTATAGGATGATATAGTTTCAAAATAGGCTTGTAGGCACCAAAATAGAGAATTGAAGGGTGTAAAGACAAAGACTTTAAGGACTTTGAGTACAAAAGGTCTCTCTACCTTATAGTAATATTTTCCAAGGTTAATATTAACCATCATTATATCTGTATTTTCTCTTCTAATGGAATGAATTTCCAGTGAGCTACAAGGATTCCTTCAATAATAAATTATCTTGGAACAAATCTAGATTTAAATTTTATGATAGAGGAGTATCCTCAAAATTTGTGCAATGACTCTGGAAATAACCTTTTACACTACATTAAAAAGTGAGATTGACCTTTTAAGTCATTAAATGAGATTACTACTTTATTTGGGATCAAGGCAATAAAGGTATTGTTCAAATATTACAAATATAAGCCTAAACTCAAAATCCCTTATCACTCTCAAAAGATCTATCTTAATTGTCTCCCTATTTTTTTTATGGAATCCTGCCAAAAAATGTTAGGACTAGGTCCATGGTCATTTCCTAGGGAGAAAATAACACATTTCACTTCCTCTAGGTCAATTGGTTTTAGCAACATATTATTTTGAATTTATGTTTTAAGACTAGGTATAATGCTCAAAACTTCACTATCTTCCTCGATACCAAAGACTTTATCAATGCTAAGGAGGGGAAAAAAATCTATTTTGCTCATTATTGATGTCATCCTTACTGGTCAAAAGTACTTGTGCATCAATTTGAATTTTTGAAATTCTATTCTTTGTTCTTTGGGTTTTGATAGAAGAGTGTAAAAACTTTGTAATTCTATCTCTTTGTTTCAACCAACATTCTCTATATTTTTATTTCTAGAAGATTTATTCTTGCAATTATCTCTAAATAAGTCTGCATTAATGCATTTCCTTGTGGAATTCCACACTAGACATTCCATTGTTAATTATTTTAGAATAAATTATATCGAGTGATTCCTCTACTCTATAATTTACCACAATATATTCTTGAAATGTATTGTGTTCTAGTCTTTCAAATTTTCTTTGATGAACTATAATTTCTTTAAAAATATGTAACCCTTCTTGCCTTGAAAGTTAGAGGCATTCTTTGACCATGAATCAATTAATTTTGAAATACTATTATCATATTTTCACATCAATTCAAATTTTAAAGGGGATCTTATTGGAGAAGAATCGTCTCTAAAATATAAGAAACAACCATAAAAACATTAGGATGATTTTTTATCTCTAGCAACAACATGGAGGAAATTACCATTTTTGGGTGAAGTTTCTGTTACAAGTAGTGGTTGTCGTTGCAACAAAAGATCGCCCTGTTAATGATCAATACAACCACTAGACTTATAGAGTCCACATGAGGTGGTTAGTCCCTTGTCATGAATCCTAAGGGAAGCGCTAACCTTTTTTCCAATAATGTCCCCCTCAACGCTACCTGAGGGGATTCAAACCTATGAACAAGCTCTAATACCACTTTCTACAAGTAGTGGTTGTCGTTGGACCAAAAGGTCAACATGCCAATTCCTGATACAACCACTAAACTTACAGAATCCATAGGATGTGGTTAGTCCCTTGTCATGATTCCCGAGGGGAGCGCTAGCCATTTTTCCAATAATTTTCTCCATGTTGTTGCTAGAGATGAAATATTGAAAGTCTCATTGAGCTACAACTTGAGCCTACCAATCCCACCATACTTACTAGAGGAAACTATAGTTGTATTGAAATTACCTAGCACAAATATGAGGAAGTAACGAAGCCCTTGTATGATGCCTCCAATATGCTCCCAAAGTTTGTGCTTGTGTCTAGTACTTGTAGGACTATAAATATTAATGAAGAAAATGTCCCTTTTATCTCTATTCATAAGCAAATTGACGACGTATTAGTGTGATCCTTTGTAGACTTCAATATTTGTACCTTTATCTAGGCTCCACAAAAAACCAAGCCCCCTAGAGGCTCCTAAAAGTTTCACACAAAAACCATCCCATATTTTCCATTGCTTGATGACTTTCACAAATTCATCCTAATTCACTTTCATCTCTTGTAGCATTATGATGTCCAATTGTTCATGATCAAAATATTATTTGATCAAACATTTTTTGTTAGAGGTATTGCATCCTCTGACATTCCATGATATGGACTTCATGTCTCCTTAGGAAGGGAAAATACTTCCCTAGATCTTAGTTTTCTTTGTCAAATATTTTGTAGTGTTTGGCCCTCTCCTCCTCTTCTCCCCAACCTTTTCTTTAGTGCTCTTTGACAGGGTTTGACAAACTATTGTTTTCTTAGGATATCTTCCTCATCTTCTAGGTTAAGGATGAAATCCCATTTGTCATATTGTCTTCTATCTCCTCAAATTTAGAATGCTTAGGTGTTTCCAATAATCGGTCTAAAATTTCAGTGGCTTTGTCTACTACAAAATTAACGTGGATTCAATCCGTTATCCATCTTCTCCTTGATATTGTCCAATAATCAAAAGAGATTGGAGGCATTTCACACTCCATTTCTAGTGAGTGCCCATTTAGTTTTCTTGTGCCGATAAAAATTCCCCTAACAACTTAGAATAGTCCTGAAGTAACGCCTCTTCTTGTCTATGTTGCAATTGATACTTTGAGTCACCAACATTCTCCTTCACATCTACATCCATGTTAGATGACAATGGGGAGTCATTATGTGAAGTAATGTTATCATTTATGATGGGGATTTGATAATCTCCATAACCCATATTATCCCCTATGATCATCTCTTTCCATGATTTCAGTCATTTGAACCACTTGATTGGTGAGTGCTTTGGCTTCTCCTTCTTTCCCTTTTAGGTTATTGGTACATTATAACTCTTTGTGGCCAAAGGCTTTTCATAATTTGCATTTCTCCATTGTTTCTTCAACTTCAATAGTTTTCCACCAATCTTTGGCAATAGACCCGATATTAATAGCTTTGGGGAGTGGTTGTACCTATTTCCAGCTAATGTAAATCCTCATGTACATGATAGAGTCATTTTTCTCAACACCTTCACCGGCCTTGATGAACTTTCCCAACTTGCCACCTATTATTTTTAGAGTTTCTATGTCCCAATACTCAAATTGGAGGTTATAGAGTCAGATCCAAACGTACACCTTCTCAATCTTAGCTTTCAAAGGGTTGAAGTTGGGCTCCCATTCTTTCAAGTAAAACTCTATCACCTCCCATCATATAAGACCCGTTATTGAAGATCTACTATTTAGCATGGGTAGTATCACAGATTAAAAAATAGAATTCATTGGGTAGGGTGATCAACTCTGAAAGGCCAATAATCTTCACACCATTTTTTAACCCATGAAAGAGAAAGCCAATCCCCTACCCACTTCATAAAAATCCCTTTTTCCTTAACCATTTAAGTGAATCATCCAAACCAAGGTTTTCAATATTGACCAAAATAGTCCTTTTATTGTTTGTCTCTAGATGTGTACTTGGGAGGGACCTGCCATCACTGGCTACTCCTATAACTTCCATACTTCTTCTCTACCTTTTGCCAATTTGAGTTCTAATTCGCCAAGAGCTTGGAGAAACCCATCCCTCCAAGGATTTTTTGGGATGTACCTCCTGCACACGACGATCACCATTTGGCTTCTTCAAACCTACTCTTTCTAGGAGACACTAGGTAGAAAAACTCTTGTTGTCCTTCCAAACATATGATCTTGATCCACTTATGTCTTCTCCTTTGAGTTCCTTACATAAAACTCTCATTGTTTCACACATGCTCAATCCATCATGTACATATCATTTGTTGTAAAGACAAATACAATCCTTATTACAAAGTTGAAAAAATAGTTGAACTTAAAATCTATATGAAAATGACTAAGATGGTTCAATTGACTATTGTATATAACATTTTACATACACTCCAAGCTCTTTGCAATTAATCTACTTTACTACTTATATATTAAAATTTAAAACATTATTTAAATAATTCCATACTATTTTTAAATAAACATTGTTTGAGGTTTTATGAGCACAACAAAGAAACCACTACCATCTCCTCTTTGTTGGGATGTGAAGCCCAACGGTCACAAGACCGTTCATTTCCCCTCATCTCTTCGTATTCGAGGAGCCCTCTATAAATGATTGTGTGCAGTCATGCATTGTAACTTTGTATTGTATCATTCCGTGGATTACATTAATAGACTGATTCCTTGCTTCAAGTATGGGCGTAGGCATATTGTCGAACCATGTTAAATATTGTGTCAATTGTGTTTATCTTCTTTGTTATGTTTAATTCCATTTTCTTTGCATCTTTAATTTATTTGGCCTATATATCGACCAAGAAGAAGGTCAGGAAGTTTGGTGTCTCTCTCCCACATAGCCTGCGATCAACACAACTCCAGGCCAAATAAATTCCACCCCGTCAAAGGGTGAAGGAAGAGTGGATGATAGTTCGGGGGCCCCTTATGCTAATCATCCCTCAATTCTTGATGTTGACTATCAAAAAAGCATTGTTTCATCTCATCTGCTGTATATGTTGGCCAAAACCGATCCTGTCATCAAGGTTGGTGATCTTGTGCCAAGCCATGGAGCAATGATGCAAGGGTTGGTGATCTTAGAGAAGAACGACTTCTTGAGCGTTGAGGTTTTCTGCGAGTAGCAAGACATTCATTTGGTAGGAGTACCAGACATCCCGTGCTTGAATAACAAATTTGGGGATTTCTTATTTAAAGCAGCCTAGTCTTTAACAAGTATAATCTCTGGAAAATCCAATCACACTAACATTGTTGTGTGTTTTCTTGCGGACGAAGTAGAAATGTATTTTGAATCTACACAAAGTGGCTATTCTAGTCATGGATTTATGGGTGAGTTTGCACCTGTAAAAATTTGAGGAAATGATATTTTTTACTCCGATCTGACTTGGAGAAGGCTCATTCAGAGTGTGTTGGAGCAGAGTCTGGCAACCTTGAGATCTTCTCAAGGACTCATTGTTCTCTGAGATTCGGAGCAGGAGCAAGGGATGCCACAATTCATGGCTGTGCTGGTTGGACTTCACGGGGGAGATTTTTGGGATGTGAAGCCCAACAGTCACAAGACTGTTCATTTCCCCTCATCTCTTCGTATTCGAAGAGCCCTCTATAAATGACTGTGTGCAGTCATGCATTGTAACTTTGTACTGTATCATTCTGTGGATTACATTAATAGACTGATTCCCTACTTCAAGTGTGGACGTAGGCATATTGTCGAACCATGATAAATATTGTATCAATTGTGTTTGTCTTCTTTGTTATGTTTAATTCGTTTTCTCTCCATCTTTAAATATTTACACTTTTAGCAACCCACTAGAAACCAATACCTACAACTGCTACAACAATGAATGCCTGCATGGGAGCTGCTGGCGTCCTCCCCTTCAAAGTTTGCATGACAAAAAAACCGCCTACTAAGACGGGACAGCGCACAAATTCATTTCCCAAAAAAGCTGTTTAATGAACACCTATAACTTACAACCCACAGAGTCATTTCCGCAAAAAGCATGAGAAGGGCGAGAAATTGTAAAATCTGCCGCCACAGAGTAGCCAAAAACAATGCCATGGCTTCTCATTCTCCTTCTCCTCCTCGGAAACGGTACTGCCATTACCATCACAGGCGCAGATCAACATCATCTTCATCCGAAAGGTCATGGGATCGAGTCCTAATCCGGCGCAGGGACAGAAAAACACATTTGAGGTGTGGCAGAAGCCGTGACAGACACAGCAGGCACCGCCATGAATACACTTCAAGACCTTCAAGGTCTACCAGAGATTACAGACACAGCAGAACTAGAAGCCATGAGTACACTTCAAGGCCGAGGAGAAATTACCCTTTGGAGAGAAGGAATGAAAGCCCTACGGTACGGTATGATTGGTCATGTCCATTATTACTTTACAAACATTTTATCAATGGCCTCGATGTTAACATATTACCAGAGGAAGCACACCGCAGGTACAAATCCTACCTGTGCCAGCTCAAAGAGGGCTTTTTCGCCGCCCATAAAGATGAACACAGGTTAAAAGATATGTACCATCCTTCCCACATAGAGTCCGCCATTAACAAACGGAATAAATATGGAAATTCACTGGCGAAAAGCTTCTTCAAGGATCTCCAAAATGGTACATTGATGGTCTTGACATGTGACCCACATGAAAATGCTGTGAGACATTTGAAGGACTTGAACCAGGCGCGCTCCCTCATTGCCAAAGTTGATGCAGAGAAGGGTATTCAACAAAATCTTCTGCTTTCGTCTGGGCAAGATGGGTATCTTGCCCAGTTTGTCCCTGTGAAAAACCCAGATCAGAGCACTGGAATTCTTGGTGGGATAGAGCTTCTGAATGTGGTGATTACATATTTATGGGATGTTCATGCAATAAATTACTATGGAATGACTGAACTAGGCAAGGATTTGAAGGAAAAAAATCTGCCGGTTGCTCAAGATGAACAGAGTTTGGATTCTGTGTGGCAGAAGAGGTTGCAGGCCAGGGATCCTTTGCTTGTCTCTCTGGGAAAAGATAAACTGGAATGTTTTGTTAACAAAAAATTGTTTGCCCACTTTACCATAGCAGAAAAAGAGAGAAGAGATGGGCATGTTAAATATGTTTGTAAAGAGAATTCTTGTGGCAAACGCTGCAAATCATTTGGGGATATCATAACTCATATCCATGATGAACACAGTGGGGTTGTGAAAGGTTACAGTGCACAGGCAAGGGAGGAGATTTACTTGAAGAATTATATGAATGATCCCTTTGCACCATGTTCTGTTAATTAATGGCGGTCTTGTTAATTTGTATAATTTCTATTTCAGTCAGTTTAGAATCTTAAATTGTTTTTTGCGCACTGACAACAGATTATCTTTTCCGATTCACGGAGATTAAGCTTCTTGCTTGATTTGCGATGGAATGAAGTTCAATGTATATAAGATTGCAATAGTAAATTTTGATGAATTTGTACGCAGGCTTAACAAATTACTTCGCTACCTTAGCTCGTCAAAGAATCTTTTAGTTTGTTAGGAAGTTAAAACAGAAACAATTTATAAACCAGGGAATCATGGCGCCATTGTTTCTGTTTTAATTGGAATAATCAGTCAACATCTTACTTGAACGAAGGAATCAATTCTTCCATGATACAATGATACGCAAACCAAGGTGAAAAACTTGTTATTTGTTGTAACAAACCACGCATAGGATCTTCATGGTTGAAGAGAGACTTTTAAGTAATATTATTGTGTGACCTCAAGAACAATTAGAAACCGTATTGGAATCATTTTTGGAACCACATAATGTAAACTATGTCAACCGAGATATAATGTATAAAATATATTCGTTGGCTAAGAGTGTATGCTATTTGATTGTTATGAAAGTTCTTTGTACATTCTGAAACTCTTAAGATATGAAATATACATAATGGTCTCTTACTAACCTTGTAAACACAATATAAACTCCACCATATAATAATGCAATCTACAACCTACACAATGTATAAATACATACCATGTAATAAAAAAATCTTAGGTGATTGAATGTATGGATAAGGTGTAATGAATCTCATAAAAAATACTCAATTCATTGAATGTGTTAAATCTCCTCTTTGACCTCTATAATGTGGATTCAGGTATCATACCTCATTTCTTGGTGTCGAGAACAAAAATTGAAATTTATCTTCATTTTTTAGTACTCAAGGCTTATTTTTCATTTGACTTATGTCTTGATTTGAATATGGCTTAAATCCTTTAAGACATATAGGATGAATGATGGCGATCAATATAGGATGAATGATATTGATTATATAGAACTTCGGCCAATGTATATGAAATAAATCAATAGTTATGATTTTTATGATTATTGAAACTAAGTATTTATGTAATTATTAAGCTACCTAGGTAAGTACTATTATGAGACTTAATCTCTTTACTATATTCTAGAAGGTATAGAAGCAATGAGTTGATGAATGGGCCCTCTTTTACTTTAACATTTGAGGGCTTGCCACTATGAAAAAATCTCTTCAATTTAAAAGAAAATGTTCTATAGTATTTTGTAAAGGAATTATTTACGTAGTTATAGGAATATACGATTCATGAATATGTGTCACTGCCTTTAATGATTCATGTATATTGGTGCAATTAGTTTTTAGACACAAGGTTTATAAATTCAAATTGATCTCTCAATACCTTAAGTCTACAAGATGTCGGTATAATTTACCATATATATATCTCATATAATTGTCATCATGCTTTCTTTTTATTAATTCCTACTAATTAACTATTACTACAATAATAGGAAGTATTATTACGAGGAACCAATATATATCATGTTATTGTTCATAACTTAACCATTCTAAATTGATTATATATTCAATTTTTCTTAAAGTTTAAAAGTAGGGAAAAAAGAGTTCAATTGACCTTATATCTTTAAAAAGTCCTCAATTTACATGGTGGACTATCAAAGTCTATCCCCTTTATGCCACTTGATGGATGCAAAGTTGACTACAATAGAAAGACAAACCATAAATATAAATTTATCTACAATAATTAAAAGCTTCTAAACTAACATATAAATCACTATAGTCAACTCTAGTTTCTCTATTAAACTATTCATTAAAGTAAAATTTTGATTCAAAATTTCAAATTTTAAGAATCACATTTTACAAATAATTGTCTCTTAGGATGATAAAGAGTCCTAATAAAGCTTAGTGGTACATATGTATACACCTAAAAATGGTCACTTAAACTATTAGCCCCTTTTGCTAAAATTATCAATTGCTTATTCTTGATCAAATCCTAGTTCTATCATTTATTCAATTATTTTTTATGGGCTAACCAACTTATCCTAAAGTCTTTATTTAATCAAAAGGAATTCCCTCCTCTTTTAATTAAATAAAAAGCCTCCCACTTTTCCCCTTATCCTAAGTTGCACAAATAAAGCATTATTCTTATTTTATAAAAAAAGGAAAAAACACTTTTTGTCTCATATGGACACAAAAGTCAACTCTTATTTTATCATTGGAGGATACTTGTGCACATGGATTGCTCCTCTTTGATGCTCCACCATTGATTAAATCTTTTGCCTCTTAATCTCCATGGTCCATTCCTTCTCATTTCTTATAAAATGAGAGCTCTCTTCTTCATTCTAGACCCCTAAATTTTTATGCTAACTTTATGCTGCAGGATTTCTTGGAGACTTTAGAGCTTTTGAAGACTTTGGAGCCTTTTGGAGATCTTTCTACATTTAGCTTTCATTCTTGCATTCTTAGCTTAGCTTCATGTTTATTATTTCTTAGATTAGTTTCCTTTCAAGCTCTAGCTTAGATCTCACATAGTCTAAATAGTAAGGATTTGTAATACTTCTATCTTTCATTTTTATAGCTTAGCTTGCATTTCCATTTCTAGCATAGTTGCATTGCATTTGCATTTCCATTTGGATTCTTGGGGATATTGGCATTCTTGCCCTTGTCTACATTTGAATCTCCCATTGCATGGTTTACTAGCAAGGTTATTGGCTTAATAGCTCTAGCTGAGAGCATTTTTAACACCCTTGCACTCCATGCCTAGGGAGCTCTAAATTGATTTCTCAAGGTTTCCAATCCATGGATTCTCTTGGAAGCAATGATTTAGAGAAGTGCACATCTTAGTGTGTACATTTTTGGTGCCCACCATGGGGCAGAGCATTATTGTTTTGTCCTTCATTTCATGCATTTTTGGAAATTTTTCATCATAGTTTAGCGTCATTTTCAGCTCTTTGTTTTTCTGTCTCAGAGTGTCGTACGATAGTTTTCTAGTGTCGTGCAATAGTTTCTTGTATAGTAGGGTGACACTTTACCAGTTAAAAGTGTTGCACTGTTTGATAGATAATATCGCATTACTTAGTATAAACTATCGCATGCAGGTCAGTGAATTGTCACACAAAGATAAACTATCGCCCCCATATATAGAGAAGTGTCACATGACATTTTTGGTGACTGTATTGTTGCCTATACCTGGTAGTGAGTTGAGTTTTGGGTTTTCTATTTTTTTTGAAAATTTTAGCATTTTCAAAATCCATGCCACTCTGGAAAATTGACACCCATTTTTTAGAAATTTTCACATACGGTATCAAAAATTTAAGTGTGATATATCGTTGGAAAGCTCTTTCCGAGCCTATCCCAACCATGTTGGTTTCATTTTCAAATTTCTCCATTTGATCAGCCATTTTCTTTGCAGATTATCTAATTTTTGATGTGCTAACCATTGTGGGGCTAACAAGTTGTGCTTGTAGGTGCTCTCATTGCTTGAAATATTTTGCCAAAACAACGCATGTCAAAGCTTCAAATGCACAAGGGTTAGTAATGGTTTTTGTAGGGCTACCCAAAGCATAAAAACCCAATTAAGTGCTTGTTGTTTATTTCATTTCAAGTGTGACAATTACTAGTTGTTTCATTTCTTAGGCACATAATATCTTGTTGTAGGGATTCTTTGGTGGTAGGAGAAGTATGCTCTTCACCCTTATGGTGAACAAGAAAGTCTTGACCCATCTTTGGATTTTGAAAGCAAGAGGGTAATTGAACATTTGCTTGGTGTGTTTGGGAGAAAACTTTGAGATAGGGGAGTATGCTCTTCACCTTTGTGGTGAAACAAAAACCTTGAGCCTCATAAGTGGATCTACTCTTTGTTTAGATCTTTAGAATCCTTTAGCGGGCCTGCTCTTGAGCAATCAAGAGGAATGACCCAAGTGGGGACAAGCTAATACCGAGCTATTCCAACCCACTATAATCTCAAGGCTATCAAGGACACAAAACCTTGGTAGACATAGTACTTATCTTCGCTTGGTGTGAGTACATGTGGGATTGTGACCATGAGGAAAATATCAAGCAAGAATGCTTAAGGTACTCTTGTGGCCGCAAGGTCTGTTACTTGCCGGAAGGTAAGGAGTCCCTTTGGGGAGCAAGAGGGGTGCTATGAATGAAAGCCCTTACTAAGAACCATACATAGAAGCCACCCTATTTTGCCCCTTAGCTTCTTGGTGCAAGGATTGATCCAAGTGGAATAACCCGGATCACCCCAAGATTACTCACCATCTGTGTTCCTTTGGTTGTGTCATTGACACCTCCATGACAAAGCCAACATCTATTATGGGAAACCACTTTGTATGAGGCAATTAAACTTCAAGTGTGGGCCAAGTTGCTAAGTATTGAGCCTTTGTCCTTCTAGGCTAGCAAGTGCTTGAACTATTCTCGTTGTTATGTACCTATGCAAACGTTCTTGAACATACAAACATTGCGGTAGTGCTCATAGAATTTTTCATTTTGATATCCCAATTGCTTGTCTTAGCAAGGTTGCTTTTGCTCTTGCACAAGTGTTTCATGACATGTTTGATTACCTACTGTTTGCAAACTGTCTACTTCTTGATATTATTGTGCTTGAAACCAAAAAATTGTACTTGCAACCTACAACATTGACCAAATTGCTTTCAAAACTGAGTTTTTCACATTCACTGGTCAAGAGTCGTAAGATACTGAAACATCATCGCATACCTTCAACCAAGAATCTTGAGTTATTCTGCTGTCCTGCTACTATTGCAATTCGAACCTGTTACACTTGCATTTTAACCTATTGTAGAGTGTCTTTTTCTATTCTTATCTGAAGATGGTTTGTTACCTACATGTTTAGGATTGTTCTAGATTGAAATAAATGAGCTAAAACTATTGGATTTGAGCCTATCAAATGTCACTTTTGATCACTTGTCAAAACATAGTTACCTATCTAGCTACTTGCTAATCGAGCTTCTTGCTCACATCTAGGCTTGTGTCAATTGACTGTTGTAAGTTCTTGAGCACTTTGACCAGCCATCTCTATTGTTTTATCTCGACAAGTGATCATCATTGGCTTTTTCTTATCTCAACATCTAAGAAATTTTGTCTCATTTTATTGGTTGAACAACTTTCTTTTTCATGCCAGTTACAACTCGGTCTCAATTTGAACAAGGGAGTCACCCTTTGTTCAATTATATGCAATTACCTTCTCCCACTAGATGCTCATGAGCGCCTATTAGCAATGCTAGTTCTAGTTTTGAGGATTCTAAGGCTACCCCGTGGTACAAAGGAGGTTTCCTCTTTTCCATATTTAAGTCTTCCAAAAACACAGACAGTATCTCACTCACTCTCACTGAACAAGAAAATTTTCTTTGTTTGCAAGATCACTTTGAGCACAAGGACAACCAAGAACGCTTAGACAAAGAACACAACCAAACCATAATGGATGCTGCTAGGCGCATGGCTTTTGGAGGAATGTCTCACGAGCAACCCGAGACTAGTAGTTATGAGCATAGACCACTTTTTGGTACCAATGGAAATTATGGCAACAACACACCACCAAGGTCCCCTCCAAGACAAACTTTTGATGTACCTTCTTCACCTCCTAGACCTCCTCCCTCTCAGCATGAGGAAGAAGCCAATGATGAGGTTTCTAGTGAAGAACTTATGAGATTTGAACAAGATGAAGCCTCCCAACGCATGATCAATACTTTCAATACATGACTTATAGAGGATACAAGCTTCCTCCCGGCTATGATGTCAGAAAAATTGTCCAACAAAGAGTACCAACTGAATTGGAAGTCCTTAAGGAAGAACTACGTCAAACAAATCAATGCCTTACCCAAATGGCAATAGAAAGAGAGCCTCCAAAGGTCTCCTTTGTAGAATCTATTTGTGCTCTTCCATTTGATAGGAGTCTATACATGGTCTCATTTCCTAGGGATATTGAGGTTCCCAAATATGACAAGTATGATCAAAATAGTGACCCCCATGACCATGTGTGTCACTTTTACGCTCTTAGCATGGACTTCCTTCACGAAGACACATTTTTTCTATGATTATTCCCTTGGAGCTTAAGAGGACAAGCTTTAGAATGGTTTGCAAAGTTGACACCTCCTTTGAAGACTTTTGATGAGTTAGCTATGCGCTTCACACAACACTATTCATACAACATTCAACAACCTATCACTATGATAGATCTAAGTGCTCTAAGGCAAAATCAAGGTGAGCCATTTGCCACTTACTTGCAATATTGGAGGTCAATGTATTCTTGATATTCTCATCAATTACTCGAAAGAGAAAAGATTGATATGTTTTTCAACACTCTAGTGCCTGAGCTATATTATGATCTAAGGAAACAATTTTTCTCCTCTTTTAATGACATGGTTGAAAGTGCATATAGGATTGAGGATGTGGCTATAAGAAAGGGTGATATTGTTATCAATAAGGATAGTAGAAACTATGGCAAAGACAAGAGAAAACCTTGGAATAGAAATAAGCATGTTGTCAACGATGGGGTTGTAGATGTCCCTAAAGCTAAAGAGCTTACTTTCAACCTTTCTAATGCCATCTACGCAGCAAAACAACAAGAAGCTGCCAATGCTCAAAATGCTCCTAAGCCTCAGTATGCAGATAAGCCAAAGAAGCAATTCTGACGACGGGTCTATACCCCATTGGCTGAACCATATGATGTGATTCTTAAGACTTTGGTTGCCAATAATTATCTTACGCTTCCTGAGAAAACTCATCCTTATGATTTTCCAGTTAAGCTTGATTGGTGGAGAGAGGATTATTACTGCCACTATCACAGAAACAAGGGACACAAGACTGACAATTGTTTCATGCTTAAAGATATTATACAAGATCTCATTGATGGAGGCACAATTCTCACAAATGGCTTAGTTAAAAACTCTAATCACTAGGCTTTCAAAGATCCTCTACCTAAGTATGACAAGGGAGAGTCCTCTCAACCAAATAAGAAGAATCATGATGCTAAGCTCAACTACACATATACTTTTGACTTGCCTGTGATCAACATGGTAGAGCCTGTTGAGAGTGTTCATATGATGAGACCTCAAGATGATAATAAAGCCAATCATGGTATGCCAAACTTGGTCTTGCAAACATGAGGTAGTTCATCTTCCTAAAGTGAGGCACTGAATGTTGTTACTAGGGGGCAAGCTAAACTGGTCCTTAAAACTGCGCCTGATCCTAAACAAGCCTCATCTTCCAAACCAGTAGTTCCTTCAGCTTTGTCTAGCTATGATCTTGTCCATCAGTTGCAACAGATACCTGCACATATATCTATTTTTGAGTTGCTTGAGCTATCCCCTTTGCATAAAGAGATCCTTGAGAAAGCTCTTCATATAGCTAATGTCCCTAATAACATTGACCTAGATAGGTTCCACACTATGGTCAACCACATCTCATCACCTCATTATCTATCCTTTTCTACAGAAGATGACGTATCTCTTAGCCACCCTCACAATCTTGCCTTACACATTGAAGTTATGGTCTACCATACCTGAGTCTGCCGAGTCCTGATAGACAATGGTGTAGGGTTAAATATTGTTTCTTTCAATGTCATACAAAAACTAGGTTTTTCAGAATTTGCTGTCGATCCTAAGTGGAAAATCACTATAAAAGCATATGATGAAGTTGAAAGATCTTCCAAAGGTCTTGTCACGTTGCATGTTCGAGTAGGCCCTGTCACAAAAGATATCATGTTCCAAGTATTGGATGTCCCACTTGCTTATAACATCCTTTTGGGCCATCCTTGGATCCATGACATGCAAGTTGTACCTTCTACATACCATCAGTGTGTCAAATTCCCACATAACGGAGCTGAAATTGTTATTCCAGGGGATCATTCTATTGCTATTAATGCTCTTGCTACTGCTGAAATGTTTGTTCCTCATGACAAACCTTCTAATGATCCTACTACATCCCTTGTTGCTGCTAAGAAAACATTTAAGATGATGAGCCTTGGTATGGGTGAATACACACTGGATTCCCTTATTGCTATGCCTACTTCTCATAGATCATATGGGAGACCTTCTGATAAGATGAAGCCTTCTGCTTCTGCCATGACAATTTTTGGTAATTTTGTTCAAGCGTCTATACCCCTAGAGGTAGAAAGAGAAGAACAAGCTATTAGAGAATGGATCTATAGAGACGAAGAAGACAGTACCACTATTGCTACTCATATTTCTCCTAAGCGCTATGGTAAAGGCTATAATTTTTTGCAAAAAATGGGCTATCAAGGTCAAGGACCTATAAATGATAATGGACATGCCCTAGTCGAGCCTTTGAGTCATACTAATGGCTGACCCTCTAAGATTACAATAGGTCTAGGATATGGTGTCGATGATGACCTCCCTACATGTTCTAGAAATGCTCCCATGATTAGTGATTCAGACACAGATATAGATGAGTCACCACTACACACTATGGCTCAAATGGGAGACAATCTTCCTTCTACTTCACTCCTTTGGGGAGAAGAACACATACCTGCTGTGGACATAGCTAAAGCTGCTACACCTAGAAGCTGACAACGTAGGAATATTTTGTAGTTAATGAAAAGAGGAGATCTCACAAATAATGATGTTGAAGCCTCTACTTCTAAAGGTCCTAAACCTTCTTGGTGCAAGCATCCCACTAGAAGTGTAACAACAGATTCAAATGAATATGAATGGGATACCCTCTCTGACGGATCTTCCACAGTGGATATGGAAGTGGATGTGGTTCATACTTATGGTGGCCAATCTAACGTAGTTGATGAGTCTCGTGTAGGGTCTGATGAGTTTAATCCATGTATTGCTTTAGTGGACCATGTTGGTCCTTCTATGACAAGTCTAGATCTTAACACTTTCAGAGCTTACCCTATAGGCTCGACCTCTCTTGTCACTAGAGATGGCATCCCTTGCATAAATGCTATTGAACCAATCACTTCATTTCATCTTGCAAAATCAAATCTCATAGCTTGGTCCACCCAGGATCAACATGCCATTGAACTTGTTACTTCTTCCACCAGTGAACCAGCAATAAAAAGGACTGAATCAAAAATCAAGTATCTCAATCATCAAATCAAAATAAAAGAGCAATGGTCAGATGGTGAAAACCACATTATGGTGGTATCCGAACCTAAAAAAAGTAAAAGTAAAGATTTTCTCAAAAATGATGATTATTCAATAAAAGATGAAAAGTTGATTCTTTACTAGAACATGGTGAACTTATCTGAAAATAAAATTGCTAATGTCATGGTTACTTTGACATCCATTTTACAATTGAAAAAGCATAAATCACACTTTAAGTTCCTGGTTGAAGAATTACACTATCTTGCTCATATTCCTTACAATGCCATCATATTTTCCTATCTCCTAGATCATGTTATTCCTGAAAATCTAAAGCGCCATTTCATCCATCATGCCTCACACTTTACCCTCATCTCTGGTGACTTATATAGGGAGGGTCTAGATGGAACTCTCCTGCGGTGTCTAGAAATAGAGGAGTCAGACAAAGTGCTAGCTGAAGTCCGCAACGGTATATGTAGATCACACTTTAATGATCCCGCGCTATCTTGGAAATTGCTTAGGGCTGGCTACTATTGGTTAGGACCTTGTATTATCATAGTAGCATTTGGGTCTAGTGCCTCTTAGTTATCTACATCAGAGGAAGCAGAGCTTACCAAGCCTATCAATGTTCTACAATTGCAAAAGTTCTATGCCTAAGGTTCTTGAGCTCTTTGTACATATCCTTTATTGATCTTGAAAAAATTCCAAAAAATTCATATATGATGCTGAAAAAATCCTAAAAAGCATATAAAGTCCTGAAAAAATACAAAAACAATAAAAAATGCAAAAAAATAATTTAAAAAAAATAGAAAAAGTGCCTTGGTGAAAACCTGGAAACAGGCGCCTTGGTAGCAAAAATACAAAAAAATTGAAAAAAAGTCTTGAAAAAATATATCAAGTGGTGAAAACCTAGAAACAGGCGCTACTTGAGACCCTTGCACCTACGTCTATCAGCCTTGCATGGTGCTCTTTCGCTCCACTTCTCACTTTGCCTCTCCTAGCCTAGAATTGACTCTTGTCTTAGTCTTGGGGGCATACATTGTTCTAGCTTATCTTGGGTCTCTTTGTGCATTTCGGTTTCTTAGGCACCTCACAAATGGTGTTTTTCAACACCACCCCAACAGTGTTTTTTAACACTACCCTAGCGTCAAGTGTTTCTCAACACTTATTAGATGTCTTACCCGTAGTCTAGCATGATAGGATATTTCTCATTCGTAGATGTGATACTCAAAGTTTGATTCTATGACCTACACACATGCACTTAAACACTTGACTTGCTGACATTTGCTTTATTTCTTTGTGTGTTGTCTATGATGATTTCTTTGCTGAATGTTCTATCCCTAATAGTTTTTGATGATGCTGAGCTAGAAGACTGGGGCATGAGGACATGTTTTATCTACTTTCTACCTATGGGTGTATTTTGTTGATCTTGGTTGTCATGAACATTTATGCTTGTTCCACTTGACTCTGGGATTTACAAGGTATTATCCTTGACTATTTTCACAAGTGCATACTTATAGTCATCTTGACTTTCCTTGTGTCTCGATGCGAGTATAATCTTTCCAAATTAAAATTAGGCAATCTCACTACACTAGTCATCTTGACCTATATGTCTTTGGTGCCTAGGTGGGATTCCCACATTCCTATCTGATATAGATCATATTCAGATCCACATAGTTATACTAGTGTATATTGTATGATCTTGCAATGCTACCAATAAAGCTCGATGATGAATATTAGAGTCTAATAGCTTTGTGACCTTGCAAGTAAACCACTTTTCATAGTATCTTGCATTTTTAAGTTCATGATAGATTAGTCTTGCATCTTGCATATGGAGAGAGCTATCCTTTCATCTTTCGTGGACCTATCGGTCAACTGCGCTCACCTTTCACTTCTTCCCGATCATGTCTTTCACTTCTTGTCTTTCATATCACATCATTTTCTCTTCATTTCAGGATCAAAACTAAAATCTGAGTTCACCTTGATCGTCCGAATTGCATTTCTCCTTCTTCCGCATAGTTGATTGACCTTTTGAGGCCTGATCCTTTGATCTTCATTGGGGCATCTTTTCTTTCTTCATCCCCATCTCTTTCAAACTTCTAGTCTTCCATTTCATTTATTCACTTCATCTCTTTAAGGTTTGACTTCATCTTTATCCTATAGTCAAACTGGGGCATATCTTCACTGCTTGATGGTTATCCTATCATCTTTCATCTTCGATTATGATTTCTAGTGATTTGATCATGTTTCTCTTGCTTCTGCATTCCCTCTACCTAATTTTGCTTTCGATCTCGAGGGGGCAGACACATCGTATCCTATTGGCTATTCTCTAGAGCATATTCTTGACCATTCCATTTTCTTTGATCGATATATCTTTGCACTTGACATATTAGTTCTTATCTTGAGTCTTGGACTGTCCATCTCTTTCCTAAGTGTTCAGTACTGTCGCTACCAGGCTGACCATGTAGGATTTTCTATTTCTCTGCACTTCATTCTTTGGAGTCAAATTGCTATCTCTTGTCTTCTTGGCTGATCTATTCTTTGACGTAATGTGTTCCCAAATTGATCACACATTATTCAAAGAGGGGAAAATGTATACACTTAAAAATGGTCACTTAGACTATTAGCCCCTTTTGCTAAAATTATCAATTGCTTATTCTTGATCAAATCCTAGTTCTATCATTTATTCGATTATTTTCTATGGGCTAACCATCTTATCATAAAGTCTTTATTTAATCAAAAGGAATTCCCTCCTCTTTTAATTAAATAAAAAGCCTCCCACTTTTCCTCTTATCCTAAGTAGCACAAATAAAGCATTATTCTTATTTTATATAAAAAAGGAAAAAGCACTTTTTATCTCATATGGACACAAAAGTCAACTCTTATTTTCTCATTAGAGGATACTTGTGCACATGGATTTCTCCTCTTTGATGCTCCACCATTGATTAAATCTTTTTCATCTTAGTCTCCATGGTCCATTCCTTCTCATTTCTTATAAAAGGAGAGCTCTCTTCTTCATTCTAGACCCCCAACTTTTTATGCTAACTTTATGCTGCAAGATTTCTTGGAGACTTTAGAGCTTTTGAAGACTTTGGAGCCTTTTGGAGATCTTTCTACATTTAGCTTTCATTCTTGCATTCTTAGCTTAGCTTCATGTTTATGCTTTCTTAGATTAGTTTCCTTTCAAGCTCTAGCTTAGATCTCACATAGTCTAAATAGTAAGGATTTGTAATACTTCTATCTTTCATTTTTATAGGTTAGCTTTCATTTCCATTTCTAGCATAGTTGCATTGCATTTGCATTTCCATTTAGATTCTTGGGGATATTTGCATTCTTTCCCTTGTCTTCATTTGAATCTCCCATTGCATGGTTTACTAGCAAGGTTATTGGCTTAATAGCTCTAGCTGAGAGCATTCTTAACACCCTTGCACTCCATGCCTAGGGAGCTCTAAATCAATTTCTCAAGGTTTCCAATCCATGGATTCTCTTGGAAGCAATGATTTAGAGAAGTGCACATCTTAGTGTGTACAACATTAACCACATCACTAGATTTTGGAAATAGCTAATAAGGAAATTGGAATAAATATAAACTAATACAAATAATTGTTGATAAAGAAGGTAATTCCATGTGTAGAATAAGATGAGGTCAGATGTGTAAAAAAAAAAATCTATACTAGTACTAAACATAAAACTTTTTACTATGAAAAATATATACGAAAAATGATGCTTTTTTTATTGTTTAAGAAGGGTTCATCATAGATGAACCAACTATAATTTCATGTATCAAAAATGATAATATTATAATTTTTCTTGTATACAGATAATCATAACAACTTTATAATTGACATCTAAATAGTGAGACTTTCTTAAGGTATCCATATCCTTTATATCCTACAATAATAGTATTCCATGAGATGTTGTCTCATTGTTTTAAGTGATTATTTCAAGCGATCAAAGGCATTTCTAGCAACCACCAAACTTGTAAATGAGCTTATTATGATTTTTTTTGCATGTAGTAAAGCCAAATTGTGTGAGAGATAAAAGAGTGGACATTTAAATTGTTGTTAAACATGAGTTTACAATTATACAATTATTAGAGATACAAAGTTCTCTTCATAAGGAACATGTGTGTGTTGTGCCTCCTCCAACACAATTTTGGAACATCGAGATTTGGAAGGAAAAAGCAAATTTTTTCTAGCAATAAAATGTGAATAGTCCCTCTTTTGTGTGATAAAAAAAAAACCAATATTGCAGGTAAACCAAAATATTTATGTGGAGTATAAAGAATTAGGGAGGATATTAATAACATCAAAAAAGGCAATCGTTGTAATAATCCAATTTTGTAAACTCCAAAACTCATTTGCAACTTTAACAACGAAAAAAATATTTCAAATAAAAAATCAAGTATCTAATAAATACATTGGAACACTAAATAACTCTTTTCCAAATGTTCAATCATCACCATTTACTCATTTTTTCCCCTCATTTATGATACTAAGATCATTTGAGAACAATTTTTGTTTTAAAAGGATATTTCTTCAATCATATTTTTTAAAAATATGCATATATTAGTTACATATATAAACAAAAATAGAAATCACTAGCACAACACACAGTTGAACAAGAGATGATATTTTTTGGTGCTCTTGGAAAAATCACCCATTTTGGAATCATTACTTAGGCACAAATCATACTTCAAAACACATACGAGAGGGTATGAAGCTTCTTTTTCTTTTTCTTCTCTATTATTTTAATTTCAACATTATTGTCACAAAGAAAACCTTATCATGAAATTGTTAGATCTAAGATCTAATTATTGAGAGGGAGGGGGGGAGGGGGTGAATCAGTAATCTACCACATATCCAACATTTAACCATTTAAAATTTTTCATGTATCATTCAGAAGATTAAATTTAATAGAAGCAAACAAAAATATAACCATAAACACATCCACACAACAATGAAACTCTTGACACAAAAATTTATCTCATGGAAACCCAAATAGGGAAAAAGCCATAGTGGGGATTAGTACCTACTAAATGATGTACTCTTCTAAAGTATGCCCTGGGTGAAACCAAAAAAGTGAGTCTCACTTTTGGGGATGAACGTGATGCAAGAGCATCCTAGGATTCTTGGCAATCTTGTATCAACCAAAAATATGTTTGTCTTTGAAGGTAGATTGTTAGTTTTGATCTTGGTTTGGAGAGTTCTTGCTCGGTTTGGGAGACTGGTTGCTCAGTTTATGTGGTTACCAGGGTGCTTAGTCTCTAAAGAATGCTCAGTGACTGAAGGCATTGGTTCTCTAGCACTCGGTAATAACTATGTTCCTCAGTCATGCCTGGCTTGGTCGGTTGACTGGCACTCGGTTATTTCCTTTGTTGCTCGGTGTTCATGCTTACTAACTGGATTATTTGGATGAATTGGCTTGGCTGACTAGTGCATTTAATTTGGGTCATGCTCCTCGAGTTATGGATTGACCGTTGGACATGCAGGGACCTAGATCTGGTATGTTGCATTCTTCTATGTGGATCTAATGACCGTTGGGGCCATCTTTTGAAGAGTTTGCTTATTTTGTAAGGCTATGTGAGAGTTGACTGATGTTTTAGCATTTAATATTTATTTATAAGATTTAATTATTTTATCAGCTAACTTATGGCTGGGAATCAATATTTATAGGATGCTTGGGGTAGTTGTTTGGACATCAATTTTGTTGGAGGAAGGTTAGTAGCCTATGAGATTAGGAGCAAGAAGATTGCTTGGAAGTTTGAGTACAAGTTTAGATCTTTCCTAGGTGCCTACTAGTGTGTTGCCTGTTGCAGACCTGGACTACCTGAATGCTGATATTGGGGAAAAGATATGGATCTTGTGAGATCTTGTAGATTGTTACTTGCATTGTAATTGGTCGTAACCGGGAAGGCCTTACAAACTGACACATTGCATGTAATTGGTACTTTGATGAATAAAGACTTCTATTTCATTGTAGATCTATTATTGTTTCTTTGTATTTCTGCTGCATATTGGTTTGGCTACAAGGTTGGTCAGTCCTTAATTGGATCCACCCGTCTTGACTGCATTAAGTGGTATTAGAGTGAATTTTGTTCCTATTTGAGAAAAGTTTGTTCCTATTGGAGCCGAGTGGATCTTGTGTATCTAGATCTTGATTTGAAGATGCATCCAAGGAGAAATCATGAGATCTCTGAAGAAGAAGAAACTACTGGAGAATTTTGTCTTGATGATTTTAGGGCTTTGCATAAACAAGTGCAAGACCTACAAGAGGAATTGAGAAAGAAGAAGCCTACCTTGAAAGAGGATAGTGATGATGAATTTGAGGAAGATCACTTTGAAGAAGTTGTAGAAGAAGCTAGAGATTCTGAGGAGAATCGAATTCTGAAAGATATGACTAAGATTGGGAAGAGACCTAAGATTGAAGTTTCTACATTTGTTGGAAGCCTTACGCCTAAAGAATTGATTTATTGGATCAATGAGATTGATGAATACTTTGAGTATGAAGAAATAGAAGATCCTGATAGGGTTAGATTTGCAAAGACAAAGTTGAAAGGTCATGCAAATATCTGGTGGAGAGAAGTTCAGTTGGAAAGAGGTAAAAGAGGAAAATAGAAGATTACTAAGTGGAACCAAATGGTTGACAAGTTGAAGAAGCAATTCATTCCAATGGATTATGAATTGGACATGTTTAGGAAGATGCAAGCTTTGAAGTATACTAACAAATCGGTACATGAGTATACCGAGGATTTTTATAGAATCCTAATTAGGACTGGTCATTCTGAAGATGATAAAGAGAAGGTTCCTAGGTATGTCTATGGTTTGAGACCTAGTATTTAGGAAGAGTTACTTACTGTGTGGATGACAACAATCGGCAATGCTTATCAGATAGCATTAAAGATTGAAGAGAAGCTGAATAGGAAGTATGAAGGAAAGAAGAACAGTAGGAACCGAGGTGGGAAGACTAGTGAGACTATTGCTAAGAGTAGTGTGATAGAGAATCCTAAGCTTGATGTGGGATCTGGTGGTGGACAAGTTACTAAGAATGCTGGACAGAGAGGAAAGTGGAAGAATGAGTTCATTGGCACTTGTTATAACTATGGTGAAGCTGGTCATAGAAGTTGGCAGTGTCCTAAGAAAAGAGTTGCATTAGTTGCTGAAGAAGACATTAAGAATGTTCCAGAGAAAGGTGAATGTCTTGTCACTAGAATATTGGCTGCATGTGTCTCTGAACCGGTGCAAAGGAGGAATTTGTTCTGAACCAGATGTAAGTGCAAAGATAAGGTATGTAATGTTCTAGTTGATGGTGGCAGTTCTGAGAACTTTGTTTTAGATGAAATGGTTAGTAAATTGAATTTGGAAAGAAGGAAGCATCCTAATCCTTATCAGATTAGTTGGATACAAAATATTTCTAAGGTTAGAATTGAAGAATAATGCTTGGTTAAGTTTCAGATTGGATCTTACCATGATGAGATATTGTGTGATATATTACCTATGGATGCTTGTCATTTGTTGCTCGGTAGACCTTAGCAGTTTGATGCAAATGTTTTGTTTGATGGTCATGCTAACACCTATGTGGTTAGGCATGAAGGAGCTCAACATAAGTTGATACCTTTACAGGAGATAGGGGTTAAGGGATGTGGAGTTATTAGGTTTTTTCCTTATGAAAAGCCTCACAAGCAGAAGGTCAATGAACCTATTCCTGTTTGGCCTGATTTGAAGAAGAAGGAGGATGACATCTCTAAAGATTTTGTTGAGATCAAGAAGTAGATGGTTTTGCTGGTAGAGATGGTTCATCAGATGGTGACGTTTATGACATAGATAGATGCAAATGATACTGAGTTGATTGAGGAGTCTGAGATGGATGAACCTTATTGAGGCACTTAGGTGGTCAGTAGTGGTCAGAGTTGGTTGCTATCTATTGCCGACCGAAGGGATAAGAAAATTGAAAACCAAAAGGAATTTCTGCCTGAGATAGTGAATGAAGTGAAGACTACTTGGGATGAAGGACAAGAAGAAATGTGGGTGAAGAACAGATTTGGCATACCTGTTCTGATTCCCTTGAGGCATTCCTGATTTCCTTATAAGAAAATCTTTCTGACCTAGGGTGTTTGATGCAGGAGCATCCTAGGATTCTTGGCAATCCTATATCAACCAAAAATATATTTGTCTTTGAAGGTAGATTGTTAGTTTTGATCTTGGTTTGGAGAGTTCTTTCTCGTTTTGGGAGACGAGTTTCTCAGTTTATGTGGTTACTAGGGTGCTCGGTCTCTAAAGAACCCTCAGTGACCGATGGCATCGATTCTCTAGCGCTCGGTAATAACTATGTTCCTCGGTCATGCTTGGCTTGGTTAGTTGACTGGCACTCGGTTATTTCCTCTATTGCTTAGTGTTCATGCTTACCGACTAGATTATTTGGATGAATCGGCTTGGCTGACTAGTGCATTTAATTTGGGTCGCACTCCTTGAGTTATGGATTGACCATTGGACATGTGGGGACCTAGATCTAGCATGTCACAATTCTTCTATGTAGATCTGATGACCGTTGGGGCCATCTTTTGAAGAGTTTGCTTATTTTGTAAGGCTATGTGAGAGCCGACTGATGTTTTAGCATTTAATATTTATTTTTAAGATTTAATTGTTTCATCAGCTGACTTGTGGCTGGGAATCAATATTTATAGGATGCTTGGGGTAGTTGTTTGGGCATCAGTTTTGTTGGAGGAAGGTTAGTAGCCTGCGAGCTTAGGAGCAGGAAGATTGCTTGGAAGTTTGAGTACAAGTTTAGATCTTTCCTAGGTGCCTACCAGTGTGTTGCCTGTTGCAGACCTGGACTACCTAAATGCTGATGTTGGGGAAAAGATATGGATCTTGCAAGATCTTGTAGATTGTTACTTGCATTTTAATTGGTCATAATTGGGAAGGCCTTACAGCTAGGCACATTGCATGTAATTAGCACTTTGATGAATAAAGACTTCTATTTCATTGCAGATCTATTATTTTTTCTTTGAATTTCTACTGCATATTGGTTTGGCTACAAGGTTGGTCAGTCCTTAACTGGATCCACCTGCCTTGACTGCATTAGAACAATTTTTGGTCAGGCCCAAAAATTCAATTTTTAAGGTCTTCGTACAAAGTAGTCTTCGTACAAAGTAGGGGTCTTTGTATGAAGCCCTATGACCTCTTCATGTGAAGAACCTGACATGGGGTACTTCTCACAAAGGGACAATGAAGCCTTCGCACAAAGACCCCCTTCGCACGAAGACCCCTTACACCAGATTTGCTACAAATTTTTGATGGAGGGGTGTCATTTTTACAATTACTAAATTCATGGAGAGCAGTAGACCCCAGCATTGGAGCAAACCCCTAAAGACCTCGTGATGACCTCGTTGACTTCGTCCTCCTTGCCTTCTAATCCACCTCCTTCGATCGTCATATATTCTAGGTACACACATTTTTCTTTTTTTTTTAAATTATTTTTTATTGTAAATTATATGTTTATAACTTATTTTAGCTCATTATTTTATTTTCAAATAGTTTTTCATTTTTCAGTAATTTTAATTTTAAAAAATTAGGTTTAAGTTACAAAATTATATTATTAAATGTTAGAAAATACTAGAAAATGTTAGAAAATACTAGAAAATGTTAGAAAATACTAGAAAATGCTAGAAAATACTAGAAAATGCTAGAAAATACTATAAAATGTTAGAAAAAACTAGAAAATGTTAGAAAATTTTAGATTTTTAGTAATCTTATTGCTTGTTTTCAAAACCTTAGGAAAATTTACAGAAACTTGAAACTTTAGGAAAATTTAGAAAAGTTTGAAACCTTTGAAAAAATTAGAAAATTATTAGAAAATGATAGAAAATGGTAGAAAATTTTAAAACTTTATCTCTCCCCATGTGCCCATTATGACTCTCCCACTAAACTCCTTAATACTCTATCCACACCCTCTTAAGACTCTCACTCTCTCTTCCCATCTATTAATACTTTATTTATTGTCATGCTACTATTTGACACTAATTAAGAATCTCTCACCAAACCCCTTAAGACACACCTACCCCCTTAACACTAGGCTTTTTAACACTATCTGTTTCCACACTTAAGACTCTCTCTCTCTCTCTCTCTAGGACTCTCTCCCCACCAATTATTACTCTCTCCTCTTAGGACACTCACACCCCCCCTCTCTCTCTCTCTCTTTGTGGGTGAGTTCACTTCAACTGTTGTTACTACCTTTACCTTTATACTAATGTAGCCGAGGGTCTCCTTCTACATCCATCCTACCGGTCCTTTACTACTGACCGAGAGCCCTACTATTTTAAGGGAAGATTATTCCCAAGAACTATAGTTGCTAAACTAATAAAGAGAGGGGCATGAACACCCATGTTACACATAGAATCTTAACCCCCTACATCGACTATCATTCAATCCCTTGGGTATGCTATTATCCTTATCATTTTTGGAATGCAGAGGAAGCTTGACAATCAAGGTGTTAATGACATGGATAGGGGTTGGAAAAAATATGGAGCTGCTCTCCACCCACCCATGTTACGTATAGAATAGGGAAGGATAGTGAGGCAATATTGAATGATTTGGTTTTCGGAAGCTCGAGCTCATCTAGGGTTGGTTTCTAAGGGGAAAATCATTCCTTCAATGTTGTAGAGAGGATACTCTTTGGAATTACAAAAAATATTGAATAAGAATAAATACTATTTGGAATTACATAAAGTATTGAAAGGGCAATGTGGGAAATAGAGAGGGATAAGTTAAAAAAGGAAATGGGTTAGTAGAAATAGGAAATCACACTCTTATAGGATAAGGTGGACTCAGTTGTTAAATTATTTCCTAAGATTCTAGAATACCAGCCACCACCTAGGGTGTATGCCCTGTGCCTAAGGGAGCAATTTTTTCTATTTCAATTTATAAGATTTATCAAAGATTTGAGTCCTAACATAGATACCCCTCAGTCCTTTATGGTCATAAATGAAATGTCACCTGACTTCATTAAGAACCTTCTTTGTGAACTATATTTGCATCATTATGTCATTCCATCAAACACAGAATGGAATCCCCTATTATTTATGGGGGACATACATTTGTCCTCACTAGTTTCTTGGGTTACTAATGAAATATACTATAGGGAACAACTAGATAGGTATAGGGCATTTGAACATAATGTTTCACTTCCATTACACCCTAAGAGTAAAACACCCAGATGGCTTTACTGTGACTGGTTGGAAATTTCCTATGGTTTTAATGTTTCCACACATCAAAGAAGGATATTAGAAAATAGAGAATAGGTGCATGCAGAATTTGAAAGGTTGTCCTTGGCTGATGGGAATAGAGTTGTAGATGGATTACAATAGAGGTAGGCTAGATTGACTATGTTTTTGAAAAAGGTAGAGCCACACAACATCATCAAATTTAGAGCAGCTATGCAAAGGGTCCATTGGTACATAGAATTGGGCTAACAACCAAGACCAAAGAGATGGATGCCTCTCACATTCCAACCTCCTGTGCTCCTGTAGCCACTATATAGTTGTGTAGATGATGAGCTAGATGAGGATTTAGAGGTAAGCCAGTGAGTTAGGGTGGACAGAATGAATGGGTTTTACTGGAGGGTGCACACTTCTATGATCAGACAAACACAAGAAGGTGACTTCAGGTTGCTAGCAAAGATTAAAAAAAATCTTCAGTGCCTGAGGACATGCCTAGTCTTCGTAGGGGGAAAAATGATGAGGCATATTAATGCCATACTTTAGGATACCCTAGCATGATAATTGCTAGACCTTTTTCTTCTTTTTGATACATTTACCTCAAGACTCTTATATTTTTCTACTACTATATGGCATGCCGCCAATAGACATTTAACATGGTTTGAACATACTTAAATATGCTATGATTGGATAAATTACTATATTTCTTGTTTTGAAAGATATTGTTGTGTTTCAATGAGTAGAGTAGATGTTTGAATATGATTAATTATGCATGTTCTGATAATTACTATCATAAATGTCTTATCCTAACCCTTGAAGGCATAGTGCATTGGAATGGCAGATGTTGTTTTGACAAGGTACGTCACATTCATTCATGGAGTGTTCCTCTTGATCTTCTTGCAGCTTTTAGCAGAAGAACATTCAATACAACACCAGTTGAAGGATAAGGTGGCAGTTCCAGTGAAGAGCAAGGCGGCATGTTAATTTCTATGAGAAGATCTAGGCGCGAGTGGGAAGTTAGATTTGCTGTTAGGACAACTCTTTCCTCCATTCTAGATTTAATCTATTTTAGTCTCAAAATATTTCCTCATTTCTAATCAGTAGTGTTGTAATAAATATCCGCCTATTTCTGAGACCTAGTTAGGGAAGTAGTTAGGATTTTTTCCTTTAATTAAATCCCCACTCCTGCGTGAGAAAGGAGGGCATTGTCAAGTTTAATATAGCAATAGTTTGTTTTCACTGTTTCATGGAATTTCTGCATTTTGTCATTCAATCAATAAATAAATGAAGTGTTGATATTCAGCTGAGTATAATTGTGATTCAAGATACTCATCCAAGGGGGCCCACTTGGTGAGAAATCCACAGTTAGATAGATTCATATTATTTAGAATCATTTCCTACATTTTCATTGTTTTAGTGCCAAGTGTTGAACTTCTCCTACATCCAAAGTTATAGATCGGCTAACGCCTCCTATAGCTAAAGTAGTGTAACAATTAAAAGTACTATGGCATAGTTTGTAAGAGTCCCCATGTCTTGTTAGCAGTTATATTTCTATAGTTTCTATTCCAACATTTACTTTTCTGCAACTTCATCTTAAGCATTACTTTAGCATTCATTTCTTGCAATCATAGCATAGTTTCCTTTCAACATTTCTTTCCTACAACAATGATAAAATGTATGGCTAAGTGATAACTGGTGCATATACCTTGTTGGCCCATTTCAAGTAATATGTCCCTAGTTTCACATACTAAATGAATTTCTATAAAGAGGATAAGCTGCTCGGTCAGATGTCCAATCCTTGAGTTCGGAATTATACCTAGTTTTTGAGCCTTTATAGGAAGTGATTATTTTTGGTGCCATTGCTGAGAATGGTGCTAAACCAAGTCCTCACAAAGCCATTCCTAGAATTTGTTTCATTCCCAGCTTTCATTAGAATACATTACTTATAGATGAACTCTACAAATCACATCACTCCCTACTATCTATATGCATAATCGAAGAAGAGACGCTAGAGGAAGGTACTTGCCAAATCAATCCAATCATCCATTTGAGGAAGAAAGTTCATTTGTTGATGCCACAATTGACCTCCCTAAAACTACATCATCCTCCTCATCTTCTAAAGAAGAACAATTTGGTTCTTTTCAAGAGCAACCTAAAATTAACACATTTGCAGAAGTCTTTTCTCATATGAGAGCCCATTTTCCTGAAAATCCTATCAAACAAGAAAATTCCTTACAACTAGTCATATACCAACCTCCTCCTCATCCATCGCCTCTGTGACCTATAAATCCTACCAAGATGGTGTTAGGAATAGTTCCAAGAGATAACTGAGAGGGGGGGGGGGTGAACCAGTTATCTACTAGTTTCAATTTTTTATCCAATTAAGTATACTTAAACATCAAGCATAAACACAATGAAAGAACACTTGAACACAACACCAATATTTTGGTTATGGGGAAACCCAAATAGATAAAATTGCCAGTGGGAATTGACACCCACTAATAATCTGCACTAGTGTTTTATGATCCTTGTTAGAAGATACTTAACCCTGTTAGGAGTTGCTTTACGATATATTTAGTATAGTGACCTGGTCAAGGGTCAGACCCTGTTAGGAGTCTTTTACAATGAACCCTATTAGGGGTGAGGATGCACTATCTGAGAGCACACTACTCAAAGGGGTGAAGGCTACAACCTTCTGAATAATAGATACACACTATATCTAGATCTTGGTGAACTATGCTTTGACCTACTATTTGGATCAGTTCCAATGTATAGAAAAAACACTTTACTTGGTTGCATAGACCTTCTACTGATGTCTCAACACTTCACACACTCTACTCTACTCTTCACAATCAACTCTAAACCATACTTAGCAATCACAAATGACTGCCTATAAATATCTTTCCTCCAAATGATATAATCAAGTTAGCCTATTAGAACCACCTTGAAATCATATTAGAGAAACCATAACATACTCCAATAATAATTCTATTGGCTCTACTAAGCATGCAACACATTCTGGGACCTATCCAATATTAACAAATGTAGATGCACGCTGCACACTGTTGGGTCTACCAAAGTAACTAAAACTTTCTCCTCAAACTGAATTACATCATGCGCTCTTAACCAAACATTACTAACTATTATCCAAGCACTAATCCAAGGGCACATACCCAAATGATAGGTGCAACTCCTAAACCAATATAATCTCTATCAGATCTTCTTAATAAATATAGGAAACTACTACTGCTGAATAGCGACTACATAACTTTACTTCTACTGATCATCAGACTGTGCGTCCATGAATGTAACATCACTAACATTTCTCCATCACATATCCAAATGTGTAAGGCTCTATGATAACTGTATGGATAACTATAAGGCTATATAACTATCTATAATAACACTTAACCTCTGTATCCATGATATCATGCTGATAACATGTCCATGCTATATATACCATAATCTTACTGTATAAGTCTTCCATGCATGCTACTTACCATATGTTGTCATCAATGACAAACATATAGTCAGTACTAGTCTACTGGCAAATCTCCAATAGATGGTTAATCCCCTCGCATTTCCATTCCCTATTACTAACCAGTGAGACAATAACAACCTCAAAAACATACCTTCTTTGGCCCTACCAAAATTATACGGTCTAGTAATAGAAGACCCATATACCTTTATCTTTGAGTTTGATATTCTATGTAGAAGTTATGACTACACCACTGACTCTCACAAGCTCAAACTCTTTCCTGTGACTCTTAAGGAGTCTACTTTGCATTCGTTTATGGGCCTAGGATGAGATTTTGTTCATGATTGGGAAAGAATGCAAGAAGCATTCTTGACCAAGTATAAGGAGTATTGTTTGGGAACTGATATGCAAGGAGAAGACATCTTTAAAATGACTTAAAAAGAGGATGAGTCACTTGAAGACTATAACTCATGGTTCATGTATAGCCTGCGAAGGAATATAGAGCATGAGCTTAATGAAGAATCTCATAAGTTGTTATTTCTAAGAGGTATACAAGATGGATGCACTGAAGCTTTAGACTTGATGGCAGGAGGGGACATAACTCAATCCAGTTGGGATGACATAAAGAAGATATTCCTCAAGTACACAAGAGATACTGGAAAGCATGAAATAGGATACAAAGCCATAATAGGAAGGACAAATGGTGCAAGCACCTCTATATTAGAGATAACACATCTCTTATCTAAATTTAAACATGACATCATCAAAAATATGGCCACGTAATTGGTTACCTTGCAAGCCAAAAAGAAGCATGAGGAAGCCGAGCCCATGTTGGTAGAATTCTATCCACACTGTCGATAAAAGAAGAGGGATTTCCAGTGTAAGATGGTTGCAAATATGGAAACTACCCAAATGCCAACTAACTATAAACTAGTAGAACTAGCGGATGAGAAGCTATTCTTTATTGCTCAGCAGGGACCATGGGTGCAAAGACAAGGTATGCCTTAGGACCCACTTACATTCAATAATATATTTTATAACAATCAATAGAAATAATCTATGAATTACCCCAATCCTCCTTGGAACAACTATCAGAATCAATGCCAAAATTTCCCTAATCCACAATGGAAAAACCCTCAGGGAAATTGGAAATAGCCTCAGGGGGCATGGAAACCACCACAAGGTAAATTGGAAATCGAATCCTTAGTTGCGAGGAGGCCAACAATGGCCAAATCAGTCTCAAGGATTTATGAACTTGCCTCTTTAGGCACCACAAAAACAAGCGCTCTTACCACCACCAGCTACTAATAGCCAACCTCCAAAACTGACCCAATTGCCTACACAACCATAGCCAAACTCGAACAACAAGCCTCCCACACCTCATCAAAGCATGTATACTACTGATCAATTGTAGTATCCCATGTAGTATCCTACCTATGCAATCACCCTTGATGATATACACCTATGATCTCGAGCTACTATTTCTGCTCTTGAGCATCCAATCATAACTAAAGTACCACAAGAGGAGCCTGTAGCAACCAAAAACACTACTTCTTTACTAGCAACACAACCTCCAGCTGATAAAAGCCACCCTACCAGACCGCCTTTCCCACAAAGGTTGCAACCCAACAATCCTAAGCCTACTGAGGAAATTGGATTTAACATCCTTGATCAATTGAAGAATGTCAATGTCCAAATACCCTTATTTCATGCAATTAAGGATGTACCCACCTACAACAAAGCCATAAAAGAAGCCTACTTTAAGAAGCTAGGATGCAAGAAAAAGGATCCTTAGATAGTGCATGTGTTAGGTAAGCTAGCTAACATTATGTTAGGAAATCTTACCATCCCAAAATATTCTAACCCAAGAAGCCCTGTTGTTGAAGTCATTATTAATGGGATAGCCATTAAAAATGTATTGGTAGATCTTGGAGCAACTATAAATGTAATGACCAAGGATATAATGCAACAACTTGGCATATACAACCTCTGAAACACTCCTACTATCCTCTAGCTCGCAAATAGTTCAACCATAAAACCTAATGGAATGGTTGAAGATATAGTTGTTGACCTTAAAACCTAGTCATACCAAATAGATTTCATGATTTTGTCACCAAAAGCTACCCTAGGAAGATATCCTATTATACTTGGTAGGCCTTGGCTAGCAACTACAAATGCTCACATTGGTTGTCACTCAGGGGATATGACCATTTCTGATGGTCAACATACAAAGAATATCTTCATATGTCCTCCTTCTCAACCCCAAATGGACTTAGCCTCACCAATCTAGCCTGATATAGGAGAAGTCGAGGTTATCAATTCAGTGTCAAAGTTAATTATGATAAAAAGAGACCCTTTTTTGTAGCTTTAGGATGAAGACAAGGTAATCACCAATATCCTACAAAACTAGTATGGATCAAACCCGGATTCACTGGGTTGTTCTTCCAACAATTGCTCTCTGCAAGTTCTAAACCAAGATTTCCAATGGCCCTCTTCTGAAGCCAAAGAACTCTATCACCAATTGCTTCCTCATGAGATACAAGTACCCTCATTTACCGATGCATCCCCAATAGAGTTAACTAAGAAAATAGAAGTGTCTCCTAGTCACTTCCTAAACATTAATAGCCACCTAACCACTCTGGAGCAAACCCCTCTAACTAAAATACTGAAGGCACATACTAGAGCATTTTCTTTGGACTATTCTGACATGAAAGGCTGAGATCCAAAGTTATGCACTCATAGGATATATCTAAAAGAAGATAAACCTCTAGTCAGGAAATTTCAAAGATGAGTGAACCCAACCTTATGAGAAATCGTTAAGATAGAATTGCAAAAACTCCTCAATGCTAGATTCATTTATCCCATATCTAATAGTCAGTGGGTTTCTCCATTAGTAATTGTGCCAAAGAAAGGAGGTAAATGGCATGTGTGTGTGGATTATAGGGAACTCAATAATGCAACCAAAAAGGACCACTTCCCTCTTCCATTCATTGACCAAGTGTTGGACTCTTTAGTAGGGAAAAAGTATTTTTCCTTTCTAGATGGGTATAGCGGCTATAATCAGATCTGAATCTTTCCAAAAGATTAGGAAAAGACAACCTTCACTTGCCCTTGGGGAACTTTTGCCTATTCAGTCCTTCCATTTGGTCTTTGTAATGCTCCAACAACCTTTCAGAGAGCAGTTATCGACATCTTTGCTAACATCTCTCATGATTGTATGGAGATCTATATGGATGATTTCACAACCTATCATGAAACTTATGAGGAAGCCTTAACCCACTTAGACAAGGTCCTAAAAAGGTGTGAAGAACATAATCTATCCCTTAACAGTGAGAAATGTTTCATGATGATGCAAGAAGGGATAGTACTTGGCCACTATATATCTGTAGTAGGAATACAAGTGGATCTGGCCAAAATTGAAGTTATTCAAAACCTTCCCACACCAACCAAGAAAAAATATGTCTAAAGTTTTCTTGGACGTGCAGGCTATTACATAAGGTTTATAAAAGATTTCAGCAAAATGGCTAGTCCCCTTCACTCTCTGCTTACTAAAGATTTAGAATTTAAGTGGACCCCAACTTTTGAAGAGGCCTTCTTGTAGCTAAAGTCAATCCTTACAATAGCCCCAGTCTTATGAGGACCAAATTGGGAACTTCCATTCCATATACATACTGATGCCTCAGATCATGTTATAGGAGCTGTGCTTGGCCAAAAAGAGGACACAGTAGACAATGCTATATACTTCACTAGCAAGAATCTCCAAGGAGCTGAATTGAATTATACAGTCACAGAAAAGGAGCTTTTGGAAGTCATTTATGCCCTCAATAAATTTTGCCATTACATTATAGGGTATCAAATTTTTGTGCACACTGACCATGCAGCCATTAAATACCTTGCTAATAAGTCTGCAATCACCGAACAATTAGCTAGATGGCTTTTATTATTGCAGGAGTTTGATATCACCATAGTAGACAAGCCAAGAAAATCCAACATGGTTGCAGACTTCCTCTAAAGACTGTAGAACACAGATGAGCCACAACTTATTGATGATAGCTTCCCTGATGATCATTTGTTCTCTATTTTAGCTAAAACTCCTTGGTATGTAGATATTGCCAACTACTTAGTCTCTCAAAAGGTACCTCCCTATTTCTCACCAAAAGAAAAGAGGCTCCTGATAGAAAAAAATTCAATTTTTCATGGATTGCTGATTGTCTATTATATAATGGGCCTGACCAAATATTGAGACGGTGTGTAAGGGAGGATGAAACTTATGACATCCTCCATGCATGTCATAATGAGCCTCGTGGAGGGCATTTTTCAGCCAAGAGAATGGCCATAAATATACTGAACACATGATATTATTGGCCAACCCTCCATAGAGATGTAGTCAACTATACAAGGAAATGCAACCGATGCCAAAGGATGGGATGCCCAACAAAATTTGATGAAATGTCTCTTTTTCCACAAGTGGTAGTCACTCCATTTGATAAATGGGGATTAGATTTTGTAGGACCCATTACACCATCCTCGAATGACAACTCCTACATTCTTGTATGTATTGACTATGTAACTAAATGGGTGGAGGTACATGCTATGAAACATGCTCGAGATAACAAAGTTGCTGAATTTTTTTATGAAGAAATCTTCACAAGATATGGTGTACCAAGAGAATTGGTTATTGAACAGGGTGCTCAATTCACCTCAACATTGATTACTACACTTATGAATGAATATAACATTCACCATAGGACATCAAGTCCATACTATCTACAGGCGAATGGACAAGTTGAGGTTACCAATAGGGAGATAGAGGCCATCTCGACTAAAACTGTGCAACTCCATAAAAAGGACTGGAGCACAAGGTTACAAGAAGAAGT
The DNA here is from genome assembly GCA_027943335.1 of Chamaecyparis obtusa. Classification (NCBI taxonomy): domain Eukaryota; kingdom Viridiplantae; phylum Streptophyta; class Pinopsida; order Cupressales; family Cupressaceae; genus Chamaecyparis; species Chamaecyparis obtusa. Next base: position 272,468 of record BSBK01006779.1, read on the forward strand.
TTGGGCATATAGGACAACCTAAAAAACTACAACTAGTTTTACACCATTTGAGCTGGTTTATGGCAAACATGATGTCATGCCAATCAAATTTGAGCATAAAACATTGAGAACAACATTATAGTTAAACATTGATCTTCCAGAAGCACAACGTGATAGGTTTCTGCAGCTCAACCAACTGGATGAAATGAGAAAAGTCACCATATAGCACATGAAGATGATCCAGATCCAACGGAAAAGGTGGCATGACTCCTACATCCTAAACAAGTGATTTTCTCCTAGTGACTGGGCCCTTCTGTATGATTCTCGCTATCAAGAAAACCAAGGTAATCTCACTACTCGCTAGTTAGGTCCCTATGAAATAAAAAATGTCTATCCTAATGGTGTCATTCAGTTATCAAAAATTGACCCAGTACATTTCAAGTTATTGGTAAATGGGCACAACCTACGTCTGTATCATAAACCACAAACAAAAGCTAAGTTCCTATGATAGTTTGAGATTTCTCCTTCCATAGTTGAACCTCCTGTTGGTACCCTAAAAAATCTATAAAGTTTTGAGTCAATTATCATAAGGTTCTCCAATGCCAAAGTTTGTGACCTTCAAAGAATAGTTTAAAGACTTGAGTTCAAATAAGCATGAAGAAATAGACCTAATGAATTTCATGTGATACAGCTTGGGGAATGGGTTTAACACCTTTAATTTCACATATGCAGTGGGTTCTAGCTCCTAAATGAAGAATTTGAAGTGTTTGGGGAGTAGCCATTTTGAGGTGTTTACCTAAATCTGCATTTTTTGCCTAAGTGTCAAATCACTGTAATAGACCCTGTTTGCATTTCAATATCTTGTGTCCTATTAGGTTTCATGGCTCGCCACTTTGGGAATGTTTACAATGTATACCAGAGAGCTTATGTTTCAAAGCTCAAGCCATTTCGAGTCCGTTTGATTAGTTTTCGGATCACCCAAAGTTGGCTTTCCAAATTTGTCCTATTTCTCTAATCTGCCTAGTTTTTTGAGTGGCCTTGTTTGACTAGTTATAAATTTTGACCTTGTAACCCAATTGATAAATTTCCTTTTGCCATGTATTCCAGTGGTCAAATACTTCTTGTGTTTCAATTTTTAGGCCATGATGAATCCATTTGCAGTTTCTAACATTTTAACAGGGATCAGTTGCACAATTTGGTTAGTGGCCCTGTTTGAATGAGTGTATCAAGTGCCCTGTGATTGATCAAGATGTGTGGTTTGTTGCATCATGTTGTAGGCATAAGAAAGAATGTTCATGCTGATTTTCAGCCTCCCATTGTGCCCATTTGACATGATTGCCAAGGCCTTTCCATTTGCAGATTTCTAGGTTTCTCCAGCAGTGCACAATTCAGTTTCCTGAGTAGCTCCCTTTGGGATCTTTCCATTTGTACCTAGATCAAGGTCAAGCATAATTGAGGGTTGATCCATAATGTAGACATGAAATTGATTATTCATGATAAGTTTCAGATCATGATGAATCTGATTGATCACTTTGCTCGATCAATTCCAAATGTAATTTCTACAAATTTGATGGTTTTCAGTTCAGGATGTTTAAGTAGTCAACTTTGAAGATTAATAATTGATAATCAATTGATTGTTTGATGAATATGATCATAGATTTTTTTTCTATATGTGAGAGAGAATCTTCTTCCAGAGTTTTAGACTGTGAGGTTTCCATTTGATCTATTTTCAAGGCAAGTAAAAAGGTGTTCAAGATTGATAAAAAGTGTGGATGGAATAATTCTGTAAAGTAGTCATTTTCAGAAATTCATAGCTTTTGAACGAATGATCATCTCCAATTAAAGGTTTCTTCATTTCGATCCTTGCATATGAGATTTCTTCCAGATTCATTCGTTCGCCCTCAGCTCATTGTTTGATATTTTTCATTCAGCTCCTTCCGAGGCAGTCGACAATGATTTTCAATTTTTGCTTGCCGGCAATGTTGAACAGGCATTTTCAACTTTTAAAATCTCCTGCCTCGTTCATTTTTGGGTGAAGCCATTTTACAAGGTGATTATCTATGGTACAAAGTTTGTGTCTACTAGTTTTTAGCTTCCAGTGTTTAGTTTTGCTCAATGTTTTTAAAAGGCGACTGGAGGCATTTTATTCAAAATTGCTGACTAGCAAAATGATGGAAATTGAAGTTTTTTAATATCTGGTTGCAGACGCCGGTCGTTCTGGATGTTTCTCGGGGCCGGTTGTTTGAGTTCAAAAAAAATTTAGGTCGGACCTGCCTGGGGTCTAGCCCACCTCATTATTTTTAAAGATAATTTTATCGATTGTGCCAGGCAGGCCATCTATATCTTGCATCGTCAACTGCTCCCAAAATGGATATGTCAAGTCTTGGGGGAAATAGTTGTGAAATGATTAAATGTTAAAATTTTTTATTTTAATAGTTATGAAGTCTAGGTATGCAAAGGTGAAAGGTGTATTATTCCATCATGCTTAGATATGGTTAAGTTAGTTTGCTGAGATCCCAAAATGGAAGTTTTGAAAGGTGTTACTACTTTCCATTGATGAAACAAATGCCAAGCTATAGCATATACTTTGGGTGTTTATGCAATTAATGAGGACAACCATCCTAAAGCATTTTTGGAAAATGGAAGCATGAGATTGACCAAATCAACAGGTTGTGCACATTTTCTTTGGTGCTAAAGACCTCCATTTTGTGCAGATGTGAGCTCCTAGCACATTTTGCACAACTCATTAGAGGATTCATGTGAGACTCTAATACATGCCAAGAGCCTCCCTTTTGAGGCTGTGCCTATGTTTGAAAGACAAATACATAAGTGCCCAAGGAAAATGAAAAGGTGAGGGTTGCAGGTCAAATGGGAAGTAGTACGCACCAGCAAAGAGAAGAGGAGTGCTTGCAGGCTTCCAGGCACACACTAAACAAGGTTTGGGTACATCTTTCAATTTGATCACCAATGTTGCATGCGTATCAAACTACATTTCCTCCTTCACCCACGTGCCCTCCATACTAGTTCATTGTTTGCAAGGTTTTAAGAGAAATTGTTGTGAGTTTTGAAGGTGTTGCATCCAACATGGATGCTTGCGCAAGACACCATTGTGGGGGATGTTTGCAAAAAGAGGAGAAATGGAGAGGAGGCAGCCAAGGGTGCATACAACACTTATAAATAGAGAAAGATGAGTAATGTGCGCAATATGGAGCACTGGCCTACGAATTAGAATGAGGTAATGGAATGATGCATGTTGATTAATACACATGATGCATATATATTAAAATTGCATGAGTTTCCCTTTGGGTTGCATGTGTTTCCCATGCGTGATCATAGCCCCAAAATGAATAGATTGTGGCCTCCTTCAAATGTCTCACCTCCATTTTGGTGTGTTGTTTGCAAATTGCAGGGAGGTGTGATCAAAGCTACAAGGAGATACGAGTTTTTGTGAAGTGGGATGGCTGTTGGAGTTTTATGAACCGTGTTTGGGGATTAATCCCACATACACCAAGTTTTTGTATTAGAAAGTATTTAAAAGAAGAAAAGCTCAGACACTTAGTAAAGTGAAGTAGGAAGAAGGCAAGTGGAGGCCTTCTGGTGGGGCCAGTTGGGTGTGTGTCTCAAGGCCATATTTTTGAAAGGAATTTGTTATATTTGAAAAAGACTTAGTCCCACATTCACGATGGGTATAAGAAATAGATTGTTTAAAATGAAAAGCACACACTAAACTAGTGTCCAAGTGAGGAGGCCCTGTTGGAACACTTTCTCATAGACGCGTGTATCAAGGTGCTTGGTTGGTAGGCAACGAGGACAGTGACTTAGCATGCAGGCCCAGACGGAAGGTAACAAATTTTTGATAGCATGCAGATCTGAGCACCTCAAGATGCCCACCCAGATCGATGACCATCATTGATCCACTGAGATAAAGTTGCAAGGAAGATACCTTGGCGGTATAGCGACAGGGTGACAAGTGTCACCCGATGACATAGCCAAAGAGGTATAACAGAACACCCAAGTGGATCCGTGAGCCAATCACAAAGTGACACGTGTCATACATGATGATGCAGAAGTCCAACCAGGAAATAAGGTCATTTAAAGAGCCAATCAAATGGTGCCACATGGAAAAATGGGGCCTGCACCAAATTTCAAAATTGTAGGAAAAGAATTAAAATAAAATAATAAAGTTTCAACTATGCAGAGAAATTCAAAATTTAATTAATCCAAGCTGTTCATGGAAAATAAGGTTTGAAGGATTTATTTTTATCATATATACAAGTGTAATATGATTTTGGAAATGCTAGAAGATGAGGAACATAATGGTGGCATTTAAAATCAGTTTTGACTAGTTTGGTAAGAGCATTAATGGACTGTGTTTTCTGGGTTCAGATTTGGGTAAAGATGCAGATATTTTGTAAAGATGTTTCTAGAATGTAAATTGAATTAGATTTGTCTAGGATATTTTTGAGAGTCTTAGGGTTGACTGTGTTTCCCTAAAAGTGCCCTAAATGATATTTTCTTGTTGCATCCTTGTTCTTATAAAAGGATTTTTGTGATCATTTAGAAGGGCTGGCTGGAAATTCTTGACACAGGGAGCTGGAAAGCTAAATGTGTATCCTCAGTCTGGATTGTAACATTTCTTTCTAGTTGTATCAATACTAGGGAGAAACCTTCTGTATCTTTTGCATATTGTCTATGGTATTACTGAATCAGTTTGAAATATAAGAATTTGAGTGCACATACTTAATATAGTTTCTCATTTTTGGATCTCTCCTTTAGTTGTTCTTAATGAATTCTGAGTTTTCCAACTCATTGCATTAGGTTACTGGTGTATATGTTTTATCTCTCAGCCTTGATCTAGGATCAGGTTAAAAGTCTCTGAGTGAAGCATAGATTCATTTGGGTCAATCAAGAAGGATATTTGTAAGTAGTGTGAGAGATGTTTAACTGTGTTTATGGCTTGGATTCTCAGATGAATTTAGTAGTTGTTCTTGTATTTCATGTCTGCTTTAGGTGTGATGCCCAATGGATAAGGCACCGATCATAAGCTAGTACCCCCTGTATTGTTACATGTGTTGCATGGTTGTTTACATTCTGCAAGAAGTCATAAATCATTACCAGTCATTTTACTTTTATTTACATTTATAGTTGTTCTACCCAGTGATGGAGAGTCAATGAATAATAGGTTGTTATTTAGTACTTTCTCACTGTTATCTATTGTTAGATCCATTATTAAGGCAAGAACAAGATTATATATATCGGATCAGGTGTACCCACCTTGGTTTTGCAGAGCCAGAAGTGAAGAGGCCAATCTTGTCCCTATAGTTGGTCTAGTTACCTATAGATTTCTCACATTTGGAACTAACCCCTCCTTAATATCAGTCATAGGCATATTGGTATCTCATGGAGTGTAAAATCCTATCCAGGAACCAACACCTCTTGCAGGTAATCATGATCCTGCAGCCTCTGAATCCACCACACATTTTGGACCTTCTCTAGATGAAGAATTTCCAACGTTAGATGGACCTCCTCTCGTGGGTGATTCTCCTGCCACTGAAATGAACTTCCAATCATCACTTTAATTCTGCACGAATGCAGTCATAATAAAGTTTTCATTTCCCACAAAAATATTCTCTTCCATAATAAATACTCCATCCCATCACCTTTTTCTTCACCACTCATTCATATGTTACATCTTTTTTGCCTTGTACTTCTCTTTGCATGATACATGTCATCAAATATTTTTAGATTTTGATATTTATGGCACATTCACATTAGGTACGCGATCATCTATTCTTTCACATACTCTGTACTTATTTAAACATAATTATCTTTTATGCTTCATTTAATATAGTAATAATTTCCAAGCATTGATGTACTTTTCAACCAAGCATATGAGGACACCTGCATCCTTTTCGTAGGGGCAGTACGTAGTATGAGATGAAAAATTTTGCTAAGATTTTGATTTAACTATCATTAATAGCACATAAGCTCCAAGTCTGATCATTATTCCACCAGCCTTAGATTTTGGCTTCTTTAAAAATCAAGCCAGCTACGATTTTCACATATTCTCTTATATTTCCCCTTCCATCCTTACTAAGCAATAGAAACCCTGAGTTAGAATAGAGTAGGAAATTTTGGACATTAGGAGGAATTGTAAAACATTGAAGCTTAGAACAAGGGTTGCAGAAATTTAAGTATGGGTGGGCCACCTATTCAGTCAGAACCAGCTAGCCACACATCATTACTGAAAGATCAAGCAAGTTTTTGGGATTAAATAATCATGTATGCGAGAATTCTTGCATACATTCCTGCATATTTTATTAGATTAAATAGTCATGATGAAGCTATTGCTATGGAATTCTTGCATACATTCAGAAATGACCTGGCATATGTGAAAGGTTTGCAAATTGAAGCTTCAGAAATGCAAATAGTAGAAGTCTCTGGACTTCCTACTATAGGAGAACCTTTTATGCATGGTCATGACGCCCACATAGCCAGAGATGAATTCTCTCTACCCATAGACACAGCACTAGAAAGTAGAAAATAAGGTATGAAAAGATTTTCTCTTCTAGGTGATTACCCACAATTTGTTGTTCACATTATCTGATATATTACTTGTGAAGGAAGGTTTTCTTTTATACATGTACATTTTAAATTGTTGAGCCATTTACGGCATGGATGGTTAATTAATGTTCCAAATGTTCTATATTCCCTGTTAAATTTGAGATTTGAGGAAGTAAGGAAGGGTAGGCAAAATGTTGTTACCCATCATGGGTTAATCAAATTACTAGTAGAAAAGGCCCTGCGAGATAATTCTCCTATGAACTAGGATGAATTTCTTGTCACTCCTCATGTTTAATTAAATAGAGAAAGACCCAAGCCTGTAGGGCCACATCATGAGCACCATGAAGCACAAGAAAATCCTCCCGCTAAAGCTAGTCTAGAAAGAGCTCAAGAAAACTCTCCTTTACATCAAGAAGATGTAATGATAGAATCTCAAAACCCTAATCTAGGGGGAGAAAGCATTGGGGGTTCTGCAGAAACTTATAATTCATAGGGAGCCAAGAAAGATGAGAAAGGGAAAGGGAAAATGTCTGGTTATGAAGTAGGTGGTACCCCTATTCATCCTATAGCCACATCTGCCTCGATAAAATCCAATCCGTAGAAACACACTACAGTATCAGAAGAAACCCCAGTACGACGTAGTGTCCACTTCAATTCAGGAAAAAAGACAAAGAACTCACCTAAAATGGCTGGCTCAAGTCATGAAGTTTTGATTGACAAACCTATGAATATAGACCCACAGGAAGAGAATCCAACCATGGAAGGTGATGATATGATGAAGGAACCTATAGCCTTGGTACCAAAAGAAATATCGAAAATGGGTGTTTCTAAAGTTTATTCTTCAAATTTGAGCAATATGCAAGTAGATGACATTTCGGCGAAATCCACACTAGTTCACCAAAAAGAACATGAGGCAGAACCAGAACACTCTATTCCACAGAAAAGTCAAGATCAGGTAACAATACATTCTTTGTCCTTGGATTATTTTCAGCAAATTTAGTATGAAAGGGAAATGTGGGCAATAGAAAGGGATAAGTTAAAAAAGTAAATAGGGCAGCAGAAATAGGAAATCACACTCTTATAGGATAAGGAGGACTCAATTGTTAAATTGATTCCTAAGATTCTAGAATGTTGGCCACCACCTAGGGTATATGCCCTGTGTCTAAGGGAGCAATTTTTTCTGTTTCAATTTATAAGATTTATCAAAGATTTGAGTCCTAACATAGATACCCCTCAGTCCTTTATGGCTAAGGATTAAATGTCACCTGACTTCATTAAGAACCTTCTTTGTGAACTATATCTGCATCATTATGTTGTTCCATCAAACACAGAATGGAATCCCTTGTTATTTGTGGGGGACATACATATGTCCTCACTACTTTATTTGGTTACTAAAGAAATCTACTATGGGGAACAACTGGCTAGGTATAGGGCATTTGAACGTAATGTTTCACTTCCATTACGCCCTGAGAGTAAAACACCCAAATGACTTTACTGTGACTGGTTGGAAATTGCCTATGGTCTTAATAATTCCACACATCAAAGAAGGATATTGGAAAATAGAGAATAGGTGCATGTAGAATTTGAAAGGTTGTTCTTGGCTAATGGGAATGGAGCTATAGATGGATTACAATAGAGGTGGGCTAGATTGACTATGTTTTTGAAAAAGGCAAAGCCACATAGCATCATCAACTTTAGAGTGGCTATGCAAAGGGTCCACTGGTACATAGAATTGAGCTAACAACCAAGACCAAAGAGATGGATGCCTCTCACATTTTAGCCTCCTATGCTCCTATAGCCACTATATAGTTGTGTAGATGATGAGCTGGATGAGGATTTAGAGCTAAGTCGATGATTCAGGGTGAATAGAATGAATGGGTTTTACTCGAGGGTGGGCACTTCTATGATCGGACAAACACAAGAAGGTGACTTCAGGGTGCTAGCAAAGATTAAAAAAATCTTCAATGCCTGAGGACATGCCTAGTCTCCGTAGGGGAAAAATGATGAGGCATATTAATGCCATACTTTAGGATACCCTAGCATGATAATTGCTAGACCTTTTTCTTCTATTTGATACATTTACCTCAAGACTCTTATTTTTTTCTACTACTATATGGCATGCTGCCAACATATATTTAACATGGTTTGAACATACTTAAATGTGCTATGCTTGGATAAATACTATATTTCTTATTTTGAAAGATATTGTTGTGTTTCATTGAGTAGAGTAGATGTTTGAATATGATTGATTATGTGTGTTCTGATAATTACTGTCATAAATGTCTTATCCTAACCCATGAAGGCATAGCACATTGGAATAACAAATGTTGTTTTAACCAGGTACGATGCATTCATTCATGGAGTGTTCCACTTGGTCTTCTTGCAGCTTTCAGCAGAAGAACATTCAATACAGTGCCAGTTGAAGGACAAGGTGGTAGTTCCAGCGAAGAGAAAGGTGTCATGTTAATTTCTTTGAGAAGATCTAGGTGCAAGTGGGAAGTTAGATTTGCTGTCACCGCAACTCTTTCCTACGTTTTGGATTTAATCTATTTTAGTCTTAAAAGATTTCCTCCTTTCTAGTTAGTAGTGTTGTAATAAATATCCAACTATTTTTGAGGCATGGTTAGGGAAGTAGTTAGGATGTTTTCCTTGAAATAAAGCCCTGCTCCTACATGAGAAAGGAGGGCATTGTCAAGTTTAATATAGCAACAGTTTTTTTTCACTGTTTCATGGAATTTTTGTTCTTTGTCATTCAATCAATAAATAAATGAAGTGTTGATATTTAGTTGAGTATAATTGTGATTCGGGATACTCATAAAAGGGGACCCACTTGGTGAGAAATCCATAGTTAGATAGATTCATATTATTTAGAATCATTTCCTGCATTTTTGTTGTTTAAGTGCCAAGTGTTGAATTGCTCCTGCAGCCAAAGTTACAGATCAGCTAACGTCTCCTGCAACCAAAGTAGTGTAACAGTAGAAGTACTATAGCATAGTTTGTAATAGTCCCCATGTCTTGTTAGCAGTTATATCTCCTTACTTTTTATTCCAGCATTTACTTTTCCGCATTTTTAGCTTAAGCATTACTTTAGCATTCATTTCCTAAATTTCATAGCATAGTTTCCTTTCAGCATTTCTTTCCCGGAGTGACAATAAAGTGTATGGCTGAGTGATACCTGTTGCATATACCTTGTTGGCCCATTTCATGTAATACATCCCTGTAAGAATTTGCAAATAGCAAATATTGAACCAAGGATCTAGAGATTTAAGAAAAGCACAAGAGAGAAAATATGAATGCAAGGATGGATTGAATAGATCCAATGAATTACTCAATGCTCAATTGATGTGAAATGATTACATAATAGGCCTCCTTATATAGGAAAGGTGATATGAGAGAATGATAAGGAGCTAATAAGCAATCACCTATGCTAGGTGTAATCACATGTCCACCAAATGTGGATCATCCTCCAATATGCAATAAAGTATGTGCATTGGATTAGGATGATAATGTCATAAGAGCACAAAAGGTGTATCTCACACACAACGAGGTATGTGAAGACAACTATCACACCAAAAGTGGAATTTCTCCTACACCATGTGCTTAATAGATGTGCACACTCCTAGGTGTCTCAATCACAAACTACTATGCAATGCATTAACCTAAGTAAGATTAAGTAAAGTGTAATTAGGAATAATTAATTACACCAACACCCCCCCTTAAGTGCAACTTAGGGGAATGCACTTAAACTCACAATGCAAGATGGGTCTCAGCTACTAGGCCATGTTAGGTACCCATGTACAAGATACATGAAATGCATAACTCTCATAAAGTGGAGAAAGAGGGAAAACCTCATGGGAAAAATTGTCCCCCAAAAAGAGAGAATAAAACAAGATGCATGGATGGATGGAGTGCTCAAGACCCCCCAAGAACTACATACATCATGTATATACAAAGAAGTATCCCCCCATAAGAAGGATAGTTGGAGACATGATATCCCCCCCATAATGTAGAAGCTCCCATGTTGATGAAGAGTACCTACAAACAATAGATAAGCTAATGCTTACAAGAAACATGTCTCCCCTTAGGAAGAAATAGATACATCAAATGATGAAAAAGCCAATCCATGTGCAAATGGAATGAGGAAGAAGATTAAGGTCTCCATGTATGAATCTCTAAAGACTGATTAGGAATCTCCAAGCTCAAAGAATCTATCACTTCATATGAAAAATCAAGTGAAGAAGGAGAAGAATCAAGTACACCAATCTTGAAAGAAGGTGAAAAAGTGTCCCTGTCTATGATGAAATTGTCATCAAGGGAAAGCGAAACCCCCTCATATATGTCTTCCAAATCTGCATCATGAGAATCAACAAATGTTGAAGATGCATCCAAGTAGTCATCACATTCTGCAAGATCTGAAACAATATGATCATCCTGCTGAATAGTAGAGCCCATGTCTGAAGAAGCAGGAAGTGGAGGAGTAGGAAGATCAACACTTGTCTCATCAACAAAATGATTCAAGTGCCCAAAGTTCTCCTCATAATTATCCCTTGGCAAAGGGATGGGTACATCATGAATATCATCATCATTATCAACAAAAGTGGAAAAAGAATACAAGCGGGATGTATGATCAACAACTCCCATAGCTATGACATCTCCAGTCTCCATGTCCCTAATGTAGACATAATCAAGAGTGAACTCAACAATTTTACCTTGTGCCCCATGTGTAATTTGGTAAATAGAAAGAAGATTAGTGGTCAAGGATGGTACACAAAGAACATCATTAAATGTCCCCTCTCCCATAGGAATAGAACCTTTCCCACAAACTCTCATGAATGTGTTGTTACCCATCAAAATATTAGGAGAATTACAAGGCTCAATAGAAGAAAACATATCCATAGAAGATGACATATGATGTGATGCACCTGAATCAAGAATCCATTTACCTTGCTCAGGATGTGTGGAAGCCATGAGTGCTTGTCCTTTACCTTTATCTTTGGATGATAATGGAGATGTAGAAGCTGCCAAATGTGTAGTAGAAGAAGGAGTAGACATTGATGAGGGAAAATTAATATTGTGTTTCTGAATAATGTGAGTTAGCTCATCAATCTTCTTTTGAAAATACTTATTCTCATCATGTCCTAACTTTTGACAATATGCACATTTATCTCTCTTTCTTCTAGATGATTCATCTCTTGAAGAGGACTTGGATTCAGTACTTTTTGGTGAAGAAGATTCATTACCTTTGTCATGAGGCTTAGGATCCTTAATGTGTTTCTTTCCTTTTCCATTAGAAGCCTTTGATGTAGACTCACTTGCAATCAATGCTTGATGTGTGGAAGACTTCAATTGACCCATGTGTGCCAACTTTGCTTGTTCCCTTGTGAGCTGCGCTGCAAATTCATCAAGAGAGGGAAATTTGTATGCACTACCAAGAGCATCCATAGTAGCATAGAATGTAGAAACAAAGATAGAATAATCAGGACCAAGCTTGGAAAGAATAGAAAAGATCAATTATTCATCCCCTTTAACAATGCCACATGAAGAAAGCTCCAATCTAATAGTATTGAACTTAGAGAAAAAATCTTGAATATTGTCAAAATCCCTAGGATTAAGACCTATGAGATCATTATCTAATCTGAATTTCCTCATTCTATCAGGTTTACCAAAGAGTCCTTCCAATGTGATCCAAGCATCATGAGGATTTGTGCAAGATTCAATATGAAAGAGCATGTCACGAGAGATGGATGATCTAAGATAGCCAAGTGCTTTATCTCTTCTATCAAACCATTTTATCCTTTCTACAAAACCTGTTTGAGGTTCTTGATCCTACCCAAGAGTCATTCTAAGCAATCCAAGAATCAACAAATGATCACTTAAAGATACTTTCCATTCATGGTAGTTGTATAGAGTGAGGATTTTAACCTTTGAATTATCAATATTGCAACCAAATAATGACTGATAACTACTAATAACTCCTTCAAATGACTGATGCAAATTAGAGAACTGAAATCCAAAGATTATCCAAGTGCAATTATAGCCCCAAAATGACCTATTGCTTAAAGTGATATGTCTACCTAAAATAACTCAAATCTTATTGTATATCTACAAAGTAGATGAAAAATCATGCACTTTCAAAAAAAATTTCACCTCAAAATGTTACCGTATGTGCCCAAACGAAGCCCTGGAAGTTGTAGAAATTAGGAACAGACAGGTACAGTCACCAAAAACTGCAATTTCTCACAAATCAGACCACCAAAACACCAAAATAATACCACCACTGGATTTTTTATGAAATTTTACCCAATTTCAAAAAAAATTTCTCGAAAAAAGGAGCAAAAATGAGTAAGTTATAGCCCTCTGAAGTTGGACTATCAAAATGAAAACTTCAATGGTGAAGCTTGCAAAATTTGCAAACCTGATGATGTCAGTGGAATGCTGGGTTAAATTTGATGGTTGAAAGGCCATCAAAAAAAGCCCATTTTGCCTGCGATGATGACTGTATGGCTGTCAAATTTAGCATCAGTAAATGATGATGTCAGCACAAAAAAGAGCCCTTAGCTGACATGTTTGCTGACTAGACCAACCGTACAAGTCCATACTACTAGCGTGATAGGATGACATGGCACTTTTGATTCACTATGGGTTTGCTAACTGGGTGGTGATCTAGCCGTCACATGGATCTGTACCTACCACGTGGCAGGGTCTCTTTGGCCCGCGTGTTGGGGTCTCGCCAGCTGGTGTGGCAGATGGGGCACCACGTGGGCTACAGATCTGGGCAGTCACATGGCAGTTCACTACTGGAGTAGAGGAAGCATTGCTAGCGGTGCTACAGATGAGCGATGTTTGGGCAGAAGAGTCATCCATCTCCCAAGGGGTGCAGCAGGGGCATGTGTGGCAAGAGGAGGGTTAAGCGCCGCTAGCTAGCGGATCAAAGTGGAGCTGTGAGTGGAGATTGGGCTGTGAAGGCCAGTTTGAATGCCATGGGGGTGGGTGATTTCGCATGGGTTTAATCCCACATTGAAGAGGATATGAGAGAAACTCGCATTTACATATGTCGATGCCCGGTAAGAAGTAAACAAGTAAGGTAGGCCTTGTCGCTGCTTGCCTTCGGTGTGACGCTCGGATGTGATGCGTTGCAACTAATGACTGTGGGTTGTTGTATAGTCTTGATGTGATATTTCACAGGGAATATTCTCTGATGAAAAAGGGGTCGTACCAACCCCGAATACACAAAATTTTGCTGAAAAAATTCAGAAAATTACACTGAATAAAAAAATAAAAAAAAAATTGAAAAATTGTACCAGAGGTGTAGATCGGGCTTATGGTCCGATTTGAAAAAAAAAATTTCCTCGGATTTGACTTTCACCGGATATGGGCAAGTTTATAGTTGATTTTAACCGAAACAGCCTCTCGGACGTAATGGTGAGGTCAGATCTGCTCTAAGACACCTCTATTGCACGCTGGTTCTTAGATCTAAGATTTGGACCTTCAAAGCTTACATCAAGATCTCTTCAAATCGGTTGATCTAAACGCTCCAAAGGCTCTGATACCATGTAAGAATTTGCAAATAGAAAATATTGAACCAAGGAACTAGAGATTTAAGAAAAGCACAAGAGAGAAAATATGAATGTAAGGATGGATTGAATAGATCCAATGAATTACTCAATGCTCAATTGATGTGAAATGATTACATAATAGGCCTCCTTATATAGGAAAGGTGATATGAGAGAATGATAAGGAGCTAATAAGCGATCACCTATGCTAGGTGTAATCACATGTCCACCAAATGTGGATCATCCTCCAATATGCAATAAAGTATGTGCATTGGATTAGGATGATAATGTGATAAGAGCACGAACGGTGGATCTCACACACAATGAGGTATGTGAAGATAACTATCATACCAAAAGTGGAATTTCTCCTACACCATGTGCTTAATAGATGTGCACACTTCTAGGTGTCTCAATCACAAACTACTATGCAATGCATTAACCTAAGTAAGATTAAGTAAAGTGTAATTAAGAATAATTAATTATAGCAACAGTCCCTGGTCTGACATACTAAATGAATTTCTATAAAGAGGATAAGCTGCTCAGTCAGATGTCCAATCCTTGAGTTTGGAATTATACCTAGTATTTGAGCCTTTACAGGAAGTGATCAAATACATTCTTCAATAAATAAAATTTATCAATTTCAACATGCTCATCAGCTTGAATAGAGAGAGGAAGGAAAGCAACTAGACATCTGGAGGATAATTCTAGCCTTTATTTTGGTTACTCAGTAAAGAGAAGGCTTTCTTTCTTGATTTTTCCATCCTAAATTGGGGGTGTATGTGTAGGTTTGGGAAGTTGGGACCTCCCATAGACATCTCTATCTCCCTCTCTCTAGTATAATTATGCATAATTGTATTTTTATAATTTTAGATTTTAATCTTATTTTAGCTGCACATGTAATGTACTTAAATTTTAACATTTAATAATGTATGTTAGGTCCTTAGATGGACACACACAATCATGCACAGGGTGACTCGACACACAGTGCCACACCCTAGGATGACGCAACATATGGTGCCCCCCTAATGATTCTCTAGCACAGGCTTTCCCCCAACATGATGCAATACAAGGTGCCCCACATCAAGCACCTAGTGTTCCTAATATGGGGGCAATATTTCATTTTCTACCCAGGAGATGGGACAGCTACGAGATTCTATCGCTTCCTCTAAGGAAAGCATTTATAGAGATATTTGTACCACCATTTTGTAGAGTCTAGATGATCAGTCTACACGCATGAGTAGAGAGAATTCATATACTCCATAGATTGTTAATTCTATTTTTTGAGAGTTGAGATCTGAGATCTTTGGTGATATATCCTTAGCTGAGGTCTAGTCATGGGTCTCAAAGGATATTATCAAAGTAGAGTTTTTCCTTTGCTATCAAGAGAGGAGAAAGGTCAGAGCATATCAGGTTATGCATTGTGTGGTACTATAGATTGCATGCATGATATACCCACGGTTACTTGCGGCACATAGTCATTATCTCAATAACGACCAGATTCCACTCTACTTTGCACAATGGGATTACACTGAGGTCCTTTTGGGTCTCAATGTGAACTACTTAGATATTCCAGGGTACTTTGGATAGGGGTATGGTAGAGTTTTAGACTGTGATTAGTATCTTATGCCTAATTGCATTGTGCCAAGACACAGACACTTGGTTGGTCAGAGGCCACCCGTAGTGGCACCATCTATGGCCGATACTGCTGACAGAGTTGTCATTGCTCCCCAAAGGGAAATAATTGATAGGATTAGACACATTGTAGATGTGGCTACCAACATTACTTTTGATATACTCACTAGATAAATTATGAATAGATCGAGTCAACCCTGAACATCTTCAGAATCATCAACTAGTAGTGTACCCCATACTGACAAGACATATAGAGATGCTAGTCTCCCTAGGCCATGTGATGTATGAGTTCTTACTAGACATCGGAGTTATGTTGAGATGACACTGTATTTATTGGAAGACCTATTATAGTCATATACATCAGTCAGAGAGTGTCCCTATATAGTCTATTAGAGACACCATTAAACTCTCTCAGGACCCTCCAGCTCCACCACCCCAGAGAACACCATCAGCTCATGCATCTAATAATTCAGAGCACTCTATACCCAATGATCACTCTACAACTACACAAGTAGGGATATGACTTAGTGATCTTCGCATCATAGTGGAGGGTCTAGATGGTTTTGAGGAGCAGTTACAAGGAATGAGAAAGAACACCACTTACACTGACATAGCTTCATATATGGATCTTCTACTTCATCCTAACTCTAACTCTACACCCCTCCCTTATCATCTATGCTCCCCATTATGCTAGTCCTGATTAGAGAGAATTGGTACTAGAGATGTTGTGTTATCATGTTTTTTTATATGATGTGATGGTGCACGCTGATGATCATCTTTCTCCTAAGAGCCGGGTATAAATTTAATTTTTAATTTATTTCTGGTAAATAAATTGATTACATAGTAGTGTGTACCAATGCTCGTATAATTCTATTCTATATATAATATTTGTAGGCACAGTTGCATGAGTGTTCTACCTCTAGGATGGGATCAAAGTGTATATGCATGAGAGATTCAGTAGAGGCGATGTACCTACTAGTGCTTAGGTAGATTTTAAATATACAAGTTTAAATTCATGTGTTACTATATTTTAAATATTTTGTATATAATTATAATATATTAATGTACAAATGTATTTGAAAAGTTTTTGTACTAAATTTTTAGGGGTCTATTGCTTCTTCACATGTAGAGGATGCTCATGACACTCAGTCAGAGGGTCACTCTGTTCATATGCAACTTGATCAGTCTGGGATACCTTAGGACATTTGTTGTGCATCTTTGATTTATTTTATGGAAATTTCACATATGTTTGACATTTATATATTTTGGACCTATGCATAGATGATTTATGTGTTTATGATATTTGGTTACAGTTAAAGAGTTATATGATTTAATTTGATTGTGGTTAGACGGTTACATGATTTGATTTGATTATGGTTAGATGGTTACATGATTTGATTTGATTGTGGTTAGACAATTACATGATTTGATTTAATTATGGTTAGATGGTTTCATGATTTGATTATGGTTAGACGGTTACATGATTTGATTTTATTATGGTTAGATAGTTATATGATTTGATGTGATTTTATACACGATCATATGATTTGGTTTAACAAATGGTTATATGATAGGATCATTGATTATGGTTAGATGGTTACATGATTTGATTATGGTTAGATAGTTACATGATTTGATTTGGTTATGATTAGATAGTTATATGAATTGATGTGATTTGATACACAATCATATGATTTGGTTTAATAGATGGTTATATGGTCATTGATTGTGGTTAGATGGTTGCATGATTTGATTTGATAGATGGTTATAAAAAAATAACACTAGAATATGTAACTAATGGAACATAAGTAATATAAATAATCTACAAATAACTTTTCATAAGTTTAATATAACTAATTTCATTAGTAATCTAACTAATATCTTAAGGGGAGGTCTGAAGGGGAAGTCTTAAGGGGACCTTTAGCTAATAAGTAATCTAGTTTTAATATCATAAAAAATAACACTAATGTGTAACTAATAGATTATAAGTAATATAAGTAATCTATAAATAACATGTCATAAGTAATCTAACTAATTTCATTAGTAACCTAACTAATGTCTTAAGGGGAGGTCTTAAGGGGATCTTTAACTATTAAGTAATATAATAGAACCATCATAATAAATAACAAGATAATATTTAATTAATGAACCATAAGTAATTTCTAAACTTAATATCATCCATTTAACATGTCCACTTTAGCAAACATGAAATCATTTACATAACTACTTAAGAGAAGGTCTTAAGGGGATCTCTAACTAATAAGTTAATCTAATTTTAATATCATAAAAAATAACACTATTATGTAACTAATGGAATATAAGTAATATAAGTAATCTAGAACTAACATGTCATAAGTAATCTAGCTAATATCTTAAGGGGAGGTCTTAAGGGGATATTTAACTAATTAAGTAATATAATTGAACCATCATAAAAAAATAATAAGATCTAATATGTAATTAATGAACCATAAGTAATTTATAAACTTAATATCATCCATTTAACATGTTCACTTTAACAAACATAAAAGCATTTATATAACTACTTAAGAGGAGGTCTTAAGAGGATCTCTAACTAATAATTTAATCTAATTTTAATATCATAAAAAATAACACTAATATGTAACTAATGGATAAGTAATCTAGAACTAAGTAATCTAGAACTAACATGTCATGTCATTAGTAACCTAACTAAAGTCTTAAGTGGAGGTCTTAAGGGGAGGTCTTAAGGGGATCTTTAAGTATTAAGTAATATAATTGAACCATCATAAAAAATAACAAGATAATATGTAATTAATGAACCATAAGTAATTTCTAAACATAATATCATCTAGTTAACACATTCACTTTAACAAACATAAAAGCATTTATATAACTACATATCAAAATCATTGAACCATCAAAGCATATATAAGAACATACATACATATAAAATCATATGTATAAAAAACATTATTAAAAGCATACATAACTATATATTAAAACTATTGAACCATCAAAACATATATAAAAGCATTGAATCGTGCCAAAATATGTAATTAAAGTCTTAAACAAAATATAATCCATCATATGTTTCAATATATCAACAAAGTATAGTCAATTTAATCTAGAGATGTCAAGTAGGTCCTAACACATGAAATATGGATGTAATTTACTTTTTAGACCAACTCAAGTGGTTCAAACCTCTCATGGAGAACATGTAATACTCTCTGATGATCCTCACTATCTAGTCTCCATTTACGATGTCCACATCAAGATTTAACTAGATAGAGACAAAGGGAGGTGGAAACTTCTAGGTGGCTATATTGAAACACCTTATTGTCTAGTTGGTAATCAAAAAAGTGAATACCATGTTGAATTACTTTGATTTTCTTGAAATATGTTCCCTCTAAAATAACTGAACCTGCAGGTCACAAATTTTTACAATATAAATTTAAATAAAACAATTTTAATTAAAAATTTGTTAAAAATTTTAAATTTTATATTTACAAAATGAACAATATATTGGCATGTAAAGAATGCAAACCTATGGGGAACAACATTCCATCGCTTTCTTCAGGATCAATTAAATTCATCCTCTCTGCAATACAATGCAATAAATAGTAACTAACTCCTTCTACATTTCCAGGTTTAGCAATCACTGCAAAGACATCTCCTACCACTCCTGGAATATGATCGTAATCAGTAAAAATCAAAGGAACGTCATGAAACTTTTCATCTTCATCTCTATCAAATGTATCAGTAAAAACTAGTGGCACCACATTCTAGGCACCTACATATCCATGTTGTTGATTGATGCATTCCTCATAGTTGTCAACAATGCAGTGACAACGCAAGCATGAGTAGTCCCTAGTGTTCAAAGTCCAATTGCGACAATTTTTACTCATAACTAAATGCAAAGATCACATCTTTTCTATCATCTTGCAACCATGCATAATTTTTCTATCCACACTTGAACACATGCATATATAATATGAATTTCATTTTATAAATTTGAATAAAGAATGTAAAATTTAAACAAGAATAAATATATATATCACACATGCATAATTTAGAAACACGTGCATACCTTTTATCTCCCAAAATTCTCTATATGGTACTGGTTGAGTCATTCATAATGATGTGCCATCCTCATTTGATGTGAAATGTGTCATGCACCATTCAACAACATCATGTGCATTTTTTATATGAACTCCCTTATAATTCATTTGATACTTTTGTAGAGCATGTTTGATGCAAGCTCCAACACCATCATGTTCACATTTTCTATGTCCACTCTCAAAGAAACTCTAGCCATATGGTATGTTTTTTTTGCATTATGATGATATCTACATAGTGCACAAAATGGTCTGGATGATTTGAATTGTGCAGCACATCCATCTAACCAAACATTATGTTTATCAATTTTTATGCATCTTTCTTTCAAATTTGTGAAAAACATCTTGAAGTAGTGTTCTACATAATATAAAAAACTAATATAAAAATGATATTCCTTCTTGATGACCCGTGCTTCAAATGTGCTCCGAATACCATCAAAATCTAACAGTGCATGTCGATAACACACATGTACCATAATAGTAATCTTCTCTAGAAAATAATATTATGATTGAACCACCTTTTGATGAACAAATGAATAGTTTTCTGGAAAATCAACAACTGATAGAATAGTTCCAAATGGGAAATTGTCTCTCAGTGTTTGGAATTTTTGTGCTTGCCACTTTACAAAAAACCATGATGAATGTAGGGTTGAATCAATTTTTTAAATTTGTCTAGATATCCTCCAATAGTTAGTTCCTCTTCAACATATTCTAATCTTTTAGATTCTTTCCCAATTTTGTTTCATTCTTTACATATTTTTAGCTCTTTCAATTTACCATCTTTGTCACATCAATATTTTCACTTTTCAAAGGAAAAAGAGCCAAATCAGCACATGTTTCACATATTCCTTTTATGCAATTTGTTTGACCAACTACATCATATCTTTTGTCACATAAAATGGATTAGATGAACTCACTTCGTCTAGTAGGAGGAGTATATTCAAAACCATAAGTGTCTTCTACAATCTTTTGAAAAACCAAATAGTGGAGATCAAATTCAATATGATAATGACAACAACAAGTTTCAAACATTTTGTTTTCCCTAGTATAATATGGCTTCAATCTTTCAAACAATGTTTGCCTAATCTTTATATTAGGATTTGAACTACAAAATGACACATATATTTCATATTGTGTTTTGTCCAACCAATGTTTTGTATGATGTTCATATTGATTAGTTGCAATTCTATGTTTGATAATATCTCTACTATTTGATGAAGGATGAGTATTATCATTCCAAAATAATGTAACCAATTTCTTGATTCCCTCATCAATTCTATCAGAATGAGGAGCTCTACACATGATTTCCTAATTACCTTCCAAGGTGATATCATCCAAAAGCATTCTCCTCTTAACATATCATGATATTGTTTTCCTACTAAACCCAATCCAAGATGAAATTGAAGATATTTTTCTATTTCAGGGCATAGTGTTACTACAATGGATCTCAACATAACTCTTCTTGTAATGGTCTTATCTTTAGTTTGAGATCACTTCCCTACCTGGTTCAAACCTTTTCTAAGATTTTCAATCATATCAGTTTGCATGTCAACAACTTTTCTCTTCTTTGATGTTGTGTCTATACCCAATAATTTTAATGCCTCTTCCAATGTTTCATTTATAAGTACAACTAAAATAAATTGGGCTTTTTCAAGTGTTTTAAAATTATCAAATTTAGTCAATATTTCTCTTTCTATCTTATTCATTGACCTCTTCTTAGCAAGAGTTAAAGGTTGAACATTAGCAAATGATCTCAATTTCTCCACATCCGTTGTAAGTAAACAATCTAAGTTTCTATAATTAATATTTCTCCTTACAGTTTGAGCTAGATCTATAAGTTCATCCATACCAGTAGGAGGATGTGATCCTGATTCTTCTCCAACATAAATTTATTGCGGTTTTGTAGGGAGTGATCTTGACCCTTTTTCAACATGCATTTCTTCAACTTGGCTTGACCCTCGTACATGAGCTTCTCCTTCACCTTGACCATGTTGATTGTGAGCTACATGCACAAAATTGAATCAAATTAGAGAAAAATAGAGCACGGGTCCATAAAATTAGAGGTAGATAGGTTCATACCTTCTTTGGTTTTATAATAATATGTCAATGCAGCTTCACAATTTCTTTTTTCGGTACTAGGTGACCTTTTTCTTGCACATTTACTTTGTCTTCCCTTCTTGTTCCCCATTTCTTCTCTCCAAAAAAATGTCTTCTAAAAATTTGGCAATAGTAATTCTCCTCTTCAAAAAAATGTCTTTGATAAAAACACCAATAGTAAAATTCTCCTCCAAAAAATGCCTTTGATAAAAACACCAATAGCAATTCTCCTTCAAAAAAAGTCTTTCAAAAAATCAAAGAAATAGTAAAAATTGTGAATTAAGTTGATTGCAATTGTGAGAAAAATGAAAAAAATAAAAATTATTTTATACCATGCCAAAAATTTATCATAATTAGCCGACCCACTTCGGGTAAACTAGGTCAGGTAAAAGTTTGGCAGGGCTTGTTCCCATCAGATTTTTCCCAAGGGGTCTTTTCACAAAGACCCCTTCGTACAAAGCCCCTGGGATGGATTTGTGCAAAGGGGTCTTGACACAAAGACCCCAAACTTGAAATTTTTTTTAGGATGCAAAAAAGAAGAAGATGTCTTTCAAGGCCTAAACAAAGACCAAACAAGATGATGTTCTGAAACAAAAAATTCCAAATGATGCTACTTTGAGTAAGCTTTCTAATGACTATAATTTTAATACATATTGATTTCATTGTCACTTTCAAAATTAACTTTAATTAAACATAGGTTGTTTGGGCATTCAACAATTTGTCTCTTCGACGCTTGGGGAAAAATAGTAACTTACAAATTTTTTATAAATAAAAATATGTAGGAAAAGAGTACTTGTGTTACCTTTCTATGAAAAAAAGGAAAAATAAATTTTGATATATACAGATCAAGTTAGAGCGATCGAAAAGAAGCTATGTCTAAATTAAAATTACTCTCACTTTATAACTTAATAAAGTATGAAATATTGAAACAAAATGAATGAAACCATTTCCATACATTAGATATTAAAGTTAAACATATAACCTTGAAAGAATTAATGCATTATCATTTTTGAAAAAAAAATTATGCTAATCCAAGTGATAGTCTCTCCTTAAAAATGCTGATTTTTCACACAAACCACTTTTCAAAGGAGAAATAAAAATGGATTCAAATCAATTTTATTTTAAAAATATATATATATATTTAGAAGCTAGAAAGAAAATTCTAAAAGGCTCTAGTTTACATAATCTTCAAATTCCTAATAGTTTTGTGGTAATAGCTGTTTTAAAGTGAAGTATTTTTTCAGAATGTTGATCTCAGTGTCAAAGTTGGCCAAAACATGGGACACACTATTGTGGGACCACCCCCGTGTGAGGATCTTAACCCTATTAGGAGTTTACAAAAGTACTATTAGGTGCTACTTGATTAAGGGATTTACCTTAGGCCTATTAGAGCCTTTACCCTATTAAGAGTATCCTTGTTAGAGGACTTAAAACACAAGATAATGTGCCACCTTGTTAGATGATTTACAATAGGGACTTTCTAGAATCCACTCAATTAAGAAATTTGGACTATTGTAGCTATTAGAGAATAATAGAGAGAATGATCTGTAGAATAGTACTACCTCTTCTTGATAATATCCACTGAAGCACTAGCTTGATCACAATTGGTTCTTCATAACTGCACTTATCCAACAAATGATTAACACTAAAAACTTTCAACTCTATCCATTATATATTGTTCATCAAGCCCTTGAGCTTTCCACTATCTTAAGCTAGTCCTAAATAGCTTACAATTTAAATTTAAAACTTTCATCTTGAATCTAATGCATCAATACACACATCTTGATGTATAAAACAATTTCCCTATACCACATTGGTCAACACAATGATTTTTACAGAATTTTGTGTCAAGGGGTCAAACACATTTTGACCAAACATGAGCTTCCTCTAGAAACTTGTCCACATGCTAGAATCAAACAATTTGATGCCAAATCATCACCTCCAATCTTTAATACATGTCACCAGATCATGACTCACTCAACCAAATTTACCACAACTTCCGCATTGATCACTGATCAACAATTTATCAATTATCACTCAAGAACATTAACACTTCAACTTGTTAACAACTCTAGCACTTCTCACCGGTCACCTATCCTTCACATAGGTCACTCAAATCAGTTTTGATTGCAACCATAGCTTCTAAAAATTGTTGTCCACCATATCTTGTAACCACATCACATGAAACAAAAAGATTTGACAAACCAATCAAATCTGGACTATCATTTGTCACTAACTACTCTATAAATTTCTATGTCTACCTTCATCATATCATAACTTCCTTACCAATCTTAATCAATAGTAACGTTCATGCATTTGACATTTAGAGACATCCCCAAGTCTCTCATAAGAATCACTACAGTTTAAACTTACCACAATATACTTATATTGACAACTCAATAACTGATCATTATGCAATCAAATTTGTATCACTACAACATCATAAATTACTTACTATTACTACATCAGTTATACCAACAATATCCCCCTTTGACATTGATGGTAATGCTCTCTTCAATACTCACTTTTAATATTGCAATTATTCCTCCTTTCATTGAACTTCTCTCATCTGCACTGTTGAACATTCTCCTCAGTTTCTTTACTTGCTTTCATCCTTATTTTCTCTCCCTCTTAGAAAGAAATTCCAAAGGCATCAAACACTCCTGATATCTACTTTTCTAAACTTGACTAATTGCAACACATCACTTCGTAGACTTCTCCCCCTAAAGAGTATCCCCACAACATCAATCCAAACATAAAATATTCACTAGATAAAATTTGATTGATGCAACTGCATCTTCTTTAATTCAAACCAGATATGGGAATAAACTGTAACTTACCTCTTAGATACTCAAATGTATCATTGGGTAATGGATTAGTGAAAATATCAACTTCTCCTTAGTTTTCACATACTCCAACCTTCATTTTGTTGTACCTATTCTCTAAGAAAATGATATTTGATAGCTATATGCTTACTCTTAGAGTTCATCACTAGGTTTTTAGAAATATTAATGCCACTTGTATTGTCATAATAGATAATCACTAGTTCAGTTACCTTCTCTTGAACTCCTTCCAGAATATGCATAATCAATATTATGTGTGTACAATTAATTGTAACATTAATATATTCAGCTTCAGCTATTGATTATGATATATAGTTTTTCTTCTTCCTTGTCTTGGATACAAGCCTATCACCAACAAAGAATGCACCTCCACTTGTTCTCTTCCAATAATCAACATTTCCTGCCAAATCAGAATTAGTAAACACACTTAAAGAGAAATCACTTTTATGACCATAGAAGAGACCATAATCTTCAGTTCCCTTAAGATATCTGAATATTCTCTTCAACACAATCATATGTGATTCCTTAGGATTAGAAAAAAATATAGCCACTAATCCAACTGCCTAAGCTGTATTTGTTCTACTATGCACCACATAATGTAGCTTACTGACCATGGACCTGTAGAGAGTCTCATCTACCTCTTTAGAATCATCTTCTTTTGATAATTTTCAACTGGTTACCATAGGGGTAGCAATCGATAATGATTCTTCCAACACAAATGTCTTCAATATATCTTTCACATATTTGGACTGGCTGATGTACTCACCTTCTTTTAGTTGTTGAATTTTCTTGCCGATCAAACATCTTAATTTTTTTCTCATCTCATCTGCAAATGATCTACTCATTTCTTCACTACCACCAAAAATGATATCATCAACAAATATTTCTGCAATCAGTAACCTATCATAATTCTCAATCTTCTAATATACATTATTGTTGTCACTTGTTCTTATGAAACCAATCTAAAATAGATATGAGTGAAATCTCTCATACAATGATGTCCTAGGTACTTGCTTCAATCTAGGGTTGAAACGTAATATTGTGTCCCACTTTTTGGGACGAACAAATTCATCTTCAAAGGGAAGGGAAAAAATTTGGGGCCTTCGCTCAAAGTGGGGTCTTCGGGTGAAGGGGAAGAACCCCTTTGCATCAAGTACCCCTTGGCTGGATTTTTTATATATTTCTGGTTTTTTTTTCATTGTGTACTTTTCAGATTTTGCGGACCCAGTGGTTAGAGAGAACCAGTGATGTGCAGCACGACATCAGCACCTCCTGAGCTTCTTCGATGTCTTCAAATTGTTAATAGTATCAGGTATGTGCATTTTTCTCATTTTTTATTGTAAATTATATGTTTTATATTTATTTTAGTTAGTTATTTGTTTTAAATAATTTTTAGTTTGTAAAAATGTTAGAAAATTGTAGTTAAATATTAGAATATGTTAGAAAATGATAGTAGAATGTTAGAAAATGATAGTACAATGTTAGAAAATCATAGTAGAATTGTTAGAAAATGTTAGAAAACATTAAAAACCATAGTATAAATGTTAGAATATGTTAGAAAATGATAGAAAATCATAGTAGTTTGTTAGAAAATATTTACAAAATATTAGAAACCGTAGTAGAAATGTTAGAAAATGTTAGAAAACATTAAGATCTTATAGAAATTAATAAAAATATTTGTTTTTAAATTTCTTTTAAAGTTAGTAAATATTAGGAATCTCTCTCTCTCTCTCTCTCAAGTACACGCATTTTTAGTAAAGTTAGTAAATAATTAGTTAGTTATTTTTTAAAATAATTTTTAGTTTGTAGAAATCTTAAAAAATTTCGTAGTTAAATTTTAGAAAATGATCTAGTAGTATGTTAAAATATGTAAGAAAATTGTAGTAGTAAGTTTCTAGGACCCTTATCTCTCCCTTACAAGATATTAAGACACGTAGGATCCCTTAGGAATCTCAAGACCATATAATTCATATTAGGATGTCATAGGACCCATTGATGTATGTTAGGTTCTATTAATACATACAAGGACTCATTGTTTCCCTCAAGGCTCCTTAAGATATATTATGATGAATTAATGTAACCTATGATCCCTTAGCATAGGTATTATGACACCTATAGCCCTTTAAGACATTCAAGGACCCTTACGCATTGCTTATGACATCTTAACACACATAGGACCACTTAGGACCCATACGACACATTATTATATCTTAAAATGTTCTAGGACTCATTCATCTATCTTAGCTTCTGTTAATACATATGCGGACCCATTTTTGCCCACAAGAACCCTTAAGAAATGTGTACTAGTATCAATTAATGTAACCTAAGATCCTTTAGACCACTTATCACACCTACAACCCATTAACATTATTGGACCATTATACACCCCTTACGACATTTTAAGACACATATGACCCCTTTGGATCCTCAAGACCCATTAACATATCTTAAGTTGTCCTAGGACACATTTATGTATCTTAGATTCAATTAATGTGTATGAGGATCCACTCATGTAACCTAGGACCCCTTAGGACCTCTTATGTTACCCATGACCCCTTAAGACACTCTAGGACCCTTATCCATCCCTTACACTATCTTAAGATAGATATGACCCATTGTTTCCCTCAAGAAACCTTAAGACATGTACTAGGATAAATTAACCTAATGTAGGATCCCTTAGGACCACTTATTGCACCTATGACCCATTAACATTCTAGGACCCTTATTTGGATCCCTTATGAAATCTTAAAACAAATATGAAACTTTAGGACCCATTGATGTATCTTATGTTCCACTAATACATATAAGGACCCATTGTCAACTTGAATACCACTTAATAAATACTAAGATCCCTAAGGACCTCTTATGACACATACGACCCCTTAAGACATTCTAGGACTTTTATCCATCCCTTACAACATCTTAAGATACCTAGGATGCATTAGGACCCCCAAGAAGCATTAATTTAATATATAATCCCTTAGAAGCATTTATGACACCTACGAAGCCTTAAGACATTCCAGGACCCCATCAGACCCTTAAGACCTAATAAGACCTAATAAAACATTCTAGGACCTCCAAGACCAATTAATGTATCTTAGGATTCCCTAGGACCCATTCATGTACCTTAGGTTCTATTAATTGATATGAGGACCCATTTTCACCCTAAACAACCCTTAATATGTATACTAGAATCAATTCATATAACCTAGGATCCCTTAGGACCACTTACAACACATGTGACCCCTTAATACATTCTAGGAAACTTAATTGATGTAATAGGACCTATTAATACCAATTAGTACATCATAGGACCCTTAAGACCTAATAAGACCACTTACTTGACCTAATGGGACCTATTAATACCAATTAGTACATCCTAAGACCCTGAAGACCTAATAAGACCACTTACTTGACCTAATAGGACCTATTAATACCAATTAGTACATCCTAGGACCCTTAAGACCTAATAAGACCACTTACTTGACCTAATAGGACCTACTAATACCAATTAGTACATCCTAGGACCCTTAAGACCTAATAGGACTAGTATGACCTATTAATGTTAATTAGTACATCCTAGGACCCTTAATACCTAATAAGACCACTTACCTAATCTAATAGGACATATTTTAAAAATTAGTACATCCTAGGACCCTTAAGACCTAATAAGACCACTTACTTGATGTAATAGGACCTATTAATACCAATTAGTACATCCTAGGACCCTTAAGAAATAATAAGACCACTTACTTGACCTAATAGGACCTATTTTAATACTAATTAGTACATCCTAGGACCCTTTACAACTATTAGTACATTCTAGTATTGTAAATTTAAGTATAATTTTATATATTTAGACTTTTGTTTCCATTTTAAACATAGTTATAACATGTAATCAAGTACTTAATCGTTAACACTTAGATTTCACATGTTATGTATCTAGATGGCCACTCAGGATGCACCTCACACTCCTGATATATAGACCATTTTTCATATTGTTGACACAGAGATGACTCGACTTAGAGAGTCCATCCATACATCTTCAACAGATAGCATATATAGAGATACTTGTGCCAGTGTATTGACCAGTTTGGAGGAGATGAATGCTAGATTGGATCTCACTCCTCCTTCACACCTCAGGTAGTTGATACTATTTTTTGAGATTTGAGAGCTGAGGTTTCAAGTGATGTTTCCTTAGAGACGGTTCAAAGCTGTGTCCCCAAGGATATCATCAAATGAGAGGTTTTCCCATATTATGAAGGGAAGGCTAAGGTGAGGGCATATCAGGTCACACAGTGTGTGATTCCTCAGATCACATGCATGATATACCCCTGATTTCTTGCAGCACATGGTTGTTATCCTAATAATGACCAGATTCCTCTATATTTTGCACAGCAGCTATATGTTGAGTTCTGTTTGGGACTTAGGGTCAACTATTTAGATCTTCTTTCATATTACAACTAGGGGCATGGGAGGGTTGTAGACCATGCTTAATATTGTAGGCCTAATCATGTTGTACAACCTCATAGATAGCTGGCTGGCCAGAGGACTCATGAAGTGGCACTAGCGATGGCTACTACTGTAGACAGAGTCATCATTGCTTCTCAGAGGGGTGTAGTTGATAGGATAGAGTAGATTTCTTCTACAGACACCTCTATCACTTCAAATTTAGTGGGAAGATACATTTTGACTAGACTAACTAGAGCCAGATCATCTTTTGAGGCTTCATCTAGTACTGTTGGAGGTGTCAGTGGTGAGGCATATAGAGTTGTAGGTCTTCCTGCACTTGGAGAGATATGAGCACTTTCAGGTCATCATAGTCATTTAGATGCATCACTTTAATTTTTGGAGGATCTCCTACAATCCTATTATTATATTGCTGACATGGAGATCTCCTAATGACACATACTTTTCATGTTGTGTTGTGTCCAACCAATGTTTCGTATGATATTCATATTGATTAGCTGAAATTCTATGTGTGATAACATCTCTACTATTTGATGAATGACGTGTATTATCATTCCAAAATAAGGTGACCAAATTCTTGATTCCTTCATCAATCCTATCAAAATGAGGATCTCTACACATGATTGCCCAATTGTCTTCCAAGGTGCTATCATCCAAAAGTATTCTCCTATTAACATATCGTGATATTGTTTTCCTATTAAAACCAAACTGAGATGAAACTGAAGATATTTGTCTTTTTTGAAGCATAGTGTTACCTACAATGGATGTCAACATAACTTTTCTTGTAATGGTCTTATCTTTAGTTCAAGATCGCTTCCCTACCTAGTTCAAACCTTTCCTAAGATTTTCAATCATATCAGTTTGCATGTCAACAACTTTTCTCTTCTTTGATGTTGTGTCTATACCCAATAATTGTAATGTCCCTTCTAACTTTTTGTTTATAGGTACAACTAAAAGTAATTGGGCTTGTTCAAGTGTTTCAAAATTATCAAATTTAGCCAATATTTCTCTTTCTATCATATTCATTGATCTCTTCTTAGCAAGACTTAAGGGTTGAAGATTAGCAAGTGATCTCAAATTCTCTACATCCATTTTAAGTAAATGATCTAAGTTTTTATAATTAATATTTCTCTTTATAGTTTGAGATAAATTTAAAAGTTCATCCATACCAGTAGGAGCACATGATCTTGACCATTCTCCAACATCAATTGCTTGAGCTTCCATAGGGAGTGACCCCTACCCTTCTTCAATGTGCAATTCTTCGACTTGACTTGACCCCCCTACTTCAACTTGTCTTTCAGCTTCTTTATTTTTATGATAATATGTCAATGCAGCTTCATGATTTCTTTGTTCAGTTTTAGGTGACCTTTTTCTAGTAGATATACTTTATCTTCCTTTATTTTTCCTCATCTCCAAAAAATGTCTTCCACAAAATCACCAATAAAAATTCTCTTCTTCAAAAAATACTTTGATCTAATATTTCTCCTCTCCAAAATTATGGCATTGAAAAATAAGAAATTGCAATCCTCCTCCAAAAAATGTCTTTGTAAAAATTTATCACTAATAGAAAAGACAATAGAAAAATGCAATTAATTTATTGCAATTCGGTATAAAATAGAAACAAAATGTTTTAATTTTATTTCATTCTAATTTTTTTACAAAACAAATTCATCACTAGCCGACTGACTTCGCTCGAAGTATCTTGGGGAAAATTCTGGCAGGGTGTTTCTTCACTGAACTTTTCACTTAGGGTGCTTCACACAAAGATCCTTCACGCGAAGACCCTCAAGTGTCTTCACCCAAAGGGGGTCTTCAAGCGAAGACCCCCAAACTGAAATTTTTCCCTCAAAAATAAGGTGAACTACAAAAAAATTATCTCTCCAGGCCTAGGACAAGGACCAAACAAGATGGTTTTTTTAAAAATACGATGTAAAATGATGCTATTCAGAATAAGGTTTCTAATGAATATAATTTTAATACATATTGAGTTCATTATCACGTTTAAATATTACTTTAACTAAACATAGGTTCTTTGGTCATTCAACAACCTGTCTCTTCAAGACTTCAGGAAAAATAGTAAATTACAAAAAGAAATTTATGAAAAATATGTAGGAAAAGAGTATTTGTGTTACCTTTCTATGGAAAAAAGAAAAATGAATTTCGATATATAGAGATCAAGTTAGAGCGATCCAAGTGACTTTATGTCTAAATTATAGTTACTATCACTTTAGAACTTAATAAACTATGAAATATTGACCCAAATGAATAAAAATAATTGCATCCTTTAGATATTGAAGTTACCAATATAATCTTTGAAGAATTACATCGTTATCATATTTAAAAATATATATATATATATATATATTGATCCAAGTGATAGTAACTCCTTAAAAACATAATTTTTTCACGCAAACCACTTTTCGAAGGAGAAGGAAAAATGAATTTAAATGAATTTTATTTTTTTCTTTTAAATATATTTAGAAACTAGAAAGAAAATTCTAAAAGAATCTAGTTTACATCATCTTCAAATTCCTAATAGTTTTGCGGAAACAGGTGTTCAAAAGTGAAGTTTTTTCTCAGAATGTTGATCTCCATGTCAAAGTTGGCCAAAAAGTGGGACACACTATTGTGGGACCACCCTCCATATAAGTATTTATTTAATTTGCATACTATTTTATTACCTTATGGATTGGAAAATCCTTCAGTTTGTTCAATGTATACCTCTTCTTCCATACACCATTGAAAAAAGATGAATTAACATCCATTTGATATACCTTGAATCCTTTGTAAGAATCAAATGCAAGCAGTATCCTTATAGCTTCAAGTCTGGCCATAGGTAAAAATATTTCACCATAGTCTAGGACTTCCTCAGGTGCATATCCTTTGTACACCAATCTTGATTTGTTCCCTACCACTTCACCTTATCCATTCATATTGTTTCTAAAAATCTACTTAGTATCGATTACATTCATGTCTACCAGTCTAGTTACTAATAATCAAGTTTTGTTCTTTTCAATCTACTCCAATTCATATTCCATAGATTTCACCCAACAATCATATTTCAATGCATCATTCATAGTTTTGGGTTCAATTTTGGATAGAAAACATTTACTTTCTCTTTCCTTTCTTCTAGTTAAAAAACCAACATTTCTATCACCATTAACCTCATTAGATGAATGATTCAATCTCACATACATTGGTGATACTGGTTTAGTTCTAGGAGTACCTTCAATTGCTTGAATTTAGTTCGTGTATATTGACCCGTGCCTCTATCACTTTTGTTATTGAACCCTTCTCCACCGATTGTACATATACAACCCCATGATAATCTTCAGGTTCCTTCTTATCGGATTCATCATTCTGCTCAAAAAATTCATCTACTCTTACATTAACACTTTCCACTATCTTATTTGTTCTCCTATTCAAGCACTTGTAGGATTTTTTCTTTGTGGATTACCCTAAGAATATTCCCTCATCACTTCTTTGGTCAAACTTTCCTAAATTTTTATCTTTTTTTATGTAACATCTACTTCCAATTTTTTTGAAATAACTTACACTAGGAAATCGACAATGCCACAACTCATAAGGAGTTTTGTTTGTACCTTTATTTAACTGAACTTTGTTTAATGTGTAAACAACAATAATCACCTCTTCTCTCCAAAATATTTGTGCAACACCTTTCTAAATCATTAAAGTTCTAGCACAATCAATGATAGATCTATTTCTTCTTTTAGAAATGCCATTCTTCTAAGGTATCCTAGGAGATGACATATGTCTTTTAATTATCTTTTCCTCATGGTATGAAATAAACTCATGTGAATTAAACTCACCTCCTCCATCATATCTAAGATATTTTAAGGTCTTATGGGTCTCCTTGTCCACTCTGGATTTGTAGATCTTGAACATGTAAAAATCTTTTTTTGTCCTTTAGAAACATAACCCACATCATTTTGGAATAAGCATGAACAAGCAACATGAAGTACCTATCTCCATAGTAACTCCAAGTTCTCATTGGACCACACAAATCAATATGAACTAGATCTAAGATACCTTTAGAAGAGTAAAATTTATTCATAAAGCTTGAATTAGTTAACTTCCCAAGCTGATATTCTTTACACATTACATTTTCTAGCTTCACTAGGTTAGGAAAACCTCTCAAAATCTTCATCTTACTGATTTTTACCAAGTTATCAAAATTTACATGAACAAGTTAGCTTTGGTTTTTTCACCGATAGAAATTCATTCTCCCAATTTTCCAATGATTCCGCATATACCTTCATTGAACTAAAGTCTATATCCTTTGTTATTTAATTTGGAAACACTCAAAAAGTTGTATCTCAAACCATCAACCCAGTAAACATCATCACAATTTGTCTTGTCATTCAAAGTAATGGATCCTTTACCTTTTACCATATAGGGAGAATCATTCCCAAATCTTACCAAGCCTCCATTACATTCCTCCATCTTGATAAACTTGCCTCTATCACTGGTCATATGATGATTGCATCCATTGTCAGTGATCTAGTCACCGATGTGATTCATGTTAGACACTAAATCTTTTTCACCTTCTTCATAGGGTTCTTCCTTTACAACAACAAACATAATTTCTTCTACATCTCTTCCAACAAATTATTTTTCAGTAACAACTTCCTCAGCTAGATAACACACTTTCTTGTTCTTGTCCTTAAATTTCCTTGGCTTCTCCTTCCTTTCATTTTTAGGACATCTAGAGGAAATATGTCCAATCTTATTTTAGCAAAGCATTTCAAAGGAAACTTACCCTTATATTTACCTTTTCCTATAGGTAGTCTTTTTGTAAATAAAGCTTCCAACTCATCCCATTCTCTTTCTTAAGACATGAGAGATTCATAATCATTAGAGTAAAATGAAGAAGAATTGTTATATATCTCCTTTCCTTTCCTACATGGTGCAAGATTCAATGATGACTTGAAAGAACCTTCAACTTTTGGCATATTATTATTATAATTACTCAATTCAAATGTAGTTAATTTTCCTATTAATGCATCAAGAGTAAATGTGATAGTTTCTAGAGATCTAAGCTATTGAATAACTGAAAACCTAATAGCATACTAAGACAATAGATCCCTTAACACTTTTCTTACCACATCCTCCTCATGAAGATTACCACCAAGTCCACAGATAGAAGCAACAACCTCTTTGATTCTCTGACTATATTGCTCAATGTTCTCATTTTCTTGCATCCTTATTTCATCTTAATTTCCTCTCAGACTATCAATCTTTTCATTTTTTACATGTGGATCTCCACCATAGACAGTCTTCAACTTCTCCCATATTTCATAAGTAGTATCCAAGTCTTTTACATCAATAAATTTTGCATTTGAAAGAGTAAAGGCAATAGCTTCCATAGTAGAAGTATGTTCTTTCCTAATATTCAATTGGTTTGCATTCAGTGTTCCTAAAGGGACAATATACTTAGTAACCACATGATCCCAATATTAATCACCCATACCTTTAAGATAAAGCTTCATTCCATTGCACAGTACTAAGTAGTTTTCTCTTGTGAATTCAAGACCTTCCTTTCACATCATCTTTGGATCTTTGCCTCAAGTTATTAAGCTTCACCACAAAAGAGGGCCAAAACTCTGATACCAATTGTTAGATCTAAGATTTGATTACTCATAGGGGTGGGTGGGTGAATCGGTAATTTACAACATATCCAAAATTTAACCATTTAAACTTTATCAAAACATTTGCAAGATTAACTTTAATAGTAGAAAATGAAAATACAACCATAAATACATCCACACAATAATGAAATTTTTGACACATAGATTTATCTTGTGGAAACCCAAATAGGAAAAAAACCACAATAGGGATTAGTACCCACTAAATGATGTACTCTTCTAAAGTATGCTCGCTAAGGAGCTTAACCCTATTAGGAGTTTACAAAATCATTGTTAGGTGAGCACTACCAGGTTAAGGAATTTACCTTAGGCCTATTAGAACCTTTACCTTGCTAAGAGTATCCTTGCTAGAGGACTTCAAACACAAGCTAATGTGCCACCTTGTTAGAGTATTTACAATAGGGACCTACTAGGATCCACCCGATTATGGGATTTTTTCTATTGTAACTATTAGGGAATAACAAAGAGAATGATCTATAGAATAGAACTCCCTCTTCTTGATCAAATCTACTGAAGCAAAAAATCTCTTATCAACACACTTAAATCTGCATTGGCTTGATCACAATTGGTTCTTCATAATTGCACTTATCCAACACACAATTGAAACACTAAAGACTTCAAACTTTATCCATTATATACTTTTTATCAAGCCCTTGATTTTTGCACCACCTTAAGCTATCCCTAAATGGATTACAATTTGACTTTCAAACTTCCTACTTCAATCTAATGCACCAATACACACATCTCTATTTATAAAATAATTTTCCTATACCGGGTTAGCCAATACAATGATTTACATCAAATTTTGTGTTTAGGATTTAAACATGTTTTGACCAAACATAAGATTCCTCTAGAATCTTTTCCACACGCTAGCATTGAATAATGTGATGCTAGATCATCACCTCTAATCTTTAAGACATGTCACCAGATCATGACTAACTCAACTAAATTCACTACAAAATCTACATCGATCAACAATCAAAGATTTATTAACTATCACTCAAGAACATAAACACTTCAACCTATTAACAACACTAACTTTTCTCACCAGTCACCTATCCTTCACATCGGTCACTCAAATGACTTGCAATTGAAACTATAGCTTCTAAACACTATTGTCTGCCATATCTTTTAACTACATCACATGAAATAATAAAGATTTGACAAACCAATCAAATCACCTATCAAACTTTACTAACTATTTTATAAATTTCTCTATCTTCCTTCATCAGATCATATATTCCTTACCAATCTTCGTCAACATGAGTGGTCATGAATTTGACATTCAAAGACATCTCTAAGTCTCTCATAAGAATCACTACAACTGAAACTTACTACAACACCTTGATCATCATACTTATACTTAGGAATATACTAGCAACTCTAAGTCAATACTTGACATCAATGACAACTCAATAGATGATCATCATGCAATCAAATTTGTATCATTGAAACACCAGAAATCACTTACCATTACTACATCAGTTATACCAACAAAAAGTTACAAAAAAAAAGTCTATTCATGGTTTTATTTTGTTCAAACTAATCTTATGACCCAACTCAAAAAATATACTCTATGAATAACATTTGAACATCTTAGAGAGATTTAAGTGAGACTAGACTATACCAAAAAACCATTTTGGACAAGAGATTTTCCACCTGAACAAATTTTAGAGATATTTCCTTTGTCCTGTCAAAATTGTCATGAAGTTTTAAGTGGTGCAATGGGAAACTATTTTTTTAAACAAATATTTTTTAGTTATTTTTATTGATTTAAGGATAGGAGGGTGGCATAGAGACATGTGATAAATTTTAATTAGATTGTCTCTAAAGTATAGAATAAATAATCTTAAAATATTTATGTACAATAAAATTTCAATAGCTAAAATAGAATTAGATAGAAAAATATTTGGTAAATGGATATACAACACCCAAAGAAGAAACACCATTACCAATCTTATTCTCATTCTCCTCTGTGGAAACAATACCACCATTTCACTATCACATGCACATATCCACATCATCTTCAACTAAAAGGTCACAAGATGGAATCCCAATTTAACACGAATGATTGAGGTTATGTTGGAGATTTTCCAACAAGTCGGATTGTTGTCTGTATGTTTATCATTGATGACAACATATGGTAAGAAACATGCATGGAATCCTGATGGAGAGTGCCTTCAACATATGTTGCTTAGATATGTTATCAACATAATATCATAGATGCAGAGGTTGACTCTAAGTAATGACAGTTGTATAATTGTATATATCAATGAGTGTTCCTGACATGTCCCAGGAATAGTTATGTATGTGATTGGTCATACGGTTGTAGTAGAGCCTTGCGCCTTCATATTTATGTTTTAGACATATGTATGATGCTATGTTCATGAACGTAGAGTCAGATATGGGTAAAACTTGAGTTATGAAGTCTCTAGTTAATAGTTACAGTTTCTTGAGTTTATCTGGGAGAGCCGACGGTGTTTATATGATTGCAGTAGTTGCGCCTATCATCATAGTATGCATGCTTGAATTTATGTTAAGAGGAGGGTTAACAATGTTTGGTTAAGATCACATGATTTAATTCAGCATAAGAAGAAAGTTGGAAATAATTTAGTGAAGCCAACTATGTGTAGCGTGGCGTCTACTCACATGGAATTGTGAAGTCCTAATTTATGTTGTGTGCTTAGTAGAGCCAACTAAGGTATTATTAGAGATTTGTATTATTTCTCTAATATGATTTCAAGATGGTTCTAACAAGCTGACTTGATTATATCATTTAGAGGAAAGATATTTGGGTTTCCTCGTAACCAAAATTATTGTGTTGTGTTAAGTGTTCTCATATTTTTTTATGGTTAATGTTCTTCTATACTTAATTGGTTAAAGAATTGAATCTTGTAGATAACTAATTTACCCCCCCCCCACCCTCTCAGTTATCTCTTGGGACTATTCCTAATAGGTTAAAGTACCTCAACCTTAAGTGTCCCAATTGGATTTAATTTAATTTTTTATAATTGGTCCTTTTTTTTAATTTTTTGTAAATAAATTTAGTGGGACCAAATCTTTCACATAGATAAACTTGGAGATTTAAAAATAAAAA
Organism: Chamaecyparis obtusa; assembly: GCA_027943335.1. Taxonomy (NCBI): domain Eukaryota; kingdom Viridiplantae; phylum Streptophyta; class Pinopsida; order Cupressales; family Cupressaceae; genus Chamaecyparis; species Chamaecyparis obtusa. Next base: position 310,463 of record BSBK01006779.1, read on the forward strand.
ATAATATTTATGGATGAGTTACGCAAAAAGGAAGTTTCCAATAGTATGTTGAAGATATAGTGAATGTGGACACATTCAAGAATATGCTATTTTTGGCATCATAAGTGTTGGAGTATATAGGACTCTGAGAGGGGAGAGGGGGTGAATTAGTTTTCTTACATTCAATTTCAAATCAACATTTTTTCTAAACAACTTACCGAGTGTCTATTTTAATTCAAATCTAGCTATCCATAGACATTATCAAATATTATAAAGTTGATGAATCGAATTGTATGACAACATGAAAATTATAAAGCTCATAGAAGAATCATAACATAATATTTTTCTTGAGTGGAAAACCCTCATAGGGATGAAAAACCACTCACAAAATGCCTCACTGGATTAATCAAAAGATTCACTATTGACAGAGCCTCAATGGGTAAAATATCTCACTGATAAATGAATATGCCTCACTAGAAAATGAATTGCATGACTAGCTTTGAAAATAATATTTCTCATTGATAAATGAATGTGGCTTACTGTCAATAAAACACCACCATAGTTATAAAATTAAGTGTACAAAGTATCATCTCTATTTCAGTATATATCATTTCTTGAGTATCTCATTTCATTGAGATTCAGAAATTCACGAATAAGCAAACACTATGAAGTGCTTCATATAATAATGTATTTTTTTTATACAATATATTACACATAATCAAGGAATTTTCCTATACAATATAGAACCAATGTCTCATAGATTAAAGATTTTTCAATAAAACCCTTTTCCAAATATCATCCAAAGTTGAGCTCATTATAATAGGGGCTATATTCCCTTTAAATAATTTTAAAATTATTTTCAAAACTTTTACAGAAAAGCCATATTTCTATTGGATTTCAATAACTGTAATATTTACTAAAAAATTAGAGTATCCAAGAAATATTTTAGTACAATTTCCAAGATAACCCATCAAAATCTAAAATATTTTTAAAAAACAAAATGCAACTAACCCTAAATCTTGTTTTCTAAACTCATAAGATAACCAATAGAATAGGGTTCAAGATTATCAGAAAATAGACCAGGTCACCTGAACCAAAACATGCCTATAACTGCCTTTGCAACTGCCACTATCTCTGTAACAATCTTCCTTGAGCATATCTTCACAAAAGCAATTTTTGTGTCCTAACAATGATGTATACTTTTAATATTCAAAATAAATATTATGTTTTTGTGCCCAAAGTCAAGGAGATAACATTATCACCTTATCATGCCATAATGTTTTATGTCACTAATTTTTTCAAGGTCACAAATGTTATATCACTAATAGCTTTTTTTGCATCGCAATAGTTTATCCATGCATGGAATAGTCATTTATTACTTGACATCCTTGTGTGAAATAAGTCATTGGTAACTTATTAACCTTGTGTAAATAAGGCATTGATATCTTATCAACCAAATGGTGACAGTATACTAATGCCACATTGACATCAAGAATACAAAGTGCATCAATACCTTATTGGCATCAAGAATTAAAAGTATATCAATAACTTACTTAATGCCAAGGATGTATATTAAATGACAAGAATGCATAAGATTGAGCACTGTCTATTGAAAATGAAACATACCATCCATGTACCATGTTGGCATTTGATGAAAATGATGTTGTCTTTGATCATGCAAATGTATTGTGGTATTTTCATTGCTGGCAACTTAATTTACATACGGGCATAATCAGTTATAAAAATCTAAAAGAAAATTCATCTCTTGGTTGGAATCAATCTATTGAACTTTATTTGATAAGCCCTATTTTAAAATATATATGTGTGTGTGATCCTTTTATTATTATTTTTTGTAAAGGAGATATTTTTGTTTCTATCCCAAAAAAATTTCTCCTATTTCCCCTATTGAGATCACTTCTACTATTGTTCTTGATGATTTTTTCCTTCATACAACCATGGGTTCTTGTAATTCAGTGTAGTAAGATATTCATTTTCTTCCATTTATTGTTCCATGGGATGACTTCTTGACAGACATTGTAGGTTTGTTTATGGAGTCCTACATTGAGGATTTGGGAGACATCATTGATGGCATTCATCTTCTCTTTGCTGAGGATGATCTTTCTTCAGTTGTTGTAAGGGAATACTCTGACCATCATCTTCATTCTCCATTTAATCCTTCTTTCAAGTTTGACATGACTATAGATCCTTTGATATAGTATTTGGAGGAGGTATCTTTATTTTTAGAGAAGAATAACTTGAGTCTTTGTCTAGGAGATTGGCATTCATGAGTCTAAAACTTCACTTGAGATGACATATTGCATTGTTTAGATTGATCATACTCATGTGTTGCAAATTCCTATTCAGTTTCTTGAAACATCATACATTTTGAGGATTCTTCCTAGACATTGGGAAGGATTCATTGATACACTTATGACATTATTTATTCCTAAAGGGAGGAACGCCATTCAATTTTCTTGGTACAATTCCTACATTGATCGAGGATCACCTATCATGAGTGTGTGTTTTACATTGAGGGGGGCTTGTTTACTTCTGTTCCTACTTCATCTTTTGAGGATACATCCTTGTCTTTGGATTTTGATCCAAATTCTTACATGGATCAATTACCATTGGTTCCTTTCTTGTCACCTTCTATTGGATATGTTCTTGATTGTTTTTTGGCTTCTTCATCAAACAAAGACATAGCGACACATGAACATACTTCAGAGACATCATACTTCATGTGGATTCTCCTTCTTTCTTCCTATCCACAATAGGAATCCTTCTTGCATCTATACTTGGTTTATCTTCTTCCTAAGGGGAGAAATGTTAATTATAGACATTGGACTATGTTTTTCCTTCAAGAACTCACCATCCTTGGAGAAGATTAGTCATTATGGGGAGATATCATGTCTCCTTATTTACTTCCTATGGGTGGATTATTGATTGTATATGCATGATGTATGTCATAATGGGGGGAGTCTTGAATAATCCATCCATCCATGCATCTTGTTTTTTTTCATGTTTCTTTTGGGGGGAGGGTTTTTCCCATGAGGTTTTCCCTCTTTCTATACTTTACGAGAGATTAAATTTCTTCTGCATTTGTGTATTATACATGGGTACCTAACATGGCTATTAGTCGAGACCCATCATGCATTGTCATCCATATTTGTGAGCTTAAGTGCATTCCTCTAAGTTTCACTTAAGGGGGGGTGTTGGTGTAACTAAATATTTTTAATTACACTTTACTTAAGTTTACTTAAGATAATATATTTTTATATTATTTTTTATGTAGACACCTAAGAATTTGCATTTCATTTTAGTACATGGTGTAGGATAATTTTCACTTTGGGTGTGAGATCCACCTTTAGTGCTCTTATCACATTATCATCCTCTCATTGTTGTACATTTTTACATATACTTCATTGTACAATGGAGGGTGATCCACCTTTGGTGGACATATGATTCAACCTTGTGTGGTTGATATGTTATCTCTTGCATCATTCCTAGTTATTATGTATTACCTTTATATTGAGGCACATCAACTTTAAATTCATTTATTTGGGCATACATTATCATTTGATCAATATTGAATCAATCATTTGATCATATCATTTTGTCTCTCTTGTTGTGCTATGTATTGAGCTTCTATATCTTGGCATTTTCATTCTTTTCCTTAGGTAGATTCTTATAGAAATTAATAACATTAAATAATTTATTTTGGTAAGGCAATAAATACATTTCATTTATGTGTGTGTGTTTTATGTCATGGTAATTTGTGGTAGAGGTTTTTTTTTGTTGGTTTTGATTCTGATGAATTGAGCATGTGATTAGAGTACACCCTAGGTAGCATTTTGTCTTTCAAACTTAAAATTATTTTATGAATTTATGTCTTTTACACTTTGAGTTCATATGGTAGAAAATTCAAAACCATTTTGGTGTCTCGATTATGAGAGTGTTGTTTTGGGTATATCTATGATGTCATGTCATGTTTCTATTAAGTCTCAATCATTAATCTATTTGATCTTGAGGAGGTGATGACCATTATGTTGTTGAGATTCTAATTAGTTGGTAACCTTGTTTCTTTTATTGTGGTTGATCTATATCTAAAGTGATGGTATTTGATTATGTTATTCCAGGTTGGAGAGTGAATTCATCGATGACTTGTTCTTGAGTTTCATTTATCTTACGATATGATAACCATGTGATTTAGAAATTGATTTATTTAGATATCCAGTATGGGATAGATAGTTTGCATCCTTGTATAGGATGAGATATTATTTGTTATGCTCCAACACTTGTCTTTGATGACATTCATGGTTTACTCATTTATGAGAAATATTTTATCAATTTTGTTTTTCATTCTCTTTGGTTCTTTTGCTACAAGCATTAGGGTAGGTTATCTAGGAGCATAGAGGGGAAGTGGCTTATTTTGGAGGCATCAAAGCCCTAAAGTGGCTACTTGTCTATCCTTTGTAAGTCGACGTAATAAGTGATAACTTAAAAAAATTATTGAGTGAAAATGTTAATAAGATAATTGTACATCTCCCATGTGTTGAGTGCTAGTATAGGCTAGGATGGGAGTGGGAGAAGATGTTTTCCTGTCTAGAGGGACATTGAGGTTTGGCATAGTTTGTTTTACTTGTCTGTATGAAAGGACTAATGATATGACATATGATCACTTGGGCATTGGGGTCTAGAGAGGCTTCCAGGACAAAGTCCAAGCATTAGACATATGTGATGAAACTTCCCTATATGTGTTCTAGGTTCCTACATTGCATTTGGTACATCTGATGTTTGTCTTGATCATTTATACTTGATAACCTTATAACCATTACTACCATTTAATACAATATACCTTGGCATTACTGTTGTTTATTTTTGGATGCTTTCTTGAGTGAGGTCTGGTGTTATCTCCTCAAAAAAGTGGGAGTAGACTTCTTGGTTCCACGTGGTCAAGTGGTAGTGGTTCTATTAACATTGAGATCCAACGTTCATAACTTTGTTCTTGGATGATACTTGATGCTGCTTCTATCTTCTAGTTCGTTACTTCGAGACTTTCTTATTATCATCATGAATGTATATCTTGTATTCCATTTTATGTATTTATTAGTGACATTTATTATAGAGATGTATATGTATATGTATTTATATTGTATTATTGTTATCCTTGCGACATGTGTAGTGGAAGATGTATTATCTCAAAGACTATGATGTATCATCTTGTATCTTTTTGTATGTACCTTTGATTACATTGATGTAATGGATGTATCTTATTATTCTTTTGAAATGCTTATGTTAGTGTAATTTATGATTTGTGTTCTTTTCATTATGATTAATTAAAGGATTAGGAATACTTCAATTTGGGTATTAAAATGATTGTAAGATATATCATATGATTATGTTATATATTGTTCTTAGTAGATTACTTAACTTATACATAATCTACATCATGGAACCCTTGAGACTTGTAATCTATAAATGAGTTACATTTATGAGTATGTATTGTCTTATGTTATATTGTGTCTACATTGTTATTCATTATTGATTTGTAAACTCTTAAGAAAAAAATTATTCGATAAACTTAGTAACATGTTTTAGGTTATTTTCTTCTAGGTTCCCTGGTGGGGTGTTACAAGAATCATATTGATCATGAATCTCCTTAGGAGGAAAATAATCTCAAGAAAACATAATTTGATATTTCTTATTGTTTCCATTCATGCATTCTAATATAGAAGTTATATTGTCTTGCCTAGGAGGTGGGATGGTCACGTTTCTAAAGGCTTGAACCATTGTAACACTTCATGATATGTAGGAGAGGTTTAAAGAAGCTCCCAAAGAGATATCTTGGTGGGAGTAGCATAGAGTTGTTTTACTATTTATCATATTCTTTTTCAAAGCTTTGAGGAATATGGGGTGCATGAGGAAGCATTGGTTCAGAAGAAGGAAAAGAAGGAATTACAAATAAACTTGTAGGTTTTAGATATTAGTTCTTGTGTTATAATTGTGACAAATTGGATGATAGTCTAGTTTTTTAGAACCATTTACCACAATGATTGGTTTATTTTGAGGTAAAGGGGTATCTTGACAAAGATGGACAACAGCCTTAGGATTTACAATACCCAAAATGTTATTGACAACATTAACTTCATCAAGCTCTTGAATGTTGAAAGTTTTATCACTAGAAGGGTGAGCATCCAAGGAAGAAGTAATGATATTATTATCTTCTTCTAAGATATCTACATGAATAGGAAAATATTTAGAAAGGGGATTAGGCATTTCCATAAATGATTCACCTCTAAAAGGAATGTAAAATTAAGGTAAGGTGATATTAAGAGAGGTATTTATAATAACCTCCTCTTGCTCCAAAATATCCCCATAAAGGGGACACATCTCAAGAGAAGGACCACCATAACATGCATGAATGTGTCATTGCTAGAGGGAGTACAAGAAATGTCAACCACAATATCTTCCTCCTTTGTCAAGGCTGCTTCATGAGGGAGAGAATAATAAACATCATTTTTTAGTGGTTCATCCTAAATAGGGGAATTGCCTAGGGTAGGAATATCTCTATGAATACAGAAAACTTTAGGAGATAAATTATCATTACTTACTAAAGATTCATCCCTAAAGGAGAAAAGATTGTAATGAAAGTAAGGTAAAATATCATTCTCTTGTACCAACACATCTTCATGTGGTTAGTACACCAAGATGGTGTGCAAAAGGGGAGTATAAGTGGACAAATTTTTTTTTTAAATTAGGTAAACCTAAACTTCAAAGAGAAATTTGAGGGTCATGCATTAAAAATTATAAGATATGTAAGGGTGGCTGCAAGAAGTTGAGTCCCACTTTTGGGCAAAAAGTTGAAGTGTTTTCTCTTTTTTTTCAAATTTCTTGTCAATTGATGTCTAAATTTGAGGCACTTAGAGATTGAATCTCAAAAAACTTTAGTAATAAAAAATGTAGTCTCATAGTCTACTTTTCAAATATTTAATTTATTTAAATACCAACATGGTATACATTTCTTTATAGTAGGAATGTTTGAAAACCATGTTTTCAAAATGCCCATTTCAAGACCATACCATAGTCATGTACGACCACCATATTTTGACCTAAATAAATGAATTTATGTAAATCCTTCTAGGGAAACATACCTAAGACACCAAAGATTGATGAACATATTTTTTCTTTTTTTTTATTGAATATATTTTTTTAATCAATTTTTAATTGACTAAAAAACACATTTTCAAAACCTATGGTGTACGACCACCATAATTTGATGAAAATTTTGTATTTTTTCAAAATTAATGTTTTAATCTTCAAGAGAATTGTATGTGGATTGATGTCATATAATTTATTTTCCAAAAAATCTAAAAACAAAAAAAATATTAAGGTTTTAGTGAACCTCACTATTTTACATTTAGGTACCACTTTTAACTAATGAATAATGTAAAAGTAGTAAAAATAACCATATCACTATGAAATTTATATTTTTGAAATCATGACATTGAGAACTCTAATGGGTTTTTATTTTGTAAAAAAATACGATTAGGAAGACTCTCAAAACATCAACGACAAGGTAGAAATATGGCATACCAATACCTTAACCAAATTTTTGGAGGTCATGGCATCGACTTGGTTCCACCAAGCCTAAACCAAACTTATTTTGAAATGAAATCCAAGGAAAATGTTTGTTTCCCGCTCATGTCTTAAGAAATGGGTGCCTGTTATTTAAATTCAAAAAATGGGCACTTGTTTCTTAAAAAAAAATCGAAGTCTTAAAATGCATTTCTAGTCATATAAAAAAAGAAAAATAAAATTTAGAAATGGGCACCCATTTTTTGAAATTTGGATCGGCCGCCCGAACCTAAATCAGGTGCCCATTTTTTGAAAATAGGTTCCTGTTTCGAGCAACATCTTCCAATTCTACAAGACTTTCGCTGAATTGGCACCCAACTTCTTCCACTTACCCATAAAAAATAATAATTTTAGTACTCCAAGTCTAGATTCTAAACTACTAAAATTTCTTAAAAATGGATAAGATTAAGAGGGTCAAACCCATCGCACACGAAAAATTGTTCCTGATTTTTTCAGAAAAATAAAACACAGATGTTTTTGTGCACTTCACAAAAGATATAGTTAGATTTAGTATTTTGAAAAATACTTTGGTAGGATGATAGGTAAGGTTTAGATCTAGAAGTTATGTATTTTTTTGTAATTTTATGTTGAGTTTTTTTTTGTATGATTTTTTGAAGTGATCGCATCCTAAAAATACGGTACCTATTTGTGCACTAGGCATAACTTGCATCAAAATAATAAAAAATGCAAACTATTTTTTTAAGTGTATAGAAACAAGTGTAGAATAGTATTATGTACTTTTTTGAATTGGGTCAAGTAGATCAAATGTTATTAAAGGTAGACATATGTCTACGAGGATTGTCAAGACACTAGTAAAGAAAATTAAAGTTTACTATGCTAATGTTGTCCAAAAATAGAAAAATTATGGTTAGAAAGATGAGAAGACATGTGAGATTATTGTGGTAATTTTAGAGATTCCCACTTGATCATTTGTAAATCTAATGATGATGAAATCGAGAAATGATCCTAGAAGATAAAAAAAATGTGTAAAGAGATAAAAATGGAGGGGAAATGAGCTTGCAAGTCTTAGGGTCAGTTTCCAAGCCTCTTACCAAGTCTCTCTCTCTCTCTCTCTCTCTCACACACACACACACACATTTTTGGGCGTTAGAAATGAGCCTAGCCCATGGGTTAAAAAATATAGTTCTTCATAACTCGTGCAGGTTATGAAGAATTTTCTTTAGTTCTTCATAACCCGTGTGGGTTATGAAGAACATTTTTTAGCTCTTCATAATCTGCACGAGTTATAAAGAACTTTAAATTTTTTAATTATTTTTTTAGGCTCGGCATGGCTCGGATTTTCCAAATCTAAATATTTTGAATTTCAAATAACCCGCATAGAATTTGTAAAATTTTGAGTTTTTTTTTTCATGTGGCCACTTTTTGACTAGCAACTTGGTGCACTTACTCCATGAGTTAAATACATTTTAGAAGAAGGGTCAACATCATCTTTCAAGACAACATCCTTAGGAGGGAGATTCTTCAAGAAGAAATGTGAATAAGCTCTTCTTGCATGTGCTCAAATATTCTCATAAGTGGGATTGATTTTGGGAGTGGGAATATTATGACTATGAATGGTAGGAAGAACTAAGTTATCATCATAGGCATGAAAGTAAATATCTTGAAATCCTTGAAAGAAACTTGAAATTGAACTTGAGAAAATGAAGATAACTCAATTCATAGAATGCAAATGCAAGTACATACAATAATGCATGGAATGAAATAGATAGTTCAATTTTTTAATTTTTTTATGGCTAAAATGTAACGATGTAGAAAATATCTAATGTAAATAGCAATTAATACATAGAAAGTAGATCTAGACACCAAATCAAAAGTATGTAGGAAGAGTCGGGCTCACCAAAATGTACAATGGATGAACCTAGAAGCACAACATGGATACAAAGGATATCTAACCACCAAAATCAAAAGAGGAAATGTCACAACTCAAGTTCACCAAAATATACAATGTGAAATGAGAAGCAATGAAAATAGGATAGGATAAATCATCTCCCTTTTCAAGATTGCACATTTAGAAGGAAGATGTCCCTAATAGGCTCAAGAGGTGACTCAAATACTAAACAGGGACAATGATTTCCTTTGTAAAAATGTAAATTTCGAATGGAAATGAATGATAAAGGTATAAATTTAATTTAAGAATGAAATAGTTGCATATAGATATGAAATGAGAAACTAGTAACTTCATATCTAAATAACTACACTCAGAATGCAAGAAATGCCTATATCTGATTTTTTGAGATACCTAGTGTCTTTGCCCAAAACTTTTAGGATCTGTCTGACTATTCCCAATTTGACAAAAAATTATCTAACAACTCTATAGCATGTTCTTGCACACTAAAAATGGGGAAGAAGGTTGGGAAAAGGATTTTCCTTAATCAAGCCCTTATTTAGGCATTAACCTTGAAAATGTTTTGACATTATATAATTAATTACATAATATTATACAAATAGATTGTAGTTGGTAGAAAATTATTATATTAGTATTTTAATATTTAAATTTAAATAGTAAACAAATTTATAATAAATAAATATGATAAAAATTAAAAATAGCTTTAATATATAAAACATAAAAAATGTATAAACTATAGAAATAAGTTTATAAAAAATAAAAGTTAGGTAAAAAAAATACAAAGATGAAACCTTATTTTCAAAGGAACCTTTTTATTGAAGACTAATGACATTAATATACATGTTAATACTTGGGTAGAGTCTAGGTAGTATTATTAAAAATCAAGTATTTCTCTTGATCATGATACAATTACTTGATAGTTTTTTTTTTCTTTTTTATTTCCACTATGTGGAGAACTATTGCAGAGGATGCTAGCCTTAAAGTGTGCTTAATCCACTTTGATAGAGTCAATCAAATTTTAGCTTTTCCAAATATTTTCTATACATTTTCTTTTTCCTATGGTGAAGTTGTATGTTTTTTAAGGCCCATAATAATTTAAGTTTTTTTTGACATACTATTATTGGCTGAATTAATGGTTGCGGGATGTCTGAGAGGCTTTATACATTCCTGATGCAAGAGAAGGGACTTTCCTCAAGACACTGGCCTGAACTCTATAAAATTACACATGAAAATAGGGTCTTGGGATACTAGTTTATGAAGATCATTGTCTTTGCAGAGACTACATGAAGAATGATTAAGATGAACATTTGGCAATCGAGGTTTTAGTTTTCTTCATCAATAAAAGATGTGGCAACATTCTAGGAATAGAAAAGGTGCCCAGACTGTCTTCATATCCTGTAGAAATGGGACACATTAGAAATAATTAACCCAAGCTTTGATGGAGAAGTTCTTCTGCAGGAAACAGTCTCTTTGCTTACATGCCTTGAGAAGGAGGGTATGTAATCTAGAAATATCTCTAAGTTTCTGTCAAGATCTAATGTAACCACTCAATTTTCTTAACAGTAAAGCCTATACGAAACATAGTTTTAAACCATGGATTTTTCTTTGTAGGTGGGGTTTGCTAGAGATGATGCACCAAAAAATGTATTCCCAAGCATTGTTGCTAGGGAAAAGAGTAAGTTGGTGATGGTGGGAATCAAAATAAAGAATGCTTATATGGGGGATGAAGTACAGTCAAAAAGAGGAATTCTCAGTCTCAGTATCTAGTCAGGCACTGCATCATCTACTGTGCATAGTGCCATCCAAGACTCACCTTATCTTGAACTTTTGTTGGAGATTGTAATCTCAACTACCCTTGTCACATAATCCTCTGTATCCACGGAATAAAGATTGAGGCAGATTTGTCAAAGATTTGAAAGATTTTGTATTGGCTCCTCCAACCTATCACTGTCCATCTAGATTGTTCTCACTCTTTCTAGGTTATGTTATTGTTTCCTATTTATATTGGATGACTACATTTTACCAATTACTCTCTCCTAGAAAAGTTCAGCTTCGTAGAGATGTTGTAACTAAATGTCATACTCCATATTGTATGAGTTGTAGCTCAGTAAATTGTAATGTTATATTATTGTTTTATGTATCAAATATGGTTCTTTTGGTCTCTCCATGTTTTTTTGTTTCTGCTGCTCCTCTGTATCCATCTCATGGTTTTAGATCAATAATGTTTTCAAAGCTAGTCTATGCTCTATTCTAAATTTCTATCATGGTATCAGAACTCGGTTTGGTCATGTTTCTGGGAGTTAAGTGAATCTGTTATTGTTAAAAGAAGTCATTGTTCAAAAGTGAAGGCATTTATGAAAGAGCTAAATGCAATTGTACTATGTTTGAATGAGATGAAGCTCCATCTTACTAATGTCTTTGTGAAAAATGTTAGAAGCTTTAAGGAGTCATTTTTTCTCTTAGAAGAGTCGAGCCTCTCTCAAAAGTTTGAAGTTGCCAGTTGAGTCCAATTGGATATGGAAGGGTGCTGGTCTGAAAACATGTCTACTCACTCCCATTGTAGAAGTCGTTGCATTCTCAAGGGGAAAATATTGTCAATATAAAGAAATATGTCATTGGTTTCACATTCAAGCCAAGAGAAAAGAGTTTAAATCAGCCATAGCTCATCAAGGAGGTTTTAGAGCCAAAAGGAGTAGATCAGTTTGTTTTTATTGTAATGGTGTTTTGTGATGTTGCACAACCCTCCTTTGTGTACAGGAAATAGCTTTGTGATAAGCTATCGTTGGTTACAACATGATCTTTTTATGTTATGTTTTCACTGTCGATGAGCTCTTTTGTGCTGGATTTCATAGCAGAAGATAAGAGAGATGTGAGGTACTACCAAGTTACAAAAGTTAAAGGGTTCATGTGTAGAAGATCTTGAAGATTGCAAAGAGGCATTTGATAGAAGATAGTGTTGAAGCTATTGTTTGCCAACATTTTTTGCAACTGATGTTTGTGAATGAAGGACTGAGGAGAATAAAGTTGAGAAGAGTTAGTACTATTGTAGCAAGAGAGATGATGTCCAATTTGAAGAAGATCGGGGCATTGTTGGGTTCGTAGTGTCCAGAGGAGCAGACGAAGCAAAGATGTTTTGTTGCTGGAGTTAAACAATGAAAAGTGAAGTTGTTGAAGAAAGTTGATGCCTAAAGATTACATCTATTGAAGATCATGGGTATGAAGAGCCAGTTGTTGGAGCAAGTAGGAGAGCACATAAGGAAGCTCCAAAGGATGATAAACATAGTCAGAGGAATAAAGGTCACAACTGCAACTCTCAATTTATCAACCACACTATACATGAAGAAAATGGTCTGAAGATCATAAATGAGATACAAAAGTTATAAGTCTAAAAAGTAGTTATCTACAATATTTAGAAGGTTACATAGTATGTTTGGTTTTGTCCATTATGAAAATGTCTCTATAGAATGCAGAGAGATTGAGGACTTTGTATGGACCCTTGTCTAGGTTGAGAAAGTCAAAATTGTGTGAGAGAGCAGTTTTAAAGTCTGTAGATCAAAGGTTGAGAGGAGGATAGGTTTCTGAAATTGTGAAATGTTAAAGTGAAGCTATCAATGGATAAAGTATCAATATGATTTAATGCCACATCATTCTATATTTATGTGAGTAATGTTTGAGGCCAGCAGAGCCCACTAGGATTCCCAAGCACCCACAGCGTGACTCTATGGGTGGTGCTAAGAAAATACAAGTGTTTGGCAACTGAACCAACAATGGACTAGTAATAAAAAATGCTAGAGCTCATGGATAGAGTATCCCAACAGCAATATGGGATTTCCTAGGTTTGATTCTTAGAACTTGAAGGTTTAAGATGTTGATGTATAAAGGAAAGAAGTGGAGAAACAAATTGAAAATGGTAGTTGAGATTAAGGGGGAGTGTTGGAGATTGTAATCTCAACTACTCCTATCACATAATCCTCCGTATGCACGGAATAGAGATTGAGGCAGATTTGTCAAAGATTTGAAAGATTTTGTATTAACTCCTCCAACCTATCACTGTCCATCTATCTATATTGTTCTCATGCTTTCTGGGTTATGTTATTGTTTCCTATTTATATTGGATGACTGCATTTTGCCAATTACTCTCTCTTAGCGGAGTCTTGTTGTAACTAAATCTCATGCTCCATATTGTATGAGCTGCAGCTCAGTATATTGTAATGTTATATTAATGTTTTATGTATCAAATATGGTTCTTTTGGTCTCTCCGTGTTTTTTTTTCTGCTGCTTCTCTGTATCCATCTCATGGTTTTAGATCAATAATATTTTCAAAGCTAGTCTATGCTCTGTTCTAAATTTCTGTCAACTTTCCCAAGCTTTACATTCTAGCTTACTGAACGTTTATTTTTTTCATATTGTTTGCAAAAATGATTTGGCTTTCCTTTTATAGTTATGCTAGCCAACACTTAGAGCATTATTTTCAATTCAATTTAATTAGAAGACATCTTGTTTTTGTATGAAAGAATTAAAATCTGTTGCTATATTCAGATTTGAAATCTTTTACGATAATAGAATGGCGCCCTCTCTGTTATTGCAATTGTATCTCAAGTATTTGTATCACAAAGCCTTTTCTGCATTAGTTTGCGTTTCCACAATTCACCATTGTATTGGTAAAATATTTACCCCGTTCCAAAGCTCCCAGTTTTGGCACAGGCCAGTCACTTTTGTCAAATATACTACACGTCTTGTAAGTCTCCTTCTGATCATTCCCGCATTTGACATTCTTTAAAACAAGGTTTCAAAGCCAATGTCTTCTGGTACATCCCTGTACGTCTTTTCACCCAGAATTGTTGCGTTGTTAAAAATGTTTGTTTTATTTTATTTCTTTATATTGAATTTGGCAAGTGATTTGCTAAAGCCCATATGATTGATGTGCAATCAGAAGCCACCCCTCTTTGGTCTTCCAAAACAACACCATGTTAAATTAGTGAATTAGGATTAACGAAACTCATGCTTTTCCTTTGCATTCACCTGTGTACAATTAGTGAATTAGGATTTTTTCTAAGGTTTTTCTATATTATTTTTTTTTGGTAAGATTTGCAGACTAAAAATTAATTTTTATTAGTATTTCATATTTCTACTTTTTTTATGAAATCATTTATAGATTTACTAATGATTCTTTTCAAACAAAATTTGTATTTTTTGTATTTTACAATTTGATCAATTTAAAACATCATATTATATGTTTGTTTGTTTCTTGTTTAAAATAGATAATATGTCATTCATCTTATAGGGTACTATATAATTAATTATTTTTTATAGTAAATCTTTATTCTTTGTATTTTTTCAATTTGATCAATTTAAAATATCAGATTTGTTTCTTGTTTAAAATAGATAATGTCACTATAGACTACTATATAATTAAATATATTTTATATTAAAAATGCATTAGTTAGATTTCCAAACACTTACTTTCCACTATTTCTTAAGATCACATAATGCATTATAATTTATAAATTTTTTTCAATTTTCAACAAATCTTTTAATTTTAAGAGAATTTTCTTCCCACTTCATTTATGATTATTTTTTCATCAAAAATAATAATCAACATGTCATATATTACATTTTCTTTAATATTTCCTATAAATTCTGCATGGTAAGCTTAAAAAAGAAAAGAAATATATTCATTTCACAAAATAGTTATCTCTCATTTCTAAAAATCAAACCAACACATAAAATTAAATTATATTATAATATTTTATAATATTAAAATATTAAATAATAAATAATTAAAAAATCTCTACATTTTATAACTCACTTATCTCTACATTTTATATTAAATTCTAACCAAATTGTATTTATTTCTACCTTTTTCATGAAATTATTTATAGATTCACTAATGATTACTTTTAGTTTTCAAACAAAATTATTATTCTTTGTATTTTTCAAGTTGATCAATTTAAAACATCATGTTTGTTTTTTGTTTAAAATAGATAATGTCATATAGGCTACTATATAATTAATTACATTTTATATTAAAAAAACATTAGTTAGAATGTGTCGCTTTTTTCAATCTTATTTCATTTACTTTTTAAAAAATAGTTGTTCCACAAAAATAGGAAAAAATCTAAATTTTTTTCTGGTTTTGCATGTTAAAACTGAAGTGCTTAAGAATTTCTCACATATTTTTAATAGTTTGTTTGTACAATATTTTTAACTTGAAAATAATAGATCTTTCAAATTTTAGTTTTAATTTTAGATTTTAGTTTTAAATTTAGATTTTAATTTTAATTTTAGATTTTAGTTTTAATTTTAGATTTTAGATTTTAGATTTTAATATACAATTATTTTTAATTTATTATTAAAAATAATAAATTTTATTATAATGTATGAGATATTAGATTCTTTAAATATCAATTTTAATTATATATCTAATTTTAATTTTAAATTGTAATGTAATATTAATTTTATTTATTATTCATAAATAATGAGATTTTTATTTTCTTTATAAAATTTTATTTAAATTTTTGTCTTTAAAAATATATTCCAAAATATTATTATGTGAATTTTTTATCTAATGTTAATTTTAATTTTAAATTATAATACAAAATTGTTTTTATTTGTACTCATATATATTAAGATATATTTTTTATTAATAAACTTTTAAAATAATTTTTTTATTTATTGGATATTTGGTTAATATTTAATGATATGGAATAAATTTATTTAAAGAATAAAATTCAAATTGGATCGGATGTTATATTTATTCATTTGTCAAATACTCTATATGTAAGTGAAATTGTGAATACGTATTAATATAATAAAAAAGTAAGCTGTAAAAATAAAAATAAATAACGATTTACAATCTATGTGAACAGAACAATATCGTCACTGTCTGATTACCTGTTTTCACTGATTGTTTTAACTTTTTTGCTGTTTCAAATCAGCTTGATAACTCAACATGCATGACAGTTGCTTTTTAGGGTGCTTTAAAGCACTGGTTTCTTAGTGGTTTAAATTGCTGCTTTTTAGGTTTTAAAATCACTAGGTTTTGGTTGTTGTGAATAGGAATATAAATATTGGACAATCTTCACTCCATTGAACTCGTTAAGAACACTTTCTTGGACAAGAATCGGTACAAACAAATTAAGAGGTATTCATCATAATCTTTATTGATTGACTTGAGCATAGATAGTATATTCTATTTTGTATTTAGGTAGATTGTGAACTTCAATCTTACATTGCATTGTTTCAATTATTTTGATTCAGATTTTCTTATCATTAAGAAGAAACCCTCTGAAGATCATAATATCCAAATTAGAAAACTGTTTATTTCAAAATCATCTCTCCATTAGAAACCAGACCAAGAATCCCAATATTAAACTGTCCCACATTGATAGCCAAAACCAACTTCATGGCTTCCCTTCCCACTTCCACTTCTCCTTCCCCTTCTCATTGTGAACGTTCTCGTTATCCTTCTTTTTCTCCTCCTCATCCTCCTTCTCCTCCTCCTCCTCCTTGCTTTTGTTTACCTTCAATTCCTCCTCCTCCTCCTCATTTTTGTTTACCTTCAATTTCTCCTCCTCCTCTTTCTCCTTCTCCTCCCCAAAAGAGGCAACACCATTACCATAGCCGGCACAGATCTCCTTCTCATTCTCGTTCTTGTTCTCCCCTCAGATGTTCTACTTGTTCTTTTGTTAGATATCCTTCTCATTCTTGTTCTTGTTCTCCCCTCAGATCTCCTTATTCTCATTCTCATTCGCCTCTCAAAAGTTCTACTCGTTCTTTTGTCAGATATCCTTCTCATTCTCGTTCCCCTCTCAGATCTCCTTTTCATTCTCATTCTCCTCCCCAGAAACCGCACCACCATTATCCTAGAAGGCCCAGATCTCCTTCCACTTCCACTTCCACTTCTCCTTCTCCTTCTCCTTTCCAATGGAGGCAACACCATTACCATAGCAGGCACAGATCTCGTTTTCGTTCTGATTTTTCAACTGAAAGGTCACAGGTTCGAATCCCACTACGACACCGCCGGTCCAGAAAAATCCAATTGAGGCGTAGCAGAAGCCGTGACAGACACAGCAGGCATGGCCATGAATACCCTTCAAGGCCTTCAAGGTATATGAGAAATTATCCTTTGGAGAGAAGAAATGAAAGCCCAATGGTAAGGTCATCTCCATTATTACTTTACAGACATTTTATCAACGACCTCAATGTCAACATGTCACCAGAGGAAGCACTCCGCAGGTACAAACCCTACCTGCGCCAGCTCAAAAAGGGCTTTTTTGCTGCCCATAAAGATGACCAGAGCTTAAAAGAAATGTACCATCCTTCTCACATACAGTCCGCCATCGGCAAACGGAATGAATATGCAAATGCAAAGGCAGCAAACTTCTTCTACTATCTCCAAAATGGTACTTTTATGCTCTTGACTTTGAACCCACCTGGAAATGCTCTGAGACAATTGAAGGACTTGAACCAGGCGCGCTGCCTCATTGCCAAAGTTGATGCAGAGAAGGATATTCAACAAAATCTTCTGCTTTCCTCCCAGCAAGATGGGTCCTTTGCCCAGTTTGTCACTGTAAAAAATTCAGACCAAAGCATTATAACCCTTACTGGGATATTGCTTTGGAATGTGGTGATTAGATATTTGTGGGATGTTCATGCAATCGATTACTATGGAATGACTGAACTAGGCGAGGATTTAATTAATGGAGAGGAAAAAAATCTGGCAGCTGCTGAAGTTGAACAGAGGTTGGATTCTGTGTGGCAGGGGAGGGTGCAGACCAGGGATCCTTTGAATCTCTCTCTGGGAAAATATAAGCTGGAATGTTTGGTTAACAGAAATTTATGTGCCCACTTTACCATAGTGGAAAAAGAGAAAGAAGATGGGCATATTAAGATTAAGTATGTTTGTAAAGAGAATTCTTGTGGCAAACGCTGTAAAGCATTTGGGGATATTATCACTCATATCCATGATGAACACAGTGGGGTTGTGGAAGGTTACAGTGCACAAGCAAGGGAGGAGATTTACTTGGAGAATTATATGAATGATTCCTTTGCACCATGTACTGCTAATTAATGGTAGATAGCCCTTTTGGAATCCATATCTCATACTGTGGAGTGGTTATTTTAGAGAGGGAATTGTAAGGCACTAGTGGAAATAGGAAGATCCAAATTTGTAGTGGATTTTTATAGTACTTTGATTTTTTTTTCCCAAAAGTAACACCTTTTGGTGATTCTAATGTTTTTTTTAAGGATTTGTCATGAGGATCTTTTATTTGAAGACTGGTTCATGGTAGGATATTGTTTTTGAGTTCGAATGTTTCAGGACTGCATATGCATAACATATTTAGTTTAAATTTCTGAGAGAATGTCTAATGTTATTGTATCTTGATGAATAATTTATTTTTTTCTGGGAGAATGTATGATGTTCTTATATTTTGATAAATAGTATAATTTTCTGGAAAGTAGCCTCGCCTTAATTTATTCTTTTTTATATATGAAATAAGAAAAAGATTGATAATGATAGCAGATATGCAATGTTCTCGTTTTAAAATTATTGCAATTTAAAATCTTTTCCTATTTTTGTAGAGCAGTTATAAAAAAGGTTGAGAGGGAAAATGAAATATTTACCATTTTATGTATCTTCCTCATTCGACAGAGGCTGCACAGAATATGTTAAAAAAATACTGTGGCAGTCTGTATATATACATAAAATTTTATTTTTGAAAAAGTATGTCTTCACTATTTTTTTCATTCTTTTTATTTCTTTACAATTTAGTTTTCAGATTTATTTCCAAAAAAATGATTAAAATTTTGATTTAAAAATAAGGTAAAAAAAAGCATGAGACCCCGATAAGAATCATTGTGAATCACGCTGATCTAACTTAAAAAAAATTTTAAAAATGGCGGTCCAATCAGCAACTTTAGTTTCTTCCGTAATTTTGCAGTAGGATGACCTTCAGTTTTACTTTAGTTGCAAATGAAGATATTTAGCCATGCGTTAAGGCTAACTAAAAGGAACTACTGTTAAGTTTATCTGCATGCTTATTTCTCATGGAATCTACAACCTAATTTTCTCTGTTAAATGGAGTTCTTCATTTAGTATTTTTTAATGTATAAATCATGCACTATGTGTGTAATGTAAAATATGGAAAATGGGAAATCAGTTTGTTTTTCAAAGCTCTGTTTTATTTTTTCCTTCAGCAAGATCTACAGTTATAAAACGGTTGTCAAGTTAACGATGAGATAGAATAATAAGATCACAGGGAAATGAGAAAAGGAAATGCAGATTTGGATAATCTAAAATTTAAATGATACAAATCTTCCTCTATTTGATTTTGTTTTAATTGCTTAGATTTAGTTAAACTTGTCTTTTAACTTTTCTAATTTTTTCATTTTAAACATGATCTAATCAAACTTTATCCAATTTTTTCTACCACCACCTTTATTTTTCTTATTATTCTACTATTCTTAAATGACTAAAAATTATTCCTTTCATAAAATTGTTGCCTGTTACACAACTTATTCCAGTATTACAGAGAGTCCCACATAAATGGTATTTATAATGAAGATAGAATTGAAAATATTTTTGTGTATGAACACATAAAGCTGGTCTTTATAACGAAGATAGATCAGAAAATGTTTTTGATCAATAATGCTTGAACGTAAAATTATAATATATTTCTGGAATGTGATCTAAAATTGTTGATGAATAAGATCTTATACACTTGAACTCACAAATGACGTTCATTAATATTATGATAATACGGAGAAATCAATTGTTTATATGATTAAACAATCATTTCTGCAGTTGTCAATTTATTTATCAACTTTTCCAGATTACACTCAAATCTGAAAAATTCAACAGAGAAAATCTTTCCCCAATCGGGTCAATTATTAAAAAAAAAACTGTTATTCATTGAACAGTGACTTGTATTTTAGTAAACAACTAAAACACGGAGAGTAAACCATTGTTCACGCCATCAACTTAAGCTAACCTGGAAAAATTAAACGGTGGATCTCACATTTTCTACACAAATTTAGTAGAGCAAGTAAACATTTTTTTTTCTTCAGAATTTGAAACAAGTTAAGTGTTGATCTGACTATTTAGATTGACTTCTGTGAATCTTACATACGAGATCTTGTGACGTTATTTGGAGTGGGAGAAGGAAAAGGTTTTGACAAGGAAACGAATCAGAATAGATTGGGGTTATGGACATTTCACCTGCCATAGATTTTGTATTTGTTTTGAATTCTTTCCATTTCAAATCTCACGCAAATAAGATATTAGTCATTTTAGGAAGGATTGGCTCATTGGAAAACAATTGGAGTGACATTTTAAAGCTTCTATGATAGGATGACTTTTAGTATTGGTGATATTGTGTAAAATATGGGTGGGTGTTATGGGTTGGGCTAAATTTTATGAGTTTAACATGTCAAAGTATTCTAATAGGTAGTTTGACAAATTAATTGACAAAATGAGATTAGGAAATCATACATATCATATTGTCAGTATATTTTTTAATATTTTTCTATGAGGATTGTAAATTATCTAAAAAAGCTTTTAACTATATGATGCAAGAGTATGAGTCTTTTAAACTTTAATTTGTTTGGCTAAGAGCTAAGGAATGAGAGGTATCCATTCTACCAAATTTGTCTAAGGCACAATTTAATCCTCATCCCTTATGATGTTGGGATCGTGCACTTAACAAGACATGATCCTTAGTAGGCTCATTTAGAACCATTCAACTTCACCAAAAAACAAATGACCTTAATTTTGTAATAACAAAAATATTTAAGTTTCTTCATTATATTTTATAAGTGTGGTATTCATTAGGAATTCAACAAAGTGATCTCTAGGACTGTTAGTACTATCATACTACTCTTGTGACTCATTTATACTAAGGGCATAGTGCTTTGTGTGAAATTTGCTATCATGGTTAAATGATACATGTGTGCAACATTAGGGATGATATTACAATGTGATTCTCCTCTTATTACTCTATTTTCATTTATCCTTTTATAACTTTAAGGAGCCTTTTCAAACTGTTATAAAGAGAGATATGATGGGGTGATGAAATTATATTAGGAGTAGGAGCACCAATTTAAGCACCTTCTGTGTGTGTGTGTGCATGTGCACACAGGTGTTCATGCATCCATATGTGTGTGTGTGTACATGATTACATATATACATACATACATGTATACATACATACATACATATTGTAAACATTGATTTTTCCATATCTACAAAGAATTCTTTCAATTGCCTACATTCTTTATTCTTTGCAGTGAGTATTTGAATAGCAACAAGCATCCTGCCACTTGTCAACTTGGCGCATATCTTGGAGTGGATCGCCATTCCTTTGAGAAAGGCTCCCCACTCAAGTGCCACATGTCTTTTGTGTCATTTGCAACACTCTTTTGCTTGCAATCCCTAACCTTTCAAAGGTTAAACATGTTGGCATAACTGATGTAGAGATCATATGAGTATGTTATGTCATGTGTTTGATGTAGGTATGATGAATAGGTGATCAATTATGAGTTTGTCATTGATGTTGACTTAGTGACTGTTGGTTGACAATGTTCTTGTTATGAAGAGATAAATTCAAGAGGTTGAATCTCGAGCTACATAATAGGAATCATATGGGGGGCCTCCACATAGGGAAGACGGAAGATGGGAACACTCGCCTAGGGCCCCCATCCAAAAATACCATTAGTGAATCTAACATAAAAATAACATTAATATAAAACATACAAATCCTATTAGAGACAAGAGCACACTATTATTCAAAGATAAAAAAATGTTAAAAGTATTGGCTCTTATCCTTAATTAAGAATATACAAATATTCTGGACCAATTTAGACCTATTGCATTATATAATGTGGCATACAAAATTATCACTAAATTAATTGCAAAAATACTTAAGGCGTGCCTCAAAACTCTAAGATTATTTATATAATTGCGATTTCTCAAGAGGTTATTCATTCAATGGCTAATTCAAAAGAGAAGGAAATCTTTATGAAATAGGACATGGCCAAATCTTATGACAAGGTCAGGTGGGTGTTTTTGCAGAACTTTCTTCATGCTTTTGGTTTTGGAGGTGATTGGGTCAATTGGATCTTGAGTTGTGTTATATCTTCATCCTTTTTTATTCTTACTAATGGGGAGATATTAGAGTTATTTGGTGCTTCTTTTTTTCTTTAGTAGGGGGGCCTCTTTCTTACTATTTTTGTATTAGCATGGATGAAAGGGATGGTTAGATTCATTAAGTCTTGTATGAGACAAGATTTTATTAATGGATGGAACAAGAATAAGTCAATATCTCCTTATTCTCATCTTTAATTTGTAGATAATACTTCCTTGATAGGTATCACCATGAATAATGAAGTTGTAGACTTTTAGAAATCTTTGGATACTTACTTGGTTTCTTTGGGGTGAAAATTAATGAAGTAATGGCCTCTATATTTTTCTTTAATATTCCTCAACTTATCTAGAATAGGATTTCTCAAATTCTTAGATTCCATATTGAATTTCTACCCTTTGTGTAGCTTGGGATCCTTTTTTCTATTGGATCTCAAAAAAGTGAGCTTTGGAAATGGATTTTAGACAAGTTTCATATAAAAATTATCCATTGGACTTGTAGACAACTTTTGTTTGTAGGGAGAGTGACTCTTTTGAAGTCTATGGTTCAAGATTTTATTCTTTAGAGATTCTTTGAACATGTTTCTCCTACCAAATTTTTTTCTTGGAGTTTGATGCACTTTGCCACCATTTTTTATAGTTTCATAATCCTCTCTCCTTAAAATGGATATTGGTAAACTAGGATTCCTATGTATGGGAGATTATCTTGGTCTCTAGTTGACTAGTATGATTATTCAAGTGCTATTTTCCAAGATTCATTGGCATTGGTGTACTTTCCAATATCAATATTAGGCTATAATTCTTACTTACAAGTATCTTTGTGGGATAGCTTGCCCAAATGTGCCTAGATATAGCCTAGTCGTAAAGGGTTCTATAATTTGGAATACACTCTTGAGTAAGGAGCTAATCATATAAAGGAATCTCTATCTAGGATTTTCAATAAGGGATTTGATGCTCTTTTTTGGCTAGATTTGTGTGATGACCATCCCCCTATTGTGCACAAGTTTCCTCACATTATGTCTCTCTATAATATTCTAATTGAAGTTGGTTGGAAAAAGGTTGAGGATTTTAAGTCTATGAATAATACATGTTAGTTGGAGGTAGCTTGTTGGAAGGATCCTCAAGAGTGGTCAAGTGGGAATAATATGGAGGTCTAGCCTAGGAACTTGGTAAGATTCAAGCAACTCATGTTTTTCATTCTCCTAAGATCGGGGATGTTTTAGCTAGGAGTCTTGATCCTAAAGAAAAGTGTTTTGTTTCCTTGGGCTATTTGGAGCTGGATAGTCAAGGCGTTATGGTCATGTTGGTGTACCTTGTAAAAGTAGGTTTGCAATAAATTCTCTTTTCAAACATATAATTTTTTCTTATGTTTATTGGCTCAAGATAAGTGTCTCACTTGGCAAAATCTATGTAAGATAAATAGCTCATCTCCCAAAATCTATGTAAGAGAGGCTTCTATGGTCCTTCTACCCATATTATTTATTTAATAATAAAGAGTGCACTTATCATATTTTATTTTGCTATTAGTATACTAGAATGATTTGGCATTGGTGGTGGGAGGAGTGGCATTATATTTGTATTCATACTACCTCTTTATTGGAATTTTAGAAAAATCTAGGAATACCTCTAGCTAAAACATTTTTTTATCTAGGTTGCCTAGGTGATTGGTCCTACTAACATTCTCTGCAAACTTTGATTAGAGGAGAATCACGAATTTTTTTGGATAACAAATTGGAAGAGGCTCAGGTGTGGAGAAAAAATGTTAGCTGACTATAGGAAACTATTTCTGCAAAGTATGCTTTTTCTGTGGTGATGGATCCTAGTGATCATGATATAATTTATTTAATTTTGGGGGAAAGTAGTGGGGCCTTAAGGCTAGAAAAAGGCACTAAAAAGCTAAAAAAAGAATCCACCAAGAAGGGAGATGGATTCCTCCTCTTGAAGGAATTTTAAAAGTGATTATTGATGGGTCTTCCTATGAGAATCCCGGTCATGTAGGAATTGAGGGCATTGGGAGAGGCAATAATGGTGGCATTGTGCTCTTTTTCTCTATTTACAAAGGGAAGTACTCTAATAATCTGATAGAGGATCTAGCCATTTTACATGCTATTGAGTGGGGGTGCTCCCTTGGTTGGAGGATGATTGTTTGAGTCTAATGCTCATACTATAGTATATATTTGTTGAATACGTGAAGGATGGATGGAGTTAACTGTTGGTTTTAGTGGCCAATCAAATTATGAATCTTTCTAACTTTTTTTATTGTGTTTCTTTTTGTCATAATCTTAGGTAATGAAACAAAGTGGAAGGTTATTTGGCTAAGTGGATCTCTAAGAATCTTGAAGTATGAGATGTTGTAGAGTGGAGGTTATTTCCTCCAAATTATTTAGAGACTTTGGAAAATTTAATCATGAAGGATAAAAATATGTAATGTTCTATTTTGAATTGTACTTTTTGATTTATATTGAATAAATTTTTATCCCTTCTTTAAAAAATACTAAACAAATAGATATAATAAAGTAAAAGTAATAAATTAAATGTTATATGGTGTGTAATAATTCCTTAATAATTTTATTATAAGAAATTAAAATTCTATAAACTATAAGTTTATAAAAAATTCAAGTTAAGTATACAAATACAAATATGAAACATTATGAATTCTTAGAGAAACTTTTTTTATTGAAGAATAAAGATCTATTTTTATACATTTCAATAATGTGGATAGAATCTAGGAGGAATTATTAAAAAAATTAAGTATTTTGCTTCATCATGTTACAATTACTAAGTAGTCATTTTATAGATACACATAATTCTAATAGGAACTATATTAAAATTTTCAAGCAAATATTAAAAAAAGAGTCCTAATAGACTTATGTGAACTTCATAAATAGTTCAATTGATAGATAATTTTGAATAGACATAAGCCTTCTAAGAGGATCTATATTAAATTGTTCTAGGAAAGATTTTTTGGCCAGGAGCCAAGATGCCTTTTGGATCAAACATCTTCTTTCTTTGAGAAAATTGACCCCATTTTCTTCCAAAATGTTGAATCCAATCTCCTTGGGTCTCATGGCTACCAAGATATTGTTTTACTTGAATACCAACACTTTGACAATAATAAATAATCCTTCTATTTCGTGCCATTAAAGTGGAAACTGTAGGGCCTTGTGGATAGGGCTTGCTAAAATATAGGATGGATACTCCATAGAAAATCTCATCCTCATCTTCTGGTAGAATAGTAGATGTGAGAGAATTCCACCTACATAAAAATATACTTATATGTTAAACATAGAGTCAAATAAT
Organism: Chamaecyparis obtusa; assembly: GCA_027943335.1. Lineage (NCBI taxonomy): Eukaryota > Viridiplantae > Streptophyta > Pinopsida > Cupressales > Cupressaceae > Chamaecyparis > Chamaecyparis obtusa. Next base: position 336,385 of record BSBK01006779.1, read on the forward strand.
AAAATTTTAAAATAGTAAAGTAATCATTCTCTATTAATATAATATTATTATCAAATACAATTTAGAAATAACATTAAGGACATGTTAAATATAGTTTATAATTAAATTATATATTTAATGAGAATTTAGTGACTTGAATGAAACTTACAAACTTTTATCCATAGGATAACATATTATGAGTCCTTCTATGCCTTGTTTGAGGATGTCATTGAAGACATGATGATCAAATTGAAGCATTCCACTCTTTGGAATGAATAGATTGAGCCAAGGATGTGGAGCATACCATATACCATTAGCTTTATTAGCTACCTCTGCCGCATGAACACGATATAGAAAATTGAAATATGAAGTGTCAAAGTTGAATTGTAATCCTCTTATAAAACCAAGCTCACGACTTATATTTTGCACAATCTGCATTGATCAACTTGCTAATTCAGTGGCACTAAAATATACTAATAATTAAAAAAATAGTTTTACATTCTTCATTTGAACATAAATGTTAAAAACACACACACAATTAAAATTAATTTTATAATTTATAAAATAACTTTTATAAAATTGAATTAATGTGAGATCATTTATATATTCAACCATATATCCATCTAAACAGTGGTTCAAAAGGTATTTAAGTTAGCTCCATTAACTATTAAAAATACTCTATATCTATTTGGTTAAACTCACACACCACTTTAATTAAAAATTATGAAAATAGAAGGGCTAATGCTACATAATGATAAATAGTAGAAAGGGAGAGAAAACCTGATTGACATTAGTTCCTTTATCATAATAGAGTGTGGCCTCAATTATGTAAAGCATTGCACCGGCCATGGAAGGAATTAGACTAGAATTAAATGTAGCATTAGACAAAAAGGGTATTGAAGTCCAACCATTTTTGTTGTTTGCTACAACAAACCCTTCCACATAATCAAAAGCTCCTCCCTCCAATGAAATGAGGAGCTCCTCATCATGCATAAAATCTCTGAAGTTCCAATAAATAAATCTCCATTGACTTGCCTGCAATCAAAATGACCATTTTTTTAAAATAAAACAAGTCAAACATAGTAAATTAATGATATGTTAATACAAATCTTTCCTATGAAATAAATAATTCCAACAATTTTGAAACATTTTCTTTGTGACAAATTAAAATCATGACTATTAATTTTTTAAACTTAGATCAAAGATATAATTGAAACAGAGTAACATCATAACTAAACTTTTATTTTCTTTATAACTCATGAGAAAGGTTTCTTTGTGAAAATAAGCTTAAAATTATAAAATAGAAAAAAATAACAACTAAGCTTGATACCCTCTCATAAGTCTTTTGAATGATGATTTGTGCCTCTGTGATGATACCAAATTGGCCTAATCCTCCTAAGCTACCATAAAAAAGATCAGGTTCATTCTCTGAATTACATTTAATAACATCTCCATTGCCTGCAATATCAGTGTAAGTGGACATCAATATTTCAATAAAATCTTTTCATACAAAATATCAGATTTCTATAATCTAAAATATTAAATATCTATATGAAATTTATTTTACAACACCATAGATTATATATGAATGAAATTTATTTTACAGTAATAAAACTGATAAATACTAAAAGATGATCCAAAACCTTAATATAAAAAAAAATTCACCCAATCTAATTCAAAAACTAATTATATTATAAACGGACCTATACATAACACAAATCACTTGCAATTCTATAATATCTTTAAAAAAATTCATAAATTACTTGTTTTTAATTACATTCTTATCTTAATGGTGCATAAACTTCTAAAATCATGAAGACAAACTGATATTGAATTGCAAAGAACAAGCATAGCAGAAAATGGTAACCTGTGACAACTTCTAGCTGCAATACATTGCTAACTTGAGGTCCAAAACGAAATGTTTGGCCACTTATTCCAGCATTAGAGAGAGTCCCACCAACTGAAAGATCAAGGTAATCAGTCCATGACCTTGGTGAAAGTCCCAATGCCTCAGATGCCCTAAGAACATTTACCCACAATTCACCCCCCTTAACATCTGCATAAGATTGACCATCTTCTTTTTTAACAATCTCAATTCCTCTTAGGGCAGTCATATTCAACACAACTCCATTCAAAGCCTGAGATTGGCCACCCACAGAATGCCCATTCCCTCTACCTGCTATGGTTAAATTTGGAGATGTATTTGCTATCTTTATCAGCTTACTAATGTCCTCCACAGAGGCAGGTGAGAGGACAGCAGCAGGTTTATTCTTGACAACTCCTCCAAAATCAGTAGAAGCTTCTATTATGGCAGGCCCAGATGTAAATACTACTGACCCCTCCAACTTGGCCTCTGCAATCATTTTGCAGACATTTTTATCAACTATGGAAGAAGATATACAATCTTCATACATGTCTCCTCTTGTCCTCACAATTAAGATAATTGTAATAAACCACCACAAAGCCATTGAATCACCATTAACACACCCCATTTCAATCTCAATAAAACTTGATCAGTATACTTTCAGAATGTTTCCTTTGAATGCTATTTATAAGGAAGATAGTTCAAAAACACTTTGTGTTCATGTATAAGCACACAAAGTTGTTTTGTTATTATAATGAAGATTAAATAATTTAATTACAAAATCTTTGTGAATCCATGTATGTCGAATAGCTTCAAATTGACATTTGTTTATACTTTAAAATAAATATAATTAAGATTTCGAAGATCGACCTAAAAAATTTAAGTTAGAGATTGCACGATCAATTTGAAATAGAGAGTTGGCAGAAATCAGTTGTTACCGCTAAATTTGATGAATGGCCAGAGTTATACTAGCTTCAATTTCATCCTTTCCGTGTCAATGCTCGGTTTCACAGTTGTTCATCCTGCATGTATGCTGAATATTTAAATCTAAAATAGAGAATTAATAGGTAAGATATTAGATATGGAATTAAAAAAGATAGACATGGTCAAAACATAATTATATATGTCTTATGAATATTTGAATCTGACTTTTACTCTATTTATTTTTAATACCATTATAATTAAGATTTTTAATACTATTATAATTAAGGTTTAAATTAGTTTTTACAATCTATTTAAAATTAAGATTTATACAATTATATCACTAATCTTTAAATATTTTATCCAACTAGTAAAATTATGAGATATCACTATGCAGCTACTACTTTATTTACTTAAAAGTGATATTATTTATTTTATAACTATTTTACTTAGGGCAGGTCTCCTTACTGCTGCTTAGTTTATTTTGGCTAGCAGCTGCTCAACATTTTAAGGAGCAATTTGTGGAGCTAGTGAGCCCATGAACATTCTTCAATAAGCAGTTGCTGCTTATTTTTAGCCCCCACTTTTTTCCAAAGCTTAATTTCAATTCCTAAACTTTAGCTGCTCCATCTCTTTCTGTCACTATAATTTTGCCACAACTAATAATAGTTTTTTTTCTTATTTTTTTTATTAAACATATTCTTCTAATTGTTGTTCCCAATCCATTTAGTTTGGACAATAATAAAAATAATAAAAAAATTCAATTTAAATGTAAATAATATATAATTTATTTACCAATAATGTTTTTTACTTAAACTTTTTAATTGAACTAATTGTATGAGAGATATAATTTTGATGTCATATGAGACAAATAATCCAAACATAGGCCCAAACATGCTTCATCAAACAAAATAGTACTAAAGTAAAATAGAATAACTCTCACCTTAAAATTGCATGAATTGTTTAAACAATTTTTATTTTCTTTGGTCGATAAGGGGTTGAGGCCGAGTAGTATATATAATATTATAATTAAAACTTACATAAGTTAAGCAGTATCTAAGGCTCTCAAAAAGAGACCCAGCTAGCATAAAAGATCAAACAAAATAACCACTTGCCACCGGATCTTCAAAAGTGGGATCCCTATTCTCCAAAAAAGCATGCTAACTTCAAACGGGCAATTAGTACTTGGCTAACTGGATGGAAGAAACTTGAAATTCTCATAGCCGTTGGGGTGAATTATTCAAGAAAATGTTCTTCTGGTGTATCCCTCTAGATGCCAGATCTGCCAATTCATCCGCCAGAGAATTCCCTTCACGAAAGATGTGATTGATTGTTATTGATTCAAATCTACTAATAGACTGTAGAATAACGTCCAAAAGAGCTTGAAGATGCCAATTTTGTGTTGACCCTGTTCTAGCAGCTTTATTTGTTATCATGGAGTCCCCTTCAATCTCCAATTTCTTTATTCCTATCTCATTTGCTAAAGCAAGACCAAAAAGAAGGGTCTTAAATTCAGCCATGTTGTTGGTGTCATTCTCCAATGGTTTGGCTAATTTAGCTATAATTATGTCTTCTAAAGAGTGAATGATGCAGCCTGCTCCCGATGGGCCTGGATTGCCTTTAGAAGCTCCATCAAAATTTAGTTTGAACCAGCCCAGAGCAGGGGGCCTCCACACATAAGATGCTCTTAGAGCTTGATTAATTTTGCAACTTCTGCCCAAGGATAAGGGGGTCTTGAGTCCAAACCAACTTTTAAACATTTGATCATCCCAACTAGTGTAAAATTTATGTTGAGTTGATTGGATTTGGAGGTGGGAGTTCATCACTTCTACAATCCTTGCTTCAATTTTGTTGAGAATGGACTCTAATTCCATAGATTTATCTTGAAATAATCTTCTATTCCTTTCCTTCCATAATTCCCACAATAGGATAGATGGGGATAAAATCCAAAGGTTACCACATAAACTATTTCCATGTAGTTTGGGCCAAGATAGTAATAATTGAAGAAGATCCTTTGGGAGAGCTGACACCCAACCTAGTTTTGAACATAGCCAATGCTAGCATTCTGTAGCAAAGGGGCAAGTTAATAGTAAGTAATTAACATCCTCTTCACTACCATAGCATAAGGAACATCTGGAAGGGCCATGGTATCCCATTCCAATAAATTTATCTGCAGTCAGAATTTTGGCCTAGGAGGCTGCCCAAGTGAATAGACCTGCTTTTGGGAGACAAGCACTGTGCCAACATAATTGTAGAGGAATTTCTGGTTTGTTGGAACTAGAGCATTCTGACAGAATATTATATCCATCCTTGACATTATAAATTCTTGATTTAGCTCCATTCCAAATGATCTCATCCGATCCTTGTTTAAAAAAGAAGACTCTATCCTTGATCACGCTTTTAAACTTGCTCAATTCTGTGAGATCCGGGTTCAATTCTGTGAAATCCTTCCATTGCCATGAACCATCCAATGAGTATGTTGAAGAGGGGATGATGTAATCTCTAAGAAATGGACACCACCTAGATGAACAAATTTGACTTAACTCAATTGGACCTAGCAGTGAGTTAATACTTGGGAGCCCACCCCAAGAATCCTCCCAGAATCTAGTTGCACTACCCTCTTTTATGTTCTAGGTGACATTGTTGTCAATAACCTGCCTAGATTTGATTATGAAGTTCTAGATTCTTGAGCCTCTTGGGAGAGATTGGAGGTGAAACATCTCTTCTTTAGAATATTTCCCAAGGTATTTACCTCTTAAGATTCTAACCCACTTTAAGTCTTGATTCTTCATGGTTTTCCAATAGACCTTGACTCCAATAGCTTGATTTTGCCATAAATGGTTCTTAATGCCCGTTCCTCCATTTGTTTGGGATTTGCAAATCTTATCCCAAGAAATAAGTGTGAATTTCTTATTTGTATCATTCTCTTGCCAAAAGAATTTCCTTAACCTCTTAACCATATCCATGTATCCATCCATAGATAGAGAAAGGAAGGACATTAAGTAAATGGGAACTGCTGACAATGTTGCTTTTATCATGACTAATCTGCTAGCCCAAGAGAGCCATTTGGATTTCTAGCTGTCCATTTTTCTGTCTATCCTCTCATTAATAGGTTTCCAAATTTTGGAGGATCTCAAGGTTTTATCTATAGGTATGCCGAAATATGAACACGAGAGGGATCCTGATTTGAAAGCCAAAACCTTTTCAATCTGTTGCTGAATTTTCTTTTTTGTGTGGAAAAAATAAATGACTGATTTTTCTTTATTGGCCACTTGTCCCGAAGCTTTGGCATAAGTATCTAACAATAGATTGATCTGCTTGGCCTCCTGAATGCATCCTTTTCCCAAAAGGAGAATGTCATCAACAAACTGTTGATGAGTGACTACTCTAATAGAGGAAGTGATTTGAACACCTTTGAGAAAATTCTGCTCTTGTAATTTGATCAGACCATGCCCCAAAGCTTCAGCCATGATGATGAATAAGAAGGGAGAAAGGGGGTCCCCTTTTCTTATGCCATTGGAGCCTTCAAAAAAACCCTGAGGAGAACCATTCATTAAAATAGAGAATTTAGGAGTAGAGATACAATGAAAAATCAGATTGATCCATGCCTTAGAAAAGCCAAAGCTTTCCATACATTTAGTTAAGAATCTCCAATCCACCTTGTCATAGGCTTTTTTGATGTCTAATTTAATGATCATGCTAGGTTGTCTATTATGTTGAATAGAGTGGATTGCTTCTTGAGCAATGATAATCCCATCAAAAATTGATCTACCTGGAACAAACCCAGTCTGCTCTTCCCCTATGATCTTGGGGAGAATTGATTTCATTCCATTTGCTAAGGCTTTAGAAAGAATCTTATAAATAGTATTACAAAGAGCAATAGGATGAAATTCATCCATACAAGAAGCCTGTTCTTTTTTAAGAATTAAAGTAATGAGAGTATTGTTAATTTCTGTTAGAAATCTACCTGAGCTTCTTGCAACCTCCAATGCTTCTGTAAGATCTTTACCAATGAAGTCCCAGCAATGAAGAAAGAAACTAGGTGGAAAGCCATCCGGGCCTGGAGCTTTGTCAGGTGCCATCTGAGATATGGTGTTCTGGATTTCACTTTTCGAGAATGGTTTTGAGAGCATTTGGTTATCTCCCTTTGAGATTAGCTTAGGAACGTTGGCCAATAATTCTTGTTGACATTTGAGCGGAGAGCTATCTGAGTTATTCAACAATTTTGAATAATAACTCACAATTTCCTTTTGGATATCCAATTGATCTTCCAAGAGAGCACCTGTAGAATATTTTACCTGCATGATCTTATTCACATTTCTGTGATTCTTGGTACTGGCATGAAAAAATTTTGTGTTCTTATCTCCTTCTGCCAACTAGCATTCTCTCAATTTTTTGCACCAAAAGATTTCCTCTTTGGAAAGGATGTCTTCCAATTCTCTTAGCAGAACTTTCTCTTCTGCAAATTTGTCATGATCCATCCCAAACTGCATAATGGATTGGTTCAAGCTTGCTAATTTTTTCTCAATCTCCTCCTTGGATTTGAAAATATTCTTAAAGTGTGTTCTGTTCCATATTAATAGATTTTGCTTAATATACTTCAGTCTAGCCACAAAACAGAATAACTTAGATCCTTCCACTTTGAAATCCAACCACCATTCAACAACCAAGTCGGTGAAATTCTTCTCTTTTAACCACATGTTTTCAAATTTGAAGGGACACCCTTGGGGTTTGTTACTTTCAAGAATATTTAATAGAATTGGAAAGTGATCAGAACTAGAAGTAGGAGAAATGGAAGCTTTTAGGTCAAAGGGAAAAATTGTAATATCGCCTTTGAAGAAGAATCTGTCCAGCTTTTCTAAGATGCTATAGATGCCCATTCTTCTATTGGACCAAGTAAACAAGCCACCCTCCAGATCTATTTCCATTAAATTTTCTCTTTGTTGCCAATCTTTGAAATTTGTTTGGGATTGGGAAACTCTTTGAGAGCCACCTAGCTTGTCCGAAGGATGAGAAATAGCATTGAAGTCCCCCCCCACTATAAAAAAACCCTGCCTGCCAGTTTTCAAAACATTTTGAGATTTTCTCCCAAACTTCCAATTTCCTTTTATTAAATATGTTCATAAACGTTTAAACAATTTAATAAACATATATAACTATAATATTACATACATAAACTTTTTAATGTAACTGATCATCATTTGTTATATATATATATATATATATATATATATATATATATATATATATATATATATATATATATATATATATATATATATATATATATATATATATATATATATATATATATATATATATATATATATATATATATATATATATATCGTTAGCTAGCTAGTTAGCTAGCTTATTTTTTCTTAAATACGTTTATTTTTAAAACTATATGAGGATATAAATTTGATGTCAACAAATAAATCTAAATATAGGCTTAAATATATTATTATATTTCATCAAATAAAATAGTACTAAAGTAAAATAGAACAAAGTTCTAGGGTTGTTTCCTATTTTAGCATTGAAAAGATAGAGCATTCATTACAAAATCTAAATTGAACTTTTTCTGTCAATTTAAAAAATGAGTTGTTAGGAATGTAAACATAGTACACTCACATTTGTAAAATAGTTTTCCTAAGATCCACTAAACCAAAGCACAATATTAAAATTTTTCTCCAAAATTTAGTAATGGAATCAGAGAGTCATAACATATGTGGCATTTTGTAGACACTTCATGTGTCCAAAATGTACTTCCACGTGTTACAAACATTCGTACACCTAAGACTATCCAACAAATCAATCCATTTATAATCAACTTGGTTTTCCCTTCTCTTAATTAAAACCTCATTTTTCGAATAAAATTTGAAAAATAAATTTAATAATTAGTTTTTAAAATATATTCTATTATATATTTATCTTATTATATTAAAAAATTTAATAAATGAATAAAATAAATTAAAATAATTTCTTAGGAAAAATATAACATTTTAAAATTAATTACCTCTTTTAAAATTTTTTGAAATATAATGTACACCATAAAATTGAATAAAAAATATCTACTCATTTTATCTATATATAATTTTATATTTCAAAAACAATTATAAATTTTTATAATAATTAATTTAGTGTTATATTAAGAAATTATAGTGAAAAAAAACTCTCTAAACTTTGTGGATATATTTTGCTAAAAAAATTACAACTTAACTTTACCAAATATCAAAATATGATATTATTAAAAAATTTAATGAAATTTGATTGAATGAAATTGCATACTTTTGTCACTTGTTAAAATCTGCTTGTTAGCTATAGTTCCAAAAGCCTACGGCAACTAATAACTCTCACCTTAAAATTTCATGAATTTTTATAAACAATTTAATAAACAAATATAACTATAATATTACATACATATGTATTGCTTATGTCCATATAACTAAGTTAGTGTAGTATATGTTAAAGATATATATGTTAGAATCTTAGACTATTTTATTTTTATTTTTTGTTTGTTAAGTTTTATGGTAAAATTTTTAATGTCACTATGATATTTGTATAACATATGTTAGACTATTTAATATACATAAAGTAGTTGTAATTAAATTTGAATAGATATATTTTATACATGGATCTAAAGTAAAAAGATATCGATTTGAAGTTGTTGTGCAAATATTACGTTTATTATTAAATATTATTATTTTAGTGTGTAAATGATTATCGAATCTGAGATAAAGAGAAAAAATTGTCAAAAGATATTTTGTATAATGACAATCATTTTAATATATATTTTTGGTACATCAATTACATATTTTTCTCTTCCTAATAATATAAAACAAATCTTTCACAATTAATTGTATAGTAAAAAAATAATATGATCACTATCAACTATAAAAATATGATAACTTATTAAAAAAAATCAATTAAGGAGCACCTTCTAAATGTGTGAATTCCATTGCAATGGTGAGCTTCAACTTTTCTAGTTTACACTCAAATTCCAAAAATTCTAACCTATGAAAATCAGAGGACGGATCTCCATCTCAGACTTTTTACACAAATTTAGAACAAATAAACAATTTTAAAAAGTGAGTTTGAACAAGTTAAGCTTTGACTCGACTAATTAGATAAGGTGGCTAACTTGATCTTTCATTGCGACATCTTTAAATGAACGTAAGCAGGCCTGGAATTTGACGGTCAACGAAATAATTTAATAAATTATTTAAAATTTAAAAAAATTATTAGTATAATTAGTAATATATGTATTAAAAATAATAAATATTTTATTATTAAATATTTTAATATATGTATTAAAAATAATAAATATTTTATTATTAAATATTCTAAGTCTGTGATTCAAAGATTAAAACTAAATAAACTTTATTCAATCAAAATGCACAAAGGCTACATAAAGAAAGAAACAACGAGTGCCACAACATGCAACCCGGAATACCTTATTCTATCCTTTTCAACAATCTTATTAAGAGTTTGAGTATACTCTTGAGACAAATCAACAATGCTCCCAACATTCCATCTGAACAAATTTTCTGAGGCCCACTTAGCATGACAGCCTGCTGCTCTATTCCACTCTTTGGGAATATAGCAAAAAGAGATTGAGTCAAAAGAACCTATCAAACTCAAAAAATTTCCTACCAATCCACACCTTCCAGTTTCCTACTATTCAACATGTCCATAACAATCTGGGAACCTGACTCACAAATAATCTTCCACCATCCAAGAATACCAACTCGCCCAAGAACATAAAGAACAACATAAGATTCCATATAATTATTAGTGTAGTTTCCCTTAAAAGAGCATAACCCAATGACAACATTCCTAGAGCTATCCTTGCCAATACCTCGTATTTGTGTGTCTCCTAGATTTCCCCGCGAAGAGCAATTAGTATTGATCTTGAGAAATTTGAGGGGGGGAGGAGACCACTTACCAATTCTTTGAACCTTCATCTTAGCATGGGGAAGATGAATTTTCCTACTCTTCATAAGAGGAGTACCATTAACATCCCCCAAAATGTTTAGATTTTAAATAACTAGAATATCACTAGGATCCACATCAACTAGGAGATCACACTTTGCCAATAATATTTATTTTAGCATAATAATTGTCCTTTGCTAGACCTATTGAGACAACATCTTATCTTGAAATATCTTGTGATTCCTTTCCAACCACAGTTGCTAGATAATAAAACAGGGACCTATATCCCAAGAAACCTAGAGGAAAGAGGTTTTAGTTGGGGGTCTACCAAGGCTGTTCAAAAACTCCAATAGAGTATTAGCATGAACACGTGCATGATTCTAGGCATCCCACCAAAAATTCCAAATTTTCTTAGAAAAATCACACTGAAAGAAGAGGTGAGACAAATTTTCTTCACTATTGTTGCATAGAAAGCATCAGGAGTGACCATGGAATCTCCTTTTCTAGAGGTTTTCCTAGGTTAAGAACTTATTTTGTACCACCAAGAATAAGAAGAAGTTGCACTTGGGCCACAAGAATCTATTACACGCTCGTTTCCACCAAGGAACCATCACCTAACAATGAGTCAAGCAATCTAGCATCAGGTACCCTGAAGAAACAATAAAATTTCCTTTTGGGTTAGGCCCCCAAGAAAGAACATCCCATCCCCTTAGGGAATTACAAATTCTTCCAGCCAAAATCCTAGCCAGCTCATCACGAGACTCAGTTGAACCTCCCAAAGGCCATTCATGAGGTTCCTTCCAAGTAGCCACTTTCCCTGATCCAATCTTCTGATACCTTTTAAATTTTGCAACACCTTTCCACTATGCTTCAATAAATCTATCACCCAGAGACTTAAGCTATGGGAACTGGGAAAGAATGGGAGGGGATCCATTTCAAGAGTCATGTAGCCAGAAAAGAGCCTTATCTTCTCTATTACAAATCCAAAAATGTCCATGATTGACAACCTAAGCTCCTCTTTTAAGAGTATTCTATATCATAAATCCCTTACCTGTCATACTGCATCTAAGAATATTTATGTTATCCACCCACCCAAGATCTTTTACATAGAGGATTTTAGCCCATTTGTACTCTTGGAAGATACACCATCTCCATAAAAACTTTCCAACCAAAATACAACCATTCATACCTTCTTGTTGAAGCCCAAGGCCACAAAAATCCTCTTACCTACCTTCTCTATGGTCGTTGGAGCACTTGTCCTAGTAATTTGGTTGCGCATGTGGCATCCCCAGATTAGATTTTTCCAAGAGGCATAGATGTTTAACTCGGAGGGGTTGAAGGCATTTAGTTATTGTGAGATAGAAGACACAACATAGGGCTTCAAACAAGTGTTGGGAAGGAGGGCATTTGGAAAGGTGTACATGGGCATTTTACTTAATGCAAGGCCGACTATTGTGAAGATGTTAAGTAACAATCTCAAGAAGGGAAAAGAAGCTGAAATTGGTGAAAAGAAATTCAAAAGTTAGAACATAGATGATTGCCATCAGTTTGAGTCACAATAAAAATCTTGTTCAATTGTATGTCTTTTTCAACCAACATTTACATAGAATTCTACTATACGAGTACATGCCCAATGGATCTCTTGATAGGTTGTTGTTCTATGGTGAATCTCATCTTGATTGGGAGGTCTGGGCTAATATTTCCCTAGGGATGGCCCCAGGACTCCTGTATTTGCATAAGGAATGCAAATACCATATACTCCATTGTGATGTCAAGCCTCAAAATATCATGTTGGACAAAATCTATAATGCTAAGTTATCTGATTTTGGCATAGAGAAATTGGTTAGAGAAGGTCAAACATGGATTTTTATGGCAACCTGAGGAACCATAGGGTATATGGCACCTGAGGATTTTTCTAGTGACTTCTTCAACTTTAGTTGTAGTTCATTGATCATCTTAAGTGCATTCTCAAGTTGCCTCTCATGACTTTCTTTATTTTCTTCAAATTGTCTTTTGGGTAAAAGCACAATTGAGTGTCATCTTTTAGGCTAACTCAAATCACTCGGCCCAATTAGACTCGGTCGAGTCTAATTGGGCCGAGTACATGTAGGCGCCACACGGTGCCGAATGGCGTCTACGTGGCCCAGTAGACTGGGCCGAGTGGTACTCGGCTGAGTCTAAATGATATTTTTAATATCAAAAAATATCTCAAGTCCCTTATTTGCAAAATATTTGGTTGTTCGTGTGGGGCCAACCCCTAGGGGAACATGGCCGAGTCAAACTTGGCCCTTTCAAACTCATCCCAGTTAGACTCGGCTGAGTCTACCTAGGTGGCATGCCATGTTGGCAACCAAACCTCCAAAAACACAAAAAACCAGAATTTTGCACTTCTGCTGTAACTTTCTCTTACCAAAATAGAAAATGTTAAAAAAATAAAAGTACCCTTTTATAGATCTCAAAAGTGCAATTCTGGAAATATAAATTTTATATTGTTTCAACTACAAAACATTAAACAAATTTGCTAAAAACTACATGTAGGTATATTAAACTTTGAGAAGACGTTGATTCAGAAAATATAGAAAAATGCTAAATCAATTCAGAACTTTTTAAAAATTATATACAACACTAGGGGAGAGAGTCCTCTTCAAGAATATGTAATTTATTTAGTTTTTGGCATATTTTTGATAGAGAAAAAGTGACGGGAGAAAAAAATTGTTAATTTTAGGTAAGTTCGATTTTGAATACTTATAACAGGTAAACTATAGATCGAAAACACTTCTTTCTTTTTTCCTACACTAGATATATATGTCATCTAAAATCTATTTTGAAATTGGAGGGAAAAACAATGTTTTACTTATAATGATTTGACGGGAAGTAAACTCCATGATTTGTAGTATTTTTCAGGATATAAAAAATAGACCTAAAAAACAAAAAACAAAATATTAATTTTTTCTCAAATTAATTCTTAAAAATTATAGGCATAAAATTCATCCTATTTTACACATTTCATCAGTTTACATGATCTTCAAATTCTCAACAGAAATGTGACTTTTATTCCCTTGAATTTTTTCAATTTTGGTGTTGTTAGCCTCTTCCTTTGTAAAAGGGTGACAACTTATTGTGCTTTTACCCTATCACATTCCAATTTTTAGCTGAGGTTATAGCTTGATTTTTCTTGCATTTTCAGATTCTCTAGTCTTCTAACAACAACTAACAAGTGGTCTTGCAGGGATATTTCTTCCATTTGCATACTTTTTGTGCCCTAACTTGTGGTTTTTATAGGATTTTCTTATCAAAAGGATCAATATCTTCATGGCTACTAATGCTTTGTGATATAGGACACTTGTCAAAGACTCCATCTTGAAACTAACCATGCTATTTGTCTTGTAGGTTTCCTTGGAGATACAAATCAACATTATGTTTTCTTACATTTGATTTCTAGGCACCTAGCTTTACTAGAAGGCTTCTTGTCCTGTGATTGGCTGAGTAGTAGGAGAGTATGCACTTTTCCTTTTGGAAAATAAGAAATCTTGACAGGCACTTAGTTGATCACTTGCAATTAGTCTTGGGTAAAATAAACATGTTCTTGATGTGTTTGGGAGACACTATGGAGTAGGAGAATATGCTCTTTTCCTCATGGAAAATAAAAAATCTAGACCTCCACTAGCTATCCATTTCTTTTGTTTCATTTACCTTAAGAGGTTCTTCCAAGAGAGAAATATTTTGGAAACGGCCGAAGTGGGGAACAAGTGAACTTGGCTGCTCCATCCTACTATAATCAAAACCTTCCTTCAATCTAAAGAGAGGGAAGACTTGACTATTTTCTATTCCTAATGCTTCTTCATGTGTAGGGCCTAGTTGCCTAAATCTTGCTAGGCAAGACTACACTTGATTGGGTGCTTTTAGGGCCATCTTGGTCTAAATATTATTTACAAGACTACAAAGGGAGTACATTCACTTTTTGTAGGGCTCCACAAAAAATCAAGCCCCCTAGAGGCTCCTAAAAGTTCCATACAAAAACCATCCCATCTTTTCCATTGCTTGATGACTTTCACAAATTTCTCTTGATTCAATTTCATCTCTTGTAGCATTATGATGTCCAATTTTTCATGATCAAAACATTGTTTGATCAAACATATTTTGTTAGAGGTATTGCATCCTCTGACATTCCATGATATGGACTTCATGTCTCCTCAAGAAGGGAAAAGACCTCCCTAGATCTTAGCTTGCTTCGTCAATTTTGTAGTGTTTGGGCCTCTTCTCCTCTTCTCCCCAACCTTTTTTTAAGTTCTCTTTGATAGGGTTTGACAAACTATTATTTTGTCAGGATGTCTTCCTCATCTTCTAGATCAAGGATGAAATCTCCATGTGTCAAATTGTCTTCCGTCTCCTCAAATTTAGAATGCTTAGGTGTTTCTAATTATCAGTCTACAAGTTTAGTAGCTTCATATACTACAAAATTAATGAGTGGATTCAACCTGTTATCCATCTTCTCCAACATTATCCAATAATCAAAAGATATTGGAGGCATTTCACACTCTATTTCTAGTTAGTGCCCATTTCTTTTTCTTCTGTGCATAAAAATTCCCTTGGTAACTTAGAATAGTCCTGAAGTGATGCCTCTTCTTGTCTATGTTGTGCAATTGATAATTTGAGTCACCAACATTCTCCTTCACATCTATATCCCTCTTAGAAGGAAATGGGGAGTCATTCTCTGAAGTAATGGAATCATTTGTGACGGGGATATGATAATCTCCATAACCCATATTATCCCCTATGATAATCTCTTTCTATGATTTCAGTCATTTGAACCACTTGATTGGTGAGTGCTTTGGCTTCTCCTTCTTTCTCTTTTAGGTTATTGGTACATTATAACTCTATGTGGCGAAAGGATTTTCATATTTTGAATTTCTCCATTGTTTCTTCAACTTCAATAGTTTGCCACCAGACTTTGGCAATAGACCTGATATTAATAGCTTTGGGGAGTGGTTGTACATATTTCTAGCTAATGCAAATCCTCATGTACATGATATAGTCATTTTTTTCTCAACACCTTCACCGACCTTGATAAACTTTCCCGACTTATCACCTATTCTTTTTAGAGTTTCTAAGTCCCAATACTCAAATTGGAGGTTGTAGAGTCAGATCCAAACTAACACCTTCTAAATCTTATCTTTCAAAGGGTTGAAGTTGAGCTCCCATTCTTTCAGGTAAACCTCTATCCCTCCCATCATATCAGACCCATTATTGAAGATCTACTGTTTATCATGCACAATATCATAAATTACCAAATAATTTTTTTTGGGTAGGGTTTTGTGATCAACTCTGAAAGGACAAGAATCTTCACACCATCTTTTAACCCATGAAAGAGAAAGCCAATCCCTTTCCCACTTCATAAAAAAACATTTTTCCTTAACCATTTAAGTGATTCATCCCAACCAAGGTTTTCAGTATTGACCAAAATAGCCCTTCTATCGTTTGTCTAAATGTGTACTTGGGAAGGACCTTCCATCATTGTATGCTTCTGTGGCTTCCATATTTTTTTGATACATTTTCCCAATTTGAGCTCTAATTCACCAAGAGCTAGGAGAAAACCCATCTCTCCATGGATTTTTTGGGATGTACCTCCCTCGCACAATGAGCAACATTTGACTTCTTCAAACCTACTCTTTTTGGGGGTGCCAAGAAAAAAAATCTTTGAACGTCCTTCCAAACCTCTGATGTTGATCCACCCATGTCTTTTCATTTAAGTTCCTTACAAAAAACTCTCATCGTCTCACACATGCTTGATCCATCATATACTTATCATTTGTTGTAAATACAAATACAATCCTTATTAAAAAAATAGTTGAACTTAAAATCTATATAAAAATGCCTAGAAGATGGCTTAATTGACTATTCTTTGTGATATTTTACATACACTCCAAGCTCTTCACAATATATCTACTTTACTACTTATATATTAATATTTAAAACATATAAAGGATTTAAATATTTTGATGAATTTGTACACAGGCTTAACAATTACTTTGCTACCTTAGCTCGTCAAAGAATGTTTTAGTTGTTTAGGAAGTTAAAACATAAACAATTTATAAACCAAGGAATCATGGCGCCATTGTTTCTATTTTAATTGGAATAATCGGTCGACATCTTACTCGAATGAAGGAATCAGTTCTTCCATGATACAATGATACGCAAACCAAGGTGAAGAAAACTTGTTATTTGTTGTAACAAACCACACTAGGATCTTCATGGTTGAAGAGAGACTTTTAAGTAATATTATTGTGTGACCTCAAGAACAATTAAAAGCTGTTTTGGAACTCAAAAGATCAAGGCACCCTTTTATTCTCCAAACATTGAGACTCATTAAAAAAACAACTAAAACCCCTAGAACTCAGGGACCATGACTCATTTCTTGGTATAGAGAACAAAAATTGAAATTTATCTTCAGTTTTTAGTACCCAAGGCTTATTTTTCATTTGACTTATGTCTTGATTTGAATATGACTTAAAGCCTTTAAGACGCATAGGATGAATGTTGTTGATCAACATAGGATGAATGATGTTGATTATATAGAACTTCGGTCAATGTATATGAAATAAATCAATAGTTATGATTTTTATGATTATTGAAACTAAGCATCTATATGTAATTATTAAGCTAGGGTAAGTACTATTATGAGACTTAATCTCTTTACTATATTCTAGAAGGTATAGAAGCAACCAGTTGATGAATGGGACCTCTTCTACTTCAACATTTGAGGGCTTTCCACTATGAGAAAATCTCTTCGATTTAGAAAAAATATTCTATAGTATTTTGTAAAGGAATTACTTACACGGTTGTAGGAATACATGATTCATGAATATGTGTCACTACCTTTAATGATTCATGTATATTGGTGCAATTAGTAATTACACACAAGATTTATAATTCCAAATTGATCCCTCCATACTATAAGTCTATAAGATGTTGGTATAATTTACCATATATATCTCATATAATTGTCATCATGCTTTCTTTTTATTAATTCCTACCAATTAACTATTACTACAATTATAGTAAGTATTATTACAAGGAATTGATAAATAACTTGTTATTGTTCATAATTTAACCATTCTAAATTGATTATATATTCAATTTTTTAAAACTTTCAAAGTAGGAAACAAGAGTTCAATTGACTTTATGTCTTAAAAAGGTCCTCAATTTATGGCAGACTATCAAAATCTCTCCCCTTCATGCCACCTGATGGATGCAAAGTTGACAGCAACAACAAGACAAACCATAAATTTTATCAATTAGTTCAATGATAAATAAGTTAGACTAATAAATATAAATTTATCGACAGTAATTTAAAGCTTCTAAACTAACATATAAATCACTATAGTCAACTATAGTTTCTCTATTAAACTATCCATTAAAGTAAAATTTCGATTCAAAATTTTAACTTTTTAAGAATGACATTTTGCAAATAATTGTCTCTTAGGATGATAAGGAGTCGTAATAAAGCATAGTGGTAAATTAACCACATCACTAAATTTTAGAAATAGCTAATAAGGAAATGAAATAAATATAAATTAATATAAATAATTATTGATAAAGAAGGTTTCGTGTGTAGAATAAGATGAGGTTAGATGTGTAAATAAAAAAATATAGACTAGTACTAAACATTAAAAATTTTACTATGAAAAACATATACCACAAATGATGCCTCTTTCATTGTGTGAGAAGGGTTCATCATGGATGAACCAACTATAATTTAATGTATCAAAAAATGATAATATTGTAATTTTTCTTGTATACATATAATCATAATAACCTTATAATTGACATCTCAATAGTTGGCTTTCTTAAAGTATCTATATCCTTTATATGCTACAATAATAGTAATCCAAGAGATGTTGTCTCATTATTTTAAGTGATTATTTCAAGTGATCAAAGACATTTCTAGCATCCACCAAACTTGTAAATGAGATTATTATGAAATATTTTTATGTAGTAAAGCCAAACTATGTGAGAGATGAAAGAGTGACCATTTAAATTGCTATTAAACATGATTTTACAATTATACAATAATTAGAGATACAAAGAGATCTTCACAAGGAACATGTGTGTGTTGTGCATCCTCCAACACAATTTTGTGAGATAGAGATTTTGAAGGAAATAATAATTTATTTTCTAGCAATAAAATGTGAATAGTCCCTCTTTTGTTTGATAAAAAAACCAATGATTGCAGGTAAACCAAAATATTTATGTGGATTATTAAGCATTAGGGAAGATATTAACAACATCAAAAAATGCAATTGTTGTAGTAATCCAATTTTATAAACTCCAAAACTCATTTATAACTTTAACAATGAAAAAATATATTTTAAATGAAAAATGAAGTATATAATAAATACATTGGAACACTTTAACTCTTTTAAAAATGTTCAATCATCATCATTTACTCATTTTTGTCCCTCATTTATGATACTAAGTGTAATACCCCAAAAATGGGCTATAAGTTCATTAACCTCCTACATCGACAAATCGAACAAAATTGACATCGAAGTCCTAACCTAAGGCACATCTAAACATCATCAAATCTAATTGATTATCTTAAATTCTGCATCAGGGAATATTCCTAGCAATATTCTTAATCATCATAATTATCTTTAATTTTATAATTATTTGGCAATAAATCACATTTATCCTAAAGTTTGATTAATTGAATATTTTCATATTTAATTAATTAGATTTAATATTTGCCACTTAATTGTGTAATTAAATTTAATTATATCTATTATTAATTATATTATTTAATTTTGACAATAAATCTAATATCATATGAATAATTGATTAAATTTTTATTTAATTAATTAAAGCAAGTTGTCATTATTTAATAATATAGTTTTTAATAAAAGTTTGATTAAATAATTGATTAACCCATAAATCAATTGTTTTACTTTTAAAAAGTAGTTAAGTTGAGCATAAATCACTTTATTATTAAATTAATTCATAAATAAAACATGCATAATCATAAAAATAGACAACTATCAATTATCAATTAAAGCTAAACTCTATTTTGAGTTAAAACTTAGCTTTTGCATGTTTTTGTGAGTTAATTATCCTTTATTTAAAAATAACTCAAAAAATCAACCTGAGTTATTTGAGTGATTTATGGCTTTCTTTCATAACCTCCAAAGCCTTGGATTTTTATAAACACAAGGCTCATCTCTTCATAATTCATCTCTCAATCATCTCTCAAATTTGCATCCAAGCATCTCATATTTTTGCACAATCACGCTGGAGAATTGGAATTGAAGAATCAAAGCTCTTGCAAATCGACATCTTTGTGAGATCAATCTTATTTTTGCATTCATATTGCATATCATTGTTAGATTAGCATTGCATATCAATTTTCAATAGCATTCATAGCATATCAATTTCATCTAGCATAGATTTCATATCAGATTAATCATTCTTATTGCATAGAAAAATTCAAAAAATAGATTAATTGCATTCAATTCATATCTAGATCAATTGCATTCAAATCCTTCATTTAGGTGTCGTCTAGGTCACTGATCTTGATTACAATCTGAGAACATCAATCTCGCACCTATTAGAAGGCAGTAAATCGCTTGGTTAGATTAGATTTCAATTTTGCACGATTTTGATTATAGCTAACCTCTAATGTTTTACTGAAGTGTTGTGTTTATAGATCAGGTACAATTTTCACACACACATTTCTGGCGCCCACCGTGGGGCAACCCACCTTTGCATGCTAGTTTTGATTTTTTTGGGAGCTAAAACCCTAAAGTTTCAAAGATTTAATTTTATCTCCCAAATGGCTTATAATTTTAGTCTGAAATGTTTTTGTAAGTTGGTGACATATTAGGAAAGCTACAGTAAAAAATTTAGAATTTTCTGAGATGTTTTAAATTTTTAATAATTTTTTCTTGAAATTCCATAAAAAATTAATATCTGACGCAAATGAGCCTATCTTTCTGAAATTTTTATATTTTCGGAAAGCTATTTAAATTTTACAGGGGATCCATTCTTTGTGTTTTAAATTTGTATATGATATCATAGCTCAAATAGTCAATTTACAAAAACTGGTCTGTTTTGATAAAATGGGTCTCTAGGGCACAAATGAAGAGATTTTTCTAAAATTTTTGCATTTTTGGAAAGCTCTCTATTTTTTAGTAGGGGTCTCTATTTTGAATTTCTATTTTTGTGACCAAAATCATATCAAAAAAATTAGATCTTGTTGACTAGGTCAAATGCAGCAAAAAAAATAAAGTTTTGTGATGGGTATGCACTTATTTTTTTTACATGGTTCAATGAATGATATGAGTTGTCATTTGGGTTAATTGCTGATTATTATTACTGATAATAATTTATTTTTAGAGCTAATCTTATGGTTTTCATAAGTTGAATATATTTTGCATATCTTGTTTGCTTGTTTGCTTGTTGGAGAGTTCGTCACTTGCTTGCATGGAAAAGCTCAACAAAAATTGCTAAAAATCAAGTAAAATCTACTAAGAACGTTGTGAGGATCCCAGGTATTCTCCTTCATCTAATAATATTTTTATTTGGGACTTAAAATAAATCTCTTATGTGTCAAGCTTGTGTGCATCTTTTCATGCTTTTGATCTATTTCTACACACTTGCATAATTGATACTAGGTTGTGAACCTTTAAGGATTCATTAAGTAGTTTTACAATACTTGTGATTGATCTTGATTGCTATCTTAGGTTATTGGACTCGCTAATCTGTCGGCCCCTCATTTCCGCCCCATGGTTGCAATCTCAGCACCATAAAGGGGAGGGGTCAACAGGACAGAAGCGTTAAGTGTTCCACTTGGCAACCCTTTTGTGCTTTTAGGAACTCACTTATTTTCTAAGTTGGGGACTCATTTTCAGCTTATGTGAGGTGTTAAGTGTTCCACCTTGTGGACTCATCTCATATTCGCTTTAAGCGTTAAGTGTTCCTCTTTCTACTTTTTGGGTACTTTTGGTAGATTTACTTTCGGGAATATATCTGTGCTCACATAGTAATTAGGCCCTATGAACACTATTTGTGATTCTTGAGAGATTGGATTCCTAGCGAAATCCTTCCTTGATGATGGAATCCTTGTAGGTAGGGAGGATACTTAGTGCATTTCACATTCAACTTGGTTAGTGAGTCTTCTCTTATTGATCGACACATTCTCTCTCTGGAGAGGTTGATAGATCACATGGGGTTGATATCACGAGCTTTGGTGAATCAAAATTGGTTAGTGCATCTTCTCTTATTGATTGATACATTCTCTCCCCAGAGAGGTTGATAGATCACGTGGAGTTGATATCACAGACCTTGGTGGAACAAAACTTTGTCTTAGCATGTCGGATTAATCTGCTTGCTTTGTTTGGGTTAAAAGTGAAAAGGTGTCAAAAACCTTGGATCTAGAGCCAAGTCCCCTTGTGGTATAAATCTATGAGTCACCTTTAGAGAGGGTTAACCATAGCAGATGATCCTTTGACAGGGCAAAATGCGTTGACGGAACCTCAAGCGGTCATAGCCATTTCAGACGTGGTAGTGACAACCGCTATATAAATGTCCTTGTGGAAGAAATCTCCATGGGTATGGTTCATTGTTGGGTTGTCAGATCTCCCTAGCAGCTCTTGAAGATTAAGTTCTCGGACTGTGTCAAAACCCTGGTGCGCTAAGATTGGAGTTCACCCCTTTGAATCATAAAAGTTGCAGAGTCAAACCATTACTAGAAACCCTAGAGAGGCCAATTTTTTTCATTCTCAGGTATATGTGTGTTATTGCAAAACTTTTCAGAACATACACAATTAGTACTCTCAGGGATTAGCATAATTTGGTCACTTGATTGTTCATGCGCAAGGTTGCTTTTGCCCTTGTTCATTGTTTTCAGATGTGCTTGGAATCACTTGCTTACTGTTCTACATGTTTGTTTATCTACTTGGCTATTAAAAATGATCAAATCTGGTATAACCTTCAAAATCTGGACAGTACAATTTGCAAACAATCCAGAACTGAAAACCTTAAATTTTGCAAAAATTGACGTAAAATTCTTTCTGGAGTCAAAAGTCATTTCAGGAAGTCAAAAGTCGTACGACTTTTTGTCAAATGTCATTTCAGTATTGCCCATCTGTCGTATGATTGAGAACCCAGTGTCATACGAGTTTTCATGCCAGCAAATCCAAGAAAGTCAAAATCCTGTTAGCAACTATCGTATGATATTTACAACTATCATTTCATTGCTACCCAACTATCGTACAAGTTTAGCAACTGTCGTATGATATTTACAACTATCATTTCATTGCTACCCAACTGTCGTACAAGTTTAGCAACTGTCATTTCATAGACTACCCAGTGTCGTACGAGTCTACAGAGTGTCGTTTAGAAAAATTTAAGAGAGTTGTCAGAAATTGTCAAATTGCAAGATATCCAATGTTTCCAGCCTAGTTCCAGAATCTGTCAAAAATATCATTGTGTCAGGAACAGAGCAGTAGCTATTGAGCATTCTACCATTTTCTGAGTTTAATCTTTTGAATCCGATCTAGTCTTCTGTTTGATCAATTTGAGTCCTTTTTATCTCGTGTCAAAACCTTGTCATAACTATCAATCTTCAATCAATCTTCAAAAATAGACTAAGTGTTGAGAACTCATGTCCGCTATCTTTTGGGTGATCTATCCCATACATCCAGGGCACAGTTCCTTCACCCACATCTCATCAGATCTTCAAACTATCATAATCTTGACAAGGTTGTGTCATCCGATTTTCTCGAATAAAATTGTTCTTCAGTTGTCTTCGTCCTTTTCTTCTGTTTCATTCAAAGTTAATGGTGGAGACTAGAGCTTCTTCACACAAGAAATCAAAAGAAACATCTCAGAACTTACTTTTGACCAATACCCCAGGTCCAACTCTTGAACAACTCAACAAGTCAGGTATCTACGAAGACGATGATCTCAGTAACTTTCGATTGAAAACTGGTTACATACCTCCTCTATCAACTCACAGAGGTAATCAGCAAACTCCTCCTCAATCTTTTCCAGGGAGCCCAAAAACTCCTACCATGTCTCAAGCAGGGACAAACCATGGTTCTCTAGGAGGAGGATCCCAAGGACACCATTCTCAACATAATGCCGACCAAGAACCTACACCCTCTAAAATCCATCGATGTCAGAATGACGATGAATTCAAGAGAATGATGAGGCATTTCTTGAAAGTGGATAGAGAGGCATACTTTTTTCAATTAGCCCAGGAAGGAGCTAAACTTCCTCCTCACTTCAATGTCGAAGACATCATCACGCATGAGGAAGAAACTTTGATGACAGCCATAATGAACCAGCTGCACGCTATGCAGGTCAAAATGAATAAAATTGAGAAAGAGAAGGAACCCAAGGAATTCTCCATGGAGGCCCTTTGTCCTTTCCCTTTTGACAAAGACTTGTATATGCCTCCATTCCCAAAAAGAGTGGAGATGCCAAAGTATGACAAATATGATGGACACTCTGATCCTCAAGATCATGTCAGAGAGTTCTGTACGCACTCCATGGAATTCATGCATGAACCGACCTATCTGATGCATCTTTTTCCTAGATCCTTGGGAGGAGCATCCATTCAATGGTTTTCGAGATTACCTTCTACAATCAAAACTTTTGAGGAATTGATTAAATTGTTTTATCAACAATATTCCTACAATATTCAACATCTGATTACCATGATCGATATCTGTAACCTCAAGCAATATCTAGGGGAATCATTCCTAACTTTTCTCAAGAGGTGGCGAAAGAAGTTTTCTCTATATGCTAGACCAATTCTTGAAATGGAGAAACTTGAAATCTTTATCAATAACCTTGTTCCAGAGCTCAACTATCCATTACAAATGCAAGATCATGTATCTTTTGATAAAATGGTGGATAATGCAATCAAGATTGAGAAAGTACTTGTCAAGAAAGGAGAAATCACACTTCAAAAGGACAAGTTTGAATCTGGATCTAGCTCAAAAGATAAAAACAAGAGCTAGAATAGAAACAAAGGTATCATCTCTGATGGTGTTGTTGACACTATTCACACCCCATCAAAGGCACTGGCCTACAATCTCACCCTTGCCACCAAAGCCATTGAAGCTTCAGAGCAAAAATCTGTTGAACCATCTCCAAAGAAGCCATTCAAACAATGGGATAATAAATGAAAGTTTACTCCCCTGGGAGAATCTTTGGAATCTGCCCTGAGAACCCTGATAGTTGATAACATGATCTCTTTACCACCAATCCGAAAACCTGATCCGGATCCAAAACCATATTGGTGGAAAGATAATGAATTATGTGCTTTCCATCAGACTAAAGGCCACAAAACTAATGGATGCTTCCACTTCAGGCATACCATTCAAGACTTGATAGATCAAGGGGACATCACGATCGATAATCCTACCAGCAATAATGATCACACAGCATTTACAGAACCATTTCCACAACATGGCAAGGGAGTTTCCACTTCTCAGCCTAACATGGGGGCAAAAGTCAACTATGCCTACCCTGGAAACAATGTTGTCATCAATATGGTTGAACCATGTCTCTCTGAGAGCTACAATGTCATCACGATTGTGTGAAGAGACCAAAATCATTCCTCAACTAATGCAGTTACCAGATCATAAGATCAGGCTCATCTGAAAGGACAAACACCAAGTTCATCTAATGTCCCTAAGATACCTTTCAACCTCACATCTACTTCCAAATAGAAGGCTACCTCGAAATCTTCCAATCCAAAGGATACAAGACCTACATCTTACAGCATCATCCAACAACTCTAGCATACCAATGCCAAAATCTCTATGTTTGAGTTACTTCGAATATCTCCAGCTCACAGAGATATCCTAGACAAAGCTTTGCTCAGCTCTAATGTTCCTGATGATCTAGATCTAGATAGGTTCCAGACTATGGTTGGTCATCTAACATCTCCGCAATATATCTCCTTTTCAAAGGAAGATGACAACTCTTTGAGTCACCCACATAATCAGCCCTTACACATAGAAGTCTTGAGCCAGAACCGTCAAGTCAAACGTGTGTTGATAGATGGGGGTGCAAGCCTCAACATTTGTTCTTACAACTTAATCACATAGTTGGGATTCTCAGAGATGGCTATTGATCCTCGAAAGAAGATCACCATAAAAGCCTATGACGAACAAGAAAGAGCTTCTAAAGGCACCATTGTCTTACCCATCCGAGTGGGTCCGGTCATCAAAGATACCACATGTCAGGTGCTTGATCTACCATTGGCTTACAATATCCTTCTAGGGAGACCCTAGATCCATGAAATGCAAGCCATTCCTTCTACGTACCATAAATGCTTGAAATTTCCCTATGAAGGGGTAGAAGTTACTATCCCAGCAGATCTGAGTACAACTTGCAATACATTGAAGGAAAGTGCCGATAAGCTTGTACCTAATAACAGAGAATCTTCCATCAAGCAACAAAATGTGGCTTCCACATCCAAGATGGAAGACATTGCTAAAGAGATCAATATCAAAGAAAATGGGATGGGAGAATACACTATAGAGCCAATCTTGTCTCTGACATCTCTCCCAATCTCACCTAAGTCGTATGGACAATCCTTGAAGCAGTCTAAATCAGAACCTAAGGAACCTATTGAAGCATACAAAAGAAATTTTGTGGCGGAGCAAGTATCCAAACAAGAATTTGAAGAGGATGAAGCTGTGCTTGCATGGCTATGCAAAGATGATTCTGAATCCAAAATTGTTCAACCTAGTGAATCTATAGCACCTACAATCCCTTCTAATTCATATGGTCCAGGGAACAGATTGATAGCCAAGATGGGATATTCTGGTCAAGGACCTCTAGGAATCAGAGGAAAGGGTCTTGTGACACCCATTCCACATATTGGTAGAGCCAACAAAGATACTGGTGGCTTAGGCTTTAAGAAGAAACCCTATCATCTCAAAGGTGGTTGTTCTTATGTCATAGAACAAATTGCACCAAGAGAACCCCTTCTCAAGAAAGAAGAGACAGAACCCTCAGATGATGATTCAGATAGTTCAGAACTCATCCCCTATGAAAAATTGCCTAAAGAGATCAAAGATCTTCTTGATGATAAAGATGATCCTATCAAAAGAATTAATGTAGTAGACACACAAGAACCTGCTGTAGCACAAGAGATGGTTGCACCACAAGAACTAGCTAATCTCGAAGGCAATCAAACTGATCAAGAAGAAGGGGGTAGTTATTTTGACACTGATTCCCATGAATATGAATTCAAGTCAGAGATTGAGGGTAATCCTTCTTGGGGTATTCATCCTGATTTCACACATTTTCTAAGATTTCCTAGAGATCCTGAATCAGAAGCTGAGTCAAATGACTATGAATGGGGTGCCATTCCAGAAGAAGATGAGCTTATCATAGAGAAATATATTGATGTTATTCACCAATATGTATCTCAACCCAATGTAGGTCTAGAGCGAAACAATGAACTTAACGTGTCTGATCCACCTATGGCTGAAGAGGACTCCCATGATGATGTTGAGCCTATTCACAAATTGAACATTTTGAGTTGTAATATCACCTTTGAACTTGAACCTCAGGTTAGGACCAATGATGACATATCCATGTTTGTGAACACCATATCCCAAGCCTTTCCCGCTTTGACTATCCAACACCCTGATCTTATCGACCAAACTTCCACAAACCCAAGCCACGGTGTTTACACCTTTTCCAGTGACTATGCCCTTGCTTGTTACCTCAATGCAGTCAAGCCTATGAGGACTTCCATCAGCGAACCGAGCGTCAGCATGACTAAGTCGGACATCAAATATCTTAGTCAAAAAAATAAAAATAAAAAGAAAAAGAGTTCTGAGGGTGAAAACCACTTTGTGGCAGTCTCAGATCCTACAAAAGTAAAAAGAAAAGACGTATCTGAAGGTGAAAACCTCTCTGAGGCACCTAAGGATGAGATATTTGATGTCCTTCCAAGTCATTTACAGGATAGATCTCCAGTTCTGATTAAGCCCACTCAATCCATCAATTTGGGTACAATAGAGGAACCACAATTGGTACATGTAGCACAATCTCTATCAGAAGAAGAGAAACAGAAATTCACTACATTCTTATCAGAAAAAAAGATCAATTTTGCATGGAAATATTCAGATATGCCAAGATTGGATCCCAATCTCATTATGCACCATCTATCCATTGCTCCTGGAGTAAAACCAATCAAGCAAAAATTGAGAAAGATGCATCCTCATGTTGCACTCTTAGTCAAAGCAGAACTAGAAAAACTCCTAAAAGTTGGATTCATCCGTGTCATAGACTATGCTGAGTGGATCTCTAACATTGTACCTATTTCAAAACCAAATGGTTCCATCAGAGTGTGCACGGACTTTAGAGATGTGAACAGAGCATGCCCTAAGGATGATTTTCCACTGCCTAACATTGATATGATAGTGGACATGACTGCGGGCTATGAAATGTATTCCTTAATGGATGGCTTTTCTGGGTACAACCAAATCAAAATTGCTCCAGAAGATCAAGAGAAAATAGCTTTCACATGTGCGTGGGGAACCTTCTATTGGAATGTTATGCCATTCAGACTCAAAAATGCGGGAGCTACATACCAAAGAGAAATGACATCTATTTTTCATGATATGATGCATAGAACAATGGAGAATTATGTTGATGATACCTTAGCAAAATCAATGATCAGAATTGAACATCTAACTGACTTGAGCATGATCCTTGATAGAATGGAAAAATTTAGTCTCTGACTAAATCCTAAGAAGTGTGCTTTTGGTGTCACTTCTAGAAAGCTCTTAGGATACATAGTTTCAAAGAAAGGCATTGAAGTTGATCCGGCTAAAGTCAAGGCTATAATAGAGATGCAACCTCCCACAAATATTAGTCAAATGAGGACATTGCAAGGCAGAGTTCAATCTATCAGAAGATTCATATCACAGCCTTTTACAAAAACATTACATAAAGGTGTGACCTTTGCATGGAATGAAGAATGCGAGAACAACTTTAACCATATCAAGAAGTATCTATCAAATCCGCCTATCTTGATGCCTCCTATTCATGGGAAGCCATTGATCTTGTATGTCTCTGCAATAGCCACATCACTGGGGACATTGCTAGTGTGACATGATGAAGACAAAAAGGAAAGAGCCATCTACTATATAAGCAGAACATTGGTGGCATATGAAAAGAACTATTCTATGATTGAGAAAGCTTGTCTCGCTGTGATCTTTGCATCACAGAAACTGAGACACTACATGTTAGCTCATACTACTCATTTGGTAGCTAAAATTGATCCATTGAAATATCTCCTAAGCAAAGCTGCCCTCACAGGTAGACTAGCTAAATGGGTCATGCTCTTGAGCGAATTTGACATTGAATATGTTGAAAGAAAAGCTATCAAAGGACAAGTCATTGCTGATCAATTATCTGAAGCACCACTGTTTGATGATACACCCATGCAAATGGAATTTCTTGATTCCTCTATCATGCACCTCTCTTCTAGAGCATGGCAGTTATTCTTTGATGGCTCCTACACAGAATGGATCTGGAGTAGGCATATTGTTCATCACTCCTCAAGGATACTTGATATCCAAAGAATTTAGATTAAAGTTTCCTTGCACAAACAATATTGTTGAATATGAGGCACTTCTCAATGGTATGAAAATGGCAATACAGTGGAGAGTTACAGAGATGCACATCCATGGAGACTCACAATTGGTTATCCACCAAGTCAATGATGTGTACCAAACCAAAGATGAAAAGCTCATTCCTTACAAGAGAATGGTAGATGATTTAAAGAAATACTTCATCTCTATCACATTTGAGCAAATACCCAGAATGGAGAATAAGGCTGCTGATGCAATGGCGACACTATCTACTCTCTTACAGCAGCCTGAACATGAGCTACGCTACGAGTTCCTGGTGGAAGCCCTATCCTATCCTGCATATGACTCCCCTGAAACCCGCATGATCTGCACTGTTGTAGGTTATGACTCATCTCACTACAAAAATCTATTCTCCTATCTCCACGACCAAATCATCCCTGAGTCCTTTAACCATTTTGAGAAATGAAACCTTATCCGATCTGCATCCCGATATGTCATCATTGGTAATGATCTATACAAACGAGGTCTAGATGGTACACTGCTTAGATGTTTAGAATGGGAAGAGTCTCAATGTGCATTAGAGGAAGTCCACAAGGGTATATGTGGGTCACACTTGAACGGTTTAACGTTAGCTTGAAAACTTATTAGGGCCGGGTACTATTGGCCTGAAATGGAGAAAGAGGCTATTAAATTTGCTAAAAACTATCAACAGTGTCAAGTACATGGCAACTTGATTCATGCTCCAGGGAGAGATCTAATTCTCTTTACTACACAATGGCCTTTTCAACAATGGGCATTTGATCTCATAGGAACTATCCATCCACACTCTTCTAATGGACATACCCATATCATCACAACTATAGATTATTTTACAAAATGGGTAGAAGCAGTTCCTCTAACACAAGCAACGGGGAAACAGATCTCTATGTTCATCCTGAACTACATCATTTGCAGATATGGGATCCCTCATTCCATAGTCACAGACAATGGGGGACAATTCAAAAATAAGGACCTAGATGACTTATGTGCCAAATTCAAGATTACTCAACATTGGTCATCTATCTACTATCCTCAAGGGAATGGACAAGCTGAAGCTTCAAACAAAAATCTCTTGAAAATCTTGCATAGAACAATGAATAAAATAGGAAGAGACTGGCATCTCATGATCAATCCAGCTCTCTGGGCATACAGAACTAGTATCAAAACACCTACAGGGGCTACACCTTTCACTTTAGTTTATGGGTCTGAAGCGGTACTGCCTATTGAGGTTGAAATCCCATCACTTAAAATCAGAATGCATGGACTTGTCACTGATGAAGACTACAGAGTGTCTAGGTTACAAGAACTTGAATTACTAGATGAACGCAGGCAAGCAGCGTATGATCATCTCAGAGTGTATCAGAAAAGAATGTCTAGAGGCTACAACAAGAAAGTCAAACATAGAGAATTTCAGGTTGGCGATCTAGTGTTGAGAGAAAATCTTAAAAATCAATCACATCGAGAACGCAAGGGGAAGTTCGAACCCAATTGGTTGGGTCCCTTTGTTATCACTGCTAATTTTGGATCTAGTGCCTATCAACTCTCAACGACTGAAGGAGAAAAGCTCCAAGAACCAATCAACGTTCTCCATCTGAAGAAATTCTACGCCTAAGGCATTCATTCTATGGTTAAATATCCTGAAAAAATCCTAAAAATCAGAAAAAGTCCTGAAAAATGAACATCTTGGTGAAAACCTAGCAATAGGCGCCTTGATGATTCACAAAAAAATAAAAAAATATCAAAAATTCAAAAAAAATTGAAAAAAATGAAAAATACAAAAAAAAATTTAAAAAAAGAAAAAGTGCCTTGGTGAAAACTTGGAAACAGGCGCCTTGGTAGCAAAAATAGAATCTCTGCCAAGATGGTGAAAACCCGGCAAACAGGTGCCACTTGTTCCAAACGCTCCATCTATCAGCACAATCTTGGTCTTTCCCAGCTTTCAGTCTTGCTTTAGTTGTACATATCTCCCGGTTTGTTTCAACATTTCCAGTTTTCAATAAGTCAGTTTGTACACCAATCAGCTTGCACGTCTGTATCCTATCAATGTTCAAACTTAGGGGCAATCAATGTCATATCCTATGGCCTCCAATGTATCTTAGACGTATCCTATCCAGTCAGAGTCCTTTGAAGCTTCAAGTTGCATTAGTCTGTCTGTCTCATCTCCAGAAAGGATTTTGCATCTACAACAACGCAATCAAACGTCAAAACTCAACTGAAAACAATCTATGCTTTTTACATGCTTTTATCTCCTTGTATGCTTACTGATTCGCATTGAGATTTTTTCATATTGTGTCCCTTCAAGCTCTTCGATGATGTCCTTTATAGGATTTAGAGAGTGATGACTGGGGGCATAATCTTTTCTTTGTCTTCTGCTTGTATGTGAAAATCTAACAACTTTGGAAATTTCGGATTGAAATGGTGTCCGACTATAAGAGCCTCTATCTCGAATTGGATGGCCATGCGTACCTCGACCATTGATACCCAGACAATTCAAGGAAGTTTGATCTAACTATTGTCTTTTTGAGTAAGTTCTTTCTCCTACTGTGGAACGCAATCTTGCCTAAGGATGTGAACGATAAAGGGTCACTACGGGTAATTCACATTGGATTTAGAATGATCTCTTGACTGTTTGATGTGTTTGCAATGCAAGGCGTACTCAGGTCATCATGACATTTATGTTTTGATGCTTGTACAAATTGCTATATCAAAATGGACATGATATTCAGGTCATCCTGGCGTTTGTGCCTTGGTCCTTATATCTGATCCAACATTCCAAAAAAAAATCAATATTCATATGTCCATGGTTGTATAACCAGTGGGTGTTGTATTGATTATTGCACATACAAATCGATATTCATATGTCTATGGTTTCATGCCTAGTGGGCATTGTATTGATTTATCCGGTTACCTAAAAGTTCAATGATGATAACAAATCGACATATGATCAGTGACTAGGTCCTAGGTCTTGGGTTGCATTTCATTTTGCATGTCTCATTTCATTTTGCATGTCTCATTGCATTTTGCATGTTTGCATGATCTCACAATGATTAAATGAACTTCAATGCTTAAATGATTCTTCAAATCGCATCTTCAAGTCTAACAAGAACTGAATCTCACACGAAGGTTCCTCCAATGAAATAGCAAGTAGAATCCTTTTTCGGGATCAAAATTCAAATCTGAGATCATTCATATTATTAATTGCTTGCATAATCAACCTTCAATCATCACAGAAATCTAGTATTCAACTTAACTGATTATCTTACATCAAACTATCAAAATTTCAACTTGGTCAACCATGGTCAAATCATGGTCAAACCTAGTCAAACTTGGTCTTTTGGGACCTTCCAACGATGTAGAATGTGTTCTTGAATGTGTTTCACCACACTTCTCAAATCAATTAACATGCTTCTAAACTATAACGCTAACTTTTCTTGTTAGATTTCAATTTTGCACATCATTCAAAGTCTGTCAATCAAATCTATCAATATCTTTCATCAGTAATCAAGACAAACAATCACATCTAGTTACTGATTCATCAAAAAAAAAGACCTCATCGCTCGGGGCAAATCTATCATCACTTGGGGCATATCAGATTCATCGATCCATATCAATCTGGTATTCTCTTAATCTTGTAATCTGTATCAGTTTTTGCAACCATCAGATCATAGTGTTCTTTCCTTGGTTCTTCGGCAACTGAAGGGTTTGGATGTGATACCTGCTAGTTCTGCTAAGACAATCGAGTCTAGAACAGGTCACTCACTTCTTTGCAATCCTAAGGTTTGGAATTAGGCATTTTGGACACTTTTTCGCAATCATAGGTTCATTTTCTGCTATAGTGAACATTATCTTTGGTCATTCAGGACTTATTATCTTCATATCAAATTCAATATCAATCAACTCCTATCTCAATATCTTTCAATCGGTTTCTATCTTGAGATCAGTTTATCTTTTGAATCAATTTCATATCTTTATCAAACACAGACTATCTTTGAACCACTGCACTTCGTACAGTAATTCAAAGAGGGGCAAAATGTAATACCCCAAAAATGGGCTATAAGTTCATTAACCTCCTACATCGACAAATCGAACAAAATCGACATCGAAGTCCTAACCTAAGGCACATCTGAACATCATCAAATCTAATTGATTGTCTTAAATTCTGCATCAGGGAATATTCCTAGCAATATTCCTAATCATCATAATTATCTTTAATTTTATAATTATTTGGCAATAAATCACATTTATCCTAAAGTTTGATTAATTGAATATTTTCATATTTAATTAATTAGATTTAATATTTGCCACTTAATTGTGTAATTAAATTTAATTATATCTATTA
This sequence comes from Chamaecyparis obtusa, assembly GCA_027943335.1. Taxonomy (NCBI): domain Eukaryota; kingdom Viridiplantae; phylum Streptophyta; class Pinopsida; order Cupressales; family Cupressaceae; genus Chamaecyparis; species Chamaecyparis obtusa. Next base: position 370,085 of record BSBK01006779.1, read on the forward strand.
TTAATTGTATTATTTAATTTTGACAATAAATCTAATATCATATGAATAATTGATTAAATTCTTATTTAATTAATTAAAGCAAGTTGTCATTATTTAATAATATAGTTTTTAATAAAAGTTTGATTAAATAATTTATTAACCCATAAATCAATTGTTTTACTTTTAAAAAGTAGTTAAGTTGAGCATAAATCACTTTATTATTAAATTAATTCATAAATAAAACATGCACAATCATAAAAATAGACAACTATCAATTATCAATTAAAGCTAAACTCTATTTTGAGTTAAAACTTAGCTTTTGCATGTTTTTGTGAGTTAATTATCCTTTATTTAAAAATAACTCAAAAAATCAACCTGAGTTATTTGAGTGATTTATGGCTTTCTTTCACAACCTCCAAAGCCTTGGATTTCTATAAACACAAGGCTCATCTCTTCATAATTCATCTCTCAATCATCTCTCAAATTTGCATCCAAGCATCTCATATTTTTGCACAATCACGCTGGAGAATTGGAATTGAAGAATCAAAGCTCTTGCGAATCGACATCTTTGTGAGATCAATCTTATTTTTGCATTCATATTGCATATCATTGTTAGATTAGCATTGCATATCAATTTTCAATAGCATTCATAGCATATCAATTTCATCTAGCATAGATTTCATATCAGATTAATCATTCTTATTGCATAGAAAAATTCAAAAAATAGATTAATTGCATTCAATTCATATCTAGATCAATTGCATTCAAATCCTTCATTTAGGTGTCGTCTAGGTCACTGATCTTGATTACAATCTAAGAACATCAATCTCACACCTATTAGAAGGCAGTAAATCACTTGGTTAGATTAGATTTCAATTTTGCATGATTTTGATTATAGCTAACCTCTAATGTTTTACTGAAGTGTTGTGTCTACAGATCAGGTAAAATTTTCACACACACACTAAGATCATTTGAGAATAATTTTTGTTTTAGAAGGATATTTCTTTTAAAATATGCATATATTAGTTGTATATAAACAAAAATAGGAATCACTAGCACAACACACACTTGAACAAGCAAGATGATCTTTTTTGGCGCTCTTGGAAAACTAGGCTATTTTAGAATCATCACTGAGGCACAAATCATACTAAAAAATACATAGGAGAGGGTATGAACCTTATTTTTCTTTTTCTTCTCTATTATTTTAATTTGAAGGTTATTGTCACAAAGAAAACCTTATCATGAAATTGTTAGATCTGAGATCTAATTAGTGAGAGGGGGATGAATCAGTAATCTACCACATATCAAACATTTAACCATTTAAAATTTATCACAACTTTCACAAGATTAACTTTAATAGAAGAAAATTAAAATATAACCATAAACAAATCCACACAACAATGAAACACTTGACACATAGATTTATCTTATGGAAACCCAAATAGGGAAAAAATCATGGTGAGGATTAGTACCCACTAAATGATGTACTCTTCTAAAGTACACCCTATGAGGAGCTTAACCCTATTAGGAGTTTACAAAAGAATTTTTAGGTGCTACCCAGTTAAGTGATTTACCTTAGGCCTATTAGAGCCTTTACCATGTTAAGAGTAGCCTTGTTAGAGGAATTCAAACACAAGCTAATGTGCCACCTTGCTAGAGAATTTACAAAAGGGACCTGCTAGGTGGACAGTCTCACAATAGGTAATGATAATCATGACATTGTCTCTCTTAGGAATAATGTATTCATACTAAGGATTAGTTTTCCCATCATGAAATGCATTTAGATTGTCAACCCAGGGATGTAGACTTGAAATGGGACAACACAGTTTGTGCACTAAGTTCCTCTAAGAGTCATACTACCTATGCTGCAGGAAGATAAAATGCATAAAAGAAACCTATGCTATTGTTGCAAGAAAGTATTCACAATTAACTACTTCATGAAATTACTGCAGAAATCTTGTAAAATTATCCTAAGCCTATTTAACAACTTGAAGCATTCACTATATCTATCTCTGCAAGTGCTACATGAACATTCACAGTAGTAATGTTGCAGGAGTAAAACAGTAACTTCTACTTGAAAGCACAAAAAATGCAAAAAGCAGTTCTACTCTATCCTAATCTACTCCACCTCCCAAGTGGGCCCCCTTGGTTGGCTTATGCTAACTACTAACATAGAAGATACTTTAAAATCACTCTTTCAATTATATTCTCATAAACTAATTACATAGTAATTGGACAATACATGAAGAACAAAAAAGAGTAACTCTGTTACACTGAACACAATATTTGAATATATTTTCTCATTAACTAACTAAACCAATTAAATCCCTTTATATAGAGGGTTGACGCTTATTGAAAGCATAACAGTAAAGTCTCACTAAATCTCACCATAGAAGGAGGAAATATAACAACCATGACATATTACAATAAAGTGCGGATAAAAGAATAACAAGCACTGAGGAATTATAGAAAAGTTGTTTCCTATATTCTCTAGAATGATGGATCCTTTTCAGTAGCGACATGATCCTCAGAATTGTTTTGGCTCCCCCCATCATGGCTGGAACTTCAACGCTCTTCCTTCAATGCGGTCAACCCACTCTCAAGATGCTCCTTGTTTTCTTGGCAAGTGAGTAGTATTTGGCATGTATACAAGTCAAAATTTTAATTCCTACCCAACTATTAGAACACAGATTAAAGTAGCTATATGAAGTACTACAATTTATATATAATATTCAGCAAAACATGTCATTCTAACTACCCATAATCTTTGTGGCTCTAGCTGTACTTATCACAAGTTCACATATGTATAGATTCATAAATGTATTGGAAATGTTTATTAGAGCATAAAGAGTTTCAAAAGAGTATAAAGATTATAACAAAATAGAGATAATAAATTGTCTCATCATCTGCCCCCTACTAAACATAATGCTTGTCCTCAAGCATTACATTTTCTAGTTGTAAACCTGAAATCACTAACAGTTATCTTCCCCTTCTTCCCACTCTTAAAAGTGTAATATAACCCTCTGGTTCTTGACAAGTAATCTACTTGACACTCCTCCTGTAAATGGTCCAATCTAGTGGCATTGATATCATAGAGCGGCCATAAGAGTGTAGGTGGTTGGAAAGGCAAGGGAACCCACAATTCTCTTCTAGCCTGATGCCTCAACTGTATCTATTTAGTTTCTCTATTTGTAGCTACTTCAAATTTGATTGGGCTGTGTGGCTCTGTCTTCTTGAAGGCCTCTGGTAACCTATTTCACTGCCTCCTTACCCCTACAAGAGCTTTTTGAAATGAAAAGTAGGGAAACCCTTGATATTCACTATAAAATCTATCTCTCGGTGTAAAGACCTTCTCCCTAATCTCAGTTTTCTTCTTTCCATAGGTTAGGTTGAGACAATCTCGTAAGAGGACATCAGGTTTGTGTGATTCAACCTTTAAGGGTAAGGGTTCAAACTTCTCTAGATCCCTATAATTATTCAGCTGCCTATCATAGTTTCCCTCATTGTGCATCCATGACATCAGAGCTCTCAAATGGATATCACTTATGTAGAGCAAAGAGTTCCATTATGTTTCATGTGGAATGACAAAGTTATGTAGATAGAGCTCACATAGTAAAAAAAATTTCCATGGAGGGAGAGTTTGGTATAATCCATAAAACTCCTAGGCTGATTTAAATTCACAATCTATACCCTTCATAGTCATCATGAGTTGAAACAAGAGGAATTTCTCTTTCAAACAAATGGCATACACTCTAGGAGGTGGTCTACAGGCTATGACCCGATCAACTAATTTAAGAGCTTGGTCCATTTTTTGTTTATGTTTATTTACTTGTTCCTTAAGATCTTCAATTGCTCTTCCTTGTCATCTATCTCTTTTTGCATTATTCTTCTTTCTTGTTTCCATAAAGTTTTCTAGAAAACAAACTGATTATATAAATTAAAGAGTATAGATTGTATTGTTGGTGGGTTGTTTTTGGCCTCTCTGCTACAAGAGTAGATGCTGCAGTAACATGTGCTATAGGATTTGACCTTTTTCTTTTATTTATTTGAACTGCAGGGTTTTGAATTTCACTTTCATGGTTAAGGGTTTCTTCTCCAACTTTCTATTTTCCTTCCCTTGTGGAAGAAGTAGGAACATTGCTTTTTGGAGCGGGCTCAGAAGACATATTTTCTTGGAATAACTCTGGCTCTTTTTCTTTTGTAGTGGTTTCTGCAGTAGGCTCAGAATATTCTACATTATTCCCTAGGGGTTGTTCAACAGGGTTAACCTGGGGTTGCAGTGTTTTATGTTGAACAAATTATGTCCATGCTAGGGGAGAGACATCCCTAAGGGATTTTTTGATTAGTAGTTTTATTAGGGCATGTTGGGTAACAAAATTTGCATTCCCCTTCTAAGTCTCCTTAGCACTAATGCTTAGCATATTGTACAGGAAATCAGGGACATTAACTTAGAGATTATGCTTGATGCAACAAAGTATTTTAAAATGATGAGCATGCAAATTTGAAAATCTCCCTTTGCAAGTTAAGTACCCGATAATATGCATCGCCAATTCATTGAACGGTTGAGGAAGAGATAGTCTTTTGCATCCCTGCTTGGTAATTTCTAGAGGAGGGTTAGTTGGATGGGAGAACTGAGCTTGAGATGACCTAGTTTCATGCTCATTAGGGTAATGCTCCCCAATGAGTGGCAACCCAGTGACCTCTGCTATTCTTTCTTTGGTGGTGACAACCATTAAACCCCAAACGGTTGCCTGCCCCTCCTCAAAGGTACCCATAAATTTAACTGCTACTTGCTCATTAAAATCTGATAATTGAAGAAAATACCCAAACCAACCACATGCATTAAATCTCTAGACTGCTTCAACGTCTGCAAGTAAAATGTCATGGTGCACTAGCTCATGCCTCTGCAGTTGTCCACCCATTTGTTTTCAATATCCAGCCTCTAATTTTATGCTCACCAATTTCTGTGTTAATCTTTCAGTCTCTCGTGCTCTACAAATACCTTATTTCCTTCTTGAAATTCAAATGCACTTCTTGAAAACACCGACTTTCTTTTTTAATTCCTCTGTTATTTTAGCATGAATAATAATAATAATTTTTTAACAGAGGTAATTATAACCTTAAATGTGAGTTACCATGCAATTTAATTATAATCTTTTTCAATCATATCAAATTCAAAAAATTGGAACTCGCAGTATGGAAAATGTGTGGGAATAAAGGAAATTTATAAAACAAGGCCTAAGTACAACTTGAAGTGACAAGGAAGTGACAAGGATGGCTAGTAATGAAATTTGGAACTTATTACACTTCCCCTGACCCCTATGAAACATTTACAAGTTTTCTCACTTGGCACATTCAACACAGGATGGGGAACTGGCGTAATGCCTAAATTATATATTTATTGCAGTACTATATATAATTATCGAGATCTATGTGCTAAAAGTGAGTAAAGATTGAAGAAGTTATACATGTGCATTGATTACCATATGTGTGAAGAAAAGGTGGTGAGAGTGGAGAAATTATGGTGGCCACATGTGTCAGCTAACGTGGCATTTATTGAAAACATTGAAAATAGAAAAAGTGGATGATGTGGATTGTGAGTGGATGGAAGAGAGAGAAATGAAATGGGTTGGAGAGAAGAATAAAGAAAAGTGAATGGAGAAATGTACTTCGTATTAAATGAATTTTTATTATGGTTGACTCTTGAAGGCATGTTATTTTGAAGCTGCGGGAAGAAGGTTTTCACCTTCTGCTGCAGGAAGTGTTACCCATGGTGCTGCTAAAGTGTGTGTGTTGAACTGCTGCAGGAAGTCCTCTTTGGTTTGGGGCTTGTGATACAGGTGCAAGCGGTGTCCATTGACAACTAGTTTGAATTAGACTAGATCTAGTGTGGTCAACTAGACTGCTCCGTTGTCAAAGATGTATTCAATTTCATAAGGTCCTAGCCATCTGGTCTGTAACTTTCCTGGAATCTCCTTAAATCTGGAATCATATAATAAAGCCCAATCACCCACTTGAAACTGCTTGCTCTTAATATGGGAATGGTGCCACCTCTTATGTTGGTTCTAGATCAACTCCATGTGCTCCAATGCAGATTTGTGCATTTTATCTAAGGAATTGAGGTGGAGAAGGCATTCTATTTGTGTTGTAAGAAGATTGATATTTAGTTCTAGAGTTGTTCACAATGTCTTGTGTTTGAATTCTATTGGTAACATTTTCACCTTCCCATATACTAACTCAAATGGGGTGAATCCTGTGGTTGTCTTCCAGGTTTTGTGATAGGTCTAGACTATTTCAGTGAGTCGACTGCTCCAATCTCATCAGTGCAACTGAACTATTTTTGTTAAGATGGCCTCAATTTCTCTATTTGTGACCTCTACCTATCCATTTTCCTGTGGATGGTAAGGGCTGGACTTCCGATGCCTGATACTATATTCCTTCATTAGATCATTGATCATATTTGAAGTGAATTGTGCTCCTTGGTCAGTTACAAGTTCTCTTGGCACTCCATAACGGGTGAAAATATCCTCATGCAAGAATTTTGCTACCTTTTGATCTCTGGCATGCTGCATGGCTTTCACTTCCACCCATTTGGTCAGATGATTTGTGCATACCAAGATGTAAGATTTCCCATTTGAAGGAGGATCTATTGGTCCTATGAAGTCCATGCCCCATTTGTCAAATGGCATTACCACCACTTGTGGATTGAGGGGCATTTCATCTAATTTGGTTGGGCGACCCATCCTCTGGCATTTATCACATTTTCTTGTATAGCTCATTGCATCCCTCTAAAGTGTTGGCTAGTAGTAACCTGTTGTTAAGATTTTTAGAGTTGTTCTATTTTCTACAAAGTTGCCTCCACATGGCTCATCATGACAAGTGTGGAGTATATCATATGTTTCATCTTCTCTCACACACCTTCTCATGATTTGGTTTGGACCAACATAAAATAAGTTGTTATCAATCAATGTGAATTGGAAAAATTTTTCTACAAGCATTATTCTATCCTTTGGAGAGAAATGTGGGGGCATTTTACTGGCTGCAAGGTAATTAGCTATGTTAGCATACCATGGATTTTTTATTGCAATATGGAATAGATGTTCATTAGGGAATGTATCTTCAACCAGAGTAGTGTTTGCATCAACATTTTGAAGTCTGGACAAATAGTCAGCCACTATGTTTGCCTTCCCTAGCTTGTCAATGATGGTTATATCAAATTCTTGCAAAAGAAGAAGCCATCTTGCTAACCTGCCTATGATAGCAGGTTTGTTCATTAGATATTTAATTGTTGAGTGATCAATGTGAAAAAATATGGGATAACCTATTACATAATGGAAAAATTTATTCAATGCATAAACTATAGCCAGTAATTATTTTTCAGTTACTGTATAATTTAATTCTGGTCCATTTAAGCTCTTACTGATATAGTAAATTGCATTCTCAAGGTTACTAGGCTTTTTTCCTAGCACAACACCTATTGCATAATGTGATGCATCTATATGTATGTAAAATGGGATAGACTAATCAGGTCCTTTGAGGACTGGTGTAGTTATTAGAAGTGACTTGAGCTACAGGAAGGACTCATCACAAACTGATGTCCATATAAACTCAGCCTCTTTGGTAAGCAGTGTGTATATAGGACTAGCTATTTGACTGAAATTCTGAATAAAGCGCCTATAGTAGCCAACATGTCCTAAGAAAGATCTTACATCCTTTTTCTTAGTAGGTGTGGGTAACATGATAATTACCTCAATTCTAGATAGGTCTACTTGGATTCTTGCTACCGAAATAAAAGTCCAAGTACAACACCTTCCTGCATCATCATAAAGAATTTCTCACTATTGAGGGAGAGATTGTGTTCCTTGCATCTGATCAACACCTTTTATAGATTCTGTAGAGCTTCTTCAAAGGTCACCATAAATGTTGTAAAGTCATCCATGTATATCTCCATGCAATCATGTGAAATGTGAGCAAAAATACTAACTACAGCTCTCTGGAATGTTGTTGGAGCATTACACAACCCAAATGGTAGGACAGAATATGCATAAGTCTCTCATGGACATGTGAATGTAGTCTTTTCCTAGTCCTCTAGAGCAATACTAATCTGATTGTATCCACTATATCCATCAAGAAAGGAAAAATAATTTTTACCAGCTAATGTATCAAGTACTTGATCAATGAAAGGTAATGGGAAATGATCTTTCTTGGTAGCTCTGTTTAATTCCCTGTAATCTACATATATTATCCATTTACCCCCATTTTTGGGCACTATGATGAGAGGTGATCCCCAGTTACTATCAGATATATGATATATAAATCCAACATCTAGAAACTTTTGTAACTTTGTTTTGACTATCTCTCTTAATGTTGGGTTAATCCTCCTCTAAGGTTGGTGGAGTGGTAGAATTCCTTCATTGATACATATCCTATGAGTACAGAGTATGGGGCTTAGTCCCTTCATATTCCCATAGTCCCATGCAAAGGCTTTTTCATGTGTTTGTAAGAGCTTAGTTAATTGCTCCAATTGTTGTGAAGGCAGCTTATTATTTACATGGAGGTTGCGACCCTTGGAAAGCTCAATAGTAGTTGTAAGGTCAAGCATGGATACTTCAGGCATAGGACTTGTAACTACTTCATAGGGTAGTAACTGATGGATAATATTGGGTTTTGAAGGAAAAACATTGTGCACACTATGATCCTCATATGTAGTTAACTCCAACACAGAGCTCTCGGATATGTATTTGATTACAACACAGTCATTATTAAGAATTCTTTGAATTACTTCATCTTACTCTTGCAAATTTAGAAAGGATTTCCTATGTAACATCATGAGTTGAACCACAAAGTTCAACTCTTCTTCTCCATCTCCTAAATATGGCCATATAGGGGTGCTTAAATCTGGTTGGGGTTGAGCTGGAGGATATATTGCTAGTCTCTTAGTTGCTTGCCCATCTAAAATTGTCATGTTCCCTAATCTATAGCTAATGTTTGAATTAGCTATTGCTAACCATGGACATCCTAGAATAATAGGGTAGCTAGCAAGATTTACCTTTGGTGATAGAATCATGAAATCAACAGGATATTCCCAGGAATCTAGGCAACTATTATGTCTTCTATCATCCCATCAAGGGTGACAATGGAACTATCTTCCAGTTGCAAGATTGTTGGGGTAGCTCATAGTCCTTCTATGCTCAGTTTATTCATAGTATCCTTAGTCATTACATTAATGGCAACACCTAAGTCTATGAGAGCATTTTTGACAGACTGACCATTAATGATGATATTAAAAACTGTGTTAGAAAGTAAAGTCCACCAAGATAATTGAGAGGGGGCGGGGGGTGAATCAATTATTAGATAAATACAACTTTTATCAATCTTAATATATTTTAACCATGTAAGCAATGTAATCAACAACCATAGAAATATATACATGCACAATAACACAATGACACAAGATATGTTGACTAGGGAACCTCTTGATCAAAGAGTAAACCCCGATGGGAATAATGCCCACAAAAGATGCACTAATATGAAAGTTCCTTGTGAGAGGATGGAATCTGTTAGGAGTCTTATGAAATACATTTAGTACATATGAATCCCTGTTAGGATATTTTGAATCTCTGTTAAAAGATTCTAACTATGTTAGGAGTTATAGAAGACAGAAGGACCCACTGCCCAAATAGCTTCAGGGTAAGATCACTAAACTCACTGTTCAACTGATCTTTATCTTACTCAATAGAATAATATCAAAAGTTTACTGATCTCAACAATTCAATACTCCTTCTCTGACTGTGCCAAACCACACCAACTGCTTCTTCAGATCTTAGTACTTCTCATATCCTCCTTCAACAATTTCTCTTTCACAATTTCTTCATACACACTTACATTCATTACACACACATTACAAGTAATACATTCCTTCCTTTATACCACACTCAAGTAATTAAAAATGAGTCGGCATAGAAATTAGAAAATAAAATTTTCCACATGTTACATCAAAATTACACAAAATTGTCGTCTTCCAATCAATATAATTCTTCACTCGTGTGACCTTAGATCTTGTGCTATCATCCACATCACTATCAACATGTCTTCAACTACTCTCTAACTGCACATAACCAGATTGTATCCTGATTAGGAGATATCATCCGATTTCCACAAACCGCTACTCAGGAACACTGCCTAAATACTGCTTCCACTGATTCACTCATAACTTCCATGAATAAATGAATTAATATTTGTGCTCTTAACCATGATCTCATAACACATCATAGAATAAGTCCTCAACTGTGCATAGCTTCATCTTCAATATCCCAAGTGCGCCTACTCAAACAATGTCTGCTTCTCTACTAATCTTCAGTAGATCATTGTGTTGACATCAATGACAATCACAGTCATGAATACAAAAAAAAATGCTACAGAATGGCTGCTAATACTCCCCCATAGGATATATTCAACATTCATTCCTAACAATCTCCCCCATTGGCATTGATGGCAACATAGATGAAAAAACATCCAAGTTCCATAAATCCAACGCTGCAACACTGTCGCTCTGAAAATGCTTTCAAGTCTTCTTCATCAATCAAATCTTGCTTCATTTTCCTATTCAGTTCTCTCCAACAGATGTTTCAAATGGTTTTTCATGTATACTTCTTCCCATTGACATCAATGATAGATGTTTCATCACTATGTCAACAATAATTTCAATGTCAAAAGACACTATTCTGAAAATACATTCACTAGAGTCCTCATGACTCAGCTCAAATACACATACTCCCCCATAGAGGAAGTACCACCATCTGGTCCAGAAGAAAGATAGGGCTCATATACCACTGGACAGATGCAACAATTTGCATCACTTTTCAAAAGTAGGCTGGGGCATAACCCCAAGCATACCTCTCAGATACTCAAATGTATCCTTAGGCAAAGCCTTTGTAAATATGTCTGCAATCTACTCCTTTGTGCTTATGTATTCAAGTCTGAATTCTTTCTCTACAACTTTCTCTCTCACTACATGATACTTTATCTCTATATGCTTAGTCCTAGAATGTAACATAGGGTTCTTAGACATACTAACTATGCTAGTGTTATCACAATGTATAACAACAGGCTCAACAAATTTTATTCCAATATCCTTCAACATTTGCTTCATCCAAATTATCTGATTACAATTGTTTTCTTTTGCCACATACTTTTCTTCTATTGTGCTTTATGAAATACAATTCTGCTTCTTGCTTAGCCAAAAAACTAATCTTCCTCCAAGGAAAAATGCTCCACCACTGGTGCTCTTTTTATCATCAACACTACCTCCCTAATCAGCATCTGTATATGCACATAGGGTAAAATCATCAAATTTTTCATACCACAATCCATGCTCAATTGTGCCTCTTAAGTACCTTAGAATCCTCTTCACTGCTGCATAATGTGATTCTCTAGGTTCAGCTTGAAATCTTGCTACAATTCCAACTAAATGTGCTATATCAAGTCTTGTATAAGTCAAATATTTCAATCCTCCAATCATAGATCTGTACTTCTTATGTTCCATTGCAAGAGTCTCATCTGTGCTAGATAACTTATGTCCAGTTACCATAGGTGTTCCAATTGGTTTATAGTTCTCCAATCCAAATCTCTTCAATAAATCATTCAAGTAATTTTTTTGACTTACAAAGATACCATCACTGTTCTATGTTATCTGCAATCCTAAAAAATATTTCATTTCACCAATCATACTCATTTCAAATTCAATCTTCATTTCATTTGCAAATTTATCACTGGCTTCATCTTCTCCTCCAAAGATAATATCATCAACAAAAATAACTACAACTAATAAACCATTTTCAATTTCTTTTGTATACAGGTTGCTATTAGTTGTTCCTTTTGTAAATCCCAATTTCAACAAATACTTATCCAATCTCGCATACCAAGTTCTAGGTGCATGCTTCAGTCCATATAAAGATTTATTTAGTTTACATACCATGTATCCTTCTTCAGTTAAAGGAAAACCTTCAGGCTGCTCAATATAAACTTCTTCTAATTCTCCATTCAAAAATGTTGACTTCACATCCATCTAATACACTTTGAATTTCTTAAAAGCTTCATAAGCCAAAAACATTATCACTGCTTCAATTCTTGCTACTGGTGCAAAAGTTTCTTCATAGTCAATTCCTTCTTGCTGTGAGGATCCTTTACATACCAATCTTTCTTTGCTCCTTACTACTTCTCCTTGTTCATTCATCTTGTTTCTGAATACCCATTTTGTTCCTATAACATTCTTATCTTTAGGTCTAGGGGCCAATTCCCATGTCTTTTTCTTTTCAGTCTGATCCAATTCTTCTTTCATGGCTTTAATCCAATGTTCATCTTCATAAGCTTCACTAGTAGATTTAGGTTCAATTTGAGAAATCAAACATAGTTCTTCTTGTACCTTATTTTGTGTCAAAACTCCTCTATCTATGCTTCCAATAATCTACTCAGTAGGATGATTCCTTAATAGATTCTTGTTAGGTGTCACTGTCTCAGTACTTGTTTCTATTGTAGGTTCTTCAATGGTTTCTTCACTGTGGCTTTCATTCAACAAATCACCGTCAATTTCATAAAATAATTCAGTAGTCTCTAGATTAGGTGTAGGCTGAGTTCCTTCATCTGATTCATAATCAAGCATTCTTTCCTAAATTCTGAACTTTTCATCAACTTTAACATTTGTGCTCTCAACCATAGTCTTAGTTCTCTTATTGTAACATCTATAAGCTTTTCTCTTCAATGAATATCCAAGAAATATACCTTCATCATTTCTAGGATCAAACTTTTCAATGTCATCATCTCTCTTAATATAACATTTTCTTCCAAAATTCTAAAATACTTAACTGATGGTGCATGTCCAAACCATAGTTCATAAGGTGTCTTGTCTGTGTCTACTCAGATTTGTACTCTATTCATTGTATACACTGTTGTGTTCACTACTTCTCTCTAGAATATCTTCACCAAGTCATTCTCAAATAACATAGCTCTTGTTGCTTCAATTACTAATCTATTCCTCCTTTCTGCAATACCATTTTGTTCAAGTGTCCTAGGACTTGAAAACTGTCTCTTAATATCATTCACTTCACAAAAAATGTTAAATTATTTTGAAGTAAATTCTCCAGCTCTATCTGATCTCAAACATTTAATCTTCATTCCAGATTCATTCTCAACTTTGTTCTTAATGATCTTAAACTTATCAAATGCCTCATATTTTTCTTTAAGAAATGCAATCCACATCATTCTTGTAAAATCATCAACAAGAATCATAAATTACCTTTCTCCATAGAATCCTCTAGTCCTTGTAGGACCGCTCAAATTAGTATGAACAATCTCCAACTTCTCTGTTGTTGTAAACTTCTTACTAGGAAATGAGCTTCTCTTTTGTTTAGCCATCACACATTCCTTGCAAATCATGTTAGTAGGTTTCATAATTTTAGGAAAATCTCTTACTGCAAGTGTAGTACTCACTTTCACAATGTTATCAAATTTTATATGACAAAATCTTCTATGCCATAACCAATTGTCATCAATCTTAGTAATCAAACATGTCATCTTAGTAGGATTCAACTGAAATACATTATCTATGGTTCAAGATCCAATACCAATCAAATTACCATCTTTGTCTTTTATCACACAAGTTTTCTCAGTAAACCAAACTTGATATCCCTTATCAACTAACTATCCAACACTCAAAATGATATGTTTCAAACCATCCACAAAGTAAACATCATCAGTATTAGTCTTTCCATCAAGAGTAATAGATCCTATACCTTAAATCAAACAAGGTGCATTGTTTCCAACTCTAATAAATCCTCCATCATAATTGTTAAACTTTATGATCTTTTTCATGTCTCCAGTCATATGATGTGAACAACCACTATCTATAATCCAATCAGCTTTCTTTTCTACTTGGGAAACTAAAGCTTTTTCTTCCTTAATTTTAGTTTCAAGATTTTCTTCTTTAATTTCTAGAAATCCTATATCATCATTATTCTCAGTATCACTTTCACTTAAAGTTTTCTCTAAACTAGCTTCAAGTTCTTCATCATTTTCATAATAACATTATTTAGATCTTCTAGGATTAAAGTTGTTTCTATACTTCTTAACTCTCTTAGGAAATTTGGATGCAAAATGACCATATTCTTGACAAGTCCAACATTTAAAAAATTTCTTACTAGCTCGTTCTCTTTTCACAAGCAAGGCAATACCTTCTTCAATTTTCCTGTCTTCTTCATTTCTAGATCTATTGCTGCTAGAATAATCTCCACTCACACTTATGCTTCTTGACAAAGTATGATGAAAACTAAGAGCATTGAATGTTGTCTCCATTCTAGGTAAGTCTCCTGATAGCCTCAGGTTCATCTCTGCTACTTCCAATCTTCCAAGAAGAGTCTCTCTAGTGAAGTTCATAGTACAAGGTATAACTTGTTCAATCATCTGTGTTGTCTTCTTGAATGCAGGAGTCAATGTCCTTAGAATTTTCCATATCACTTCATTCTTTGTCTTTGTTCCTCCACAAGATTTTATACCTGCAACAATCTCTGACATTCTACCAATATAGCTTCTAACAGATTCATCTTCCATCATTCTTATATCTTCAAATGCACATATCCAATTATGTAATCTAACTTTCTTAGCATGTTCATCACCTTCAAAAGTAGATTGTAAAGATAACCAAATTTCATGAGATGTCTTTAGATATTTTACCTGACTGTATTCATTTTTTGGAAGGGCTAACAAGAGTGCTTCTCTAGCAAGTATGTTACACATGAATAGATCTCTTTCCTCATTAGTACGATCTTCAATCTTATCCTCATCAATGATAGTCTTCTCATTATTTGTGATTAACCAATAACCTAGTCCTAAACAAAGTAGTTGTGTCTTCATCTTTTCTTTCCAACTGTCAAAATTTACTCCATCAAACTTAGGGCTTTCTTTCCTAAAATTCACCATGGATCTCCTTAAACTGTTAAACTTTTCTTTCAAGGACCTACTGCTCTGATACCAATTGTTAGAAAGTAAATTCCACCAAGATAACTGAGAGGGGTGAGGGTGAATCAATTATCAGATAAATACAACTTTTATCAACCTTCATAGATTTTAACCATGTAAGCAATGTAATCAACAACCATAGAAAGATATACATGCACAATAACACAATGACACAAGATATGTTGACTAGGGAACCTCTTGATCAAAGAGTAAACCCCAGTGGGAATAATGCCCACAAAAGATGCACTAATATGAAAGTTCCTTGTGAGAGGATGGACTCTGTTAGGAGTCTTATGAAATACATTCAATACATATGAATCCCTGTTAAAAGATTCTAACTCTGTTAGGAGTTATAGAAGACAGAAGGACCCACTGCCCAAACAGCTTCAAGGTAAGATCATTGAACTCACTGTCCAACTAATCTTTGTATTACTCAATAGAATAATACCAAAAGATTACTGATCTCAACAATTCAATACTCCTTTGACTATTCCAAACCACACCAACTGCTTCTTCAAATCTCAATACCAGATCTCAGTACTTCGCATATCCTCCTTCAAAAATTTTGCTTTCACAATTTCTTCATACACACTTACATTCATTACACACATTACAAAAATGAATACATTCATTCCTTTATACCACACTCAAGTAATTACAAATGAGTCGGCATACAAATTACAAAATAAAAGTTTCCACACATTACATCAAAATTACAAAAAACTGTCGACTTCCAATCATATAATTCTTCACTTGTGTGACTTCAGGTCTTGCGATGTCATCCACATCACTATCAACATGTCTTCAACTTCTCTCTAACTGCGCATAACTAGATTCTATCCCGATTAGGAGATATCATCCGATTTCCACAAACCACTACTCAAGAAGACTACCTAAATACTGCTTCCATTGATTTTCTCATAACTTCCATGAATAAATGAATTACTATCTATGCTCTTAATCATGATCTTATAACACATCATATAATAAGTCCTCAATTTCACATAGCTTCATCTTCAATATCCCAAGTGTGCTTACTCAAACACTGACTGTTTCTCTGCTAATCTTCATTAGATCATTGTGTTGACATCAATGACAATCACAATTATGAATGCAACAACAACTGCTAGAGAATGGCTGCTAATACTCCCCCATAGGATATATTTAGCATTCATTCCTAACAAAATAGACTCCCTAGATCAGAATATTTTGGAATTACAAGTTTTCCCAACATAATATCAGCTAGTTGTCTTATAACATGAGCTATTTTGGGATCCATTTTCTTTCATCTAGGATTTTTGAGACAAGCTTCTTTGATTTCTTTTTCATAGATAGGAACATCTTTAATGGCTTGAAATAGAGGAATCTAGACATGCAAGTTCTTTAGTTTTTCAAGGATATCAAATGGTTGTTCCTCTTTTCGTATAGGTTTGTCTAGGCTGAGCTTCTGAGGAAAAGGAAGTTTGACTGATGTTTGAACATTATTTGAATTGGATACATTTGTTAGGGAAACTATATTTGGCAAAGCATTCTTTGGAATTGGTACTGATGTTGCAGGGAGATCTGGCACTTCGGTAATAAAAGGTGGTTCAAGTGCAAGCAAGGTAGTACCCAATCTTAGGTTTATATCAGCTATGTTGATTGCATAGGTAGGATACTACTGAGCATTAGTAGCATACATTTTCTATTGTTTTTGTTGACTATTGGGATTTGATTGTGGCTGAGTAGGTAGTTGTGTTTGCTTTTGCAGACCTGTATTTGCAGGTGTATTCATTGGAGGTGGCAAAGATGGATATCCCAGATTTGGATTAGGCCATTTTTGAGGTCCTCTCTACTAGATAGTGGGCTGCCAATTTCCTTATGGTGATTACCATTTGTGTTTTGATTGTGGCCACTAAGGTTGTTATTATGGATTAAACCATTGATTCTATTGATTATTGGGCCAAGCATTATTCCAGGTAGGTTGAGTATACTGAGGAAGGCTTTGAACATTCCAATTTTTCCACTGAATATTATAAGGATTTGAAATTTGTAGTGGGTCTTGAGGTATACCTTGTCTTGTGGCACATGGCCAACGTTGAGCAACAAAGAACACTTTCTCATCCTCTCCTTCTATCTTTAAGTACTCAATTGGAAGTTGTTGATTCTCCAGGTTCTCAACCAGCTTACAATGGCAATCCTTCTTTTGCTTGCGGTAATGGGGACAATATTCAGCAAGTCGCGCCTCCATGTCTGCATGCTTCTTCTTGGCATTCATCATGTCCAGGTGTGTAGTGACATCATTAATGATATATTTCTTGAAGTTTGATAGCAGGTTTGAGATTTCTATCTTGGAAATGTCAGAGCCACTTCCTTTTGCAAGTGTTGGATAGAATCCTCTACCTTTCTTTACTTCTACTCTAGAATAATTCAAAAAAATCTTCTTGAGATCATCCCAGGAAGACTAAGATATATCTCCTTCAGCCATAAGGTCCAATGCTTCCATGCAGTTATCATTCACTCCTCTTAGAAATATTAGCTTCTGTGAATTCTCCTATAGTGCATGTTGAGGATTCTTCTGCAGATTATATAAGAAGCATGATATGTAGTCCTCCAGGATCTCATCTTATTTCTATGACATTTGAAAGATGTCATCTCCTTTTGAATAACCTCCTTTGCAGTATTCCTTATACTTCTTTAGAAATAAATCTCTCATTCTGTCCCAATCAATTACTGCATTTTCTCCTAAGCCCATGAACCATCTAAGATCTGACTCCTTCAATGTTGTTGGAAACAACTTAAGTTTATGACTATTAGAGTTATTGTCAAAACTTTGACACAAGATGTCAAACTTGAACAAAAAGGTGTCAGGGTCCTCTGTAATAAGGCCATAGAACTTTGGAAGAGATGAAGCGGGCATGTTCTTGAGATTAGGATTGTCGATAAGATTTGGAATAGGAAATGGAAATGACGTAGGAGCTGCCATTACTGGAGGTGCTAGATAATGAAACTATGGCTGGGAAGTATTATTAACCAAAAGGTTCTGGTCAACAAGTGGTCCTAGATTGGAATTATTGAGGAAACTGGATAATATCTCTACAAAAGGATGAAGGTCAAATGGATCAAGAGGATCTCCTTCTATTGAAGATGATGCAACAAACTCAAGACTTGCATCAAGAAATGGTAACTCAAGTTCTTTAAATTCTTCTTTCAGTTTAATAGGTTCTTTTGGGAGAAATCTGCCATGAACATCTCACCTTCTTCAATGCATGGAAGTGAGTTGATGAACTTGTGAAGCAAGCTCACAAATACTCTGTATTGACTAAGAACAAGAAAATAACCTTTAAAAATAAATGACTCATTAAGGTTCTTAGTTTGACACCATCCCTGGAAATGGCACCAAAAATGAACAGTCTCACAATAGGTAATGATAATCATGTCATTGTCTCTCTTAAGAATAATTTATTCATACTAAGAATTAATTTTCCCATCATAAAATGCATTTAGATTGTCAACCCAGGGACATAGACTTGAAATGGGACAACATGGTTTGTGCACTAAGTTCCTCTAAGATTCATACTACCTATGATGTAGGAAGATAAAATGCATAAAAGAAACCTATGCTATTGTTGCAGGAAAGTAAGAACAATTAACTACTTAATGAAATTACTGTAGAAAGCTTGTAAACTTATCCTAAGCATGTTTAACAACTCAAAGCGTTCACTATGTCTATCTCTACAAGTGTTGCAGGAACATTCATAGTAGTAATGTTGCACGAGTAAAATAGTAACTTCTACTTGAAAGCACAAAAAATGTAGAAAGAAATTCTACTCTATCCTAATCTACTCCACCTCCCAAGTGGGCCCCCTTGGTTGGCTTCTTCTAACTACTAACACAAAGATACTTCAAAATCAATCTTTCATTATATTCTCATAAAATGATTACATAGTAATTGAATAATACATGAAGAAAAGAGTAACTTTGTTACACTGAACACAACATTTGAATATATTTTCTCATTACCTAACTAAACCAATCAAATCCCTTTATATAGAGGTTTGATGATTATTGAAAGAATAACAATAAAGTTTGACTAAATCTCACCATAGAAGGAGGAAATATAACAACCATGACATATTACAATAAAGTGTGGATAATAGAACAAAAAACACTAAGGAAACATAACAAAGCTATTTCCTATATTCTCTAGAATGATGGCTCATTTTCAGCAATGACATGATCCTTGGAATTGTGTTGGCTCCCCCCGTCATGGCTAGAACTCCAACGCTCTTTCTTCAATGCGATTGACCCACTCTCAAGCTGCTCCTTATTTTCCTGGAAAGTTAGTAGCATTTGGCATATATACAAGTCAACATTTCAATTCCTACCCAAATATTAGAACACAGATTAAAGTAGCTATATGAAGTACTTCAATTTATATATAATATTTAGAAAAACATGGCATTCTAGCTACCCATAATCTTTGTGGCTCTAGCTATACTTATCACAAGTTCATCTAGGTATAGGTTCATAAACTTATTGGAAATATTTATCAGAGGATAAAGAGTTTCAACAAAGTATAAAGATTATAACAAAATAGAGACAATAAATTCTCTCATCACTAGGATCCACTTGATTAAGGAATTTGGACTATTGTAACTGTTAGGGAATAATGAAGAGAATGATCTATAAAATAGTACTACCTCTTCCTGATCGTATCCATTGAAGCACAAAATATCTTCTCAATACACTTAAATCTACAATAGCTTGATTGCAACTGGCTCTTCACAACTGTACTTATCCAACACATTATCAACACTAAAAAATTTAAAATTTATCCATTATATAATGTTCATCAAACCCTTGAGTTTTCCACTACCTTAAGCTAGTCCTAAACGGCTTACAATTTAACTTTCAGACTTCTTGCTCGAATCTAATGCATCAATACATACATCTTGATGTATAATTTTTTTTTCATATACCGCATAAGTCAATACAATGATTTTTATGGAATTTGGTGTCAAGGGGTTGAACACTTTTTGACCAAATACAAGATTCCTCTAGAATCTTCTTCACATGCTAACATCAAATAAAGTGATTCTAGATCATCACCTCCATTCTTTAAGACACATCACCAGATCATGACTGACTCAACCAAACTCACTACAACCTCTACATTGATCACCGATCAAAGATTTATCAACTTTTGCTCAAGAACATAAATAATTTAACCTATTAACAACTCTGACTTTTCTCACTAGTCACCTATCCTTCACACCAGTCACTCAAATGAGTTGTGATTGCAACCATAGCTTCTAAAAAATTTTATCCACCATATCTTGTAACAACATAACATGAAACAAAAAATATTTGACAAACCAATCAAATCACCTATCGCTTGTCATTAACTATTCTAGAAATCTCTTTGTCTTCCTTCATCAGATCATAACTCCCTTATCAATGTTCATCAAAAGTAGTGGTCATGCATTTGACATTCAGAGACATCCCTAAGTCTCTCATAATAATCACTACAACTGAAACTTATCACAACACCTTGATAATCATACCAAAATTCTCTCATCTGCACTACTGAAATTCTCTCATCTGCACTATTGAACATTCTCCTCACTTTCTTTACTTACTTTCTTCCTTACTTTCTGTCCCCCTTTGACAACAATACCAAAGGAATCAAACACACCTGATATCTTCTTTATTGAACTTGACTAATCACAACACGTCACTTCATAGACTGCTCCCCCTAAAGAGGAGCCCCACAACATCAATCCAAACATAAAATATTCACTAGATAAAATTGGATTGATGCAACAGCATCTTCTTTAATTTAAGTTAGATAGGGGAATAATCCCTAACCTACCTCTTAGATACTCAAATGTATCCTTAGGTAATAGTTTCATGAAAATATCAACAACATGCTCCTTAGTTGGTACATACTCCAACCTTACTTTATTTTCATGTACCTGTTCTCTAAGAAAATGATATTTGATAGCTATATGCTTAGTCTAAGAGTGCATCACCAAGTTTTTATAAATATTAATGGCACTTGTATTATCATAATAGATAACCACTAGTTCAGTTACCTTCTCCTAAATTTATTCCTGAATCTTCTTAATCCATATTACATGTGTAGAATTAATTGTAGCAACAACATATTCAGCTTCAGCTATTGATTGTGATACACAATTATTCTTCTTGATTATCTAGGATACAAGCCTATCACAAAGACAAAATGCACCTCCACTTGTTCTCTTTCGATCATCAACATTTCCTATCCAATCAGTATCAGTAAACACACTTAAAGAGAAATCACCTTTATGCCCATACTAGATACCATAATCTTAGTTCCCTTAATATATCTAAATATTCTCTTCACCACAATCATATGTGATTCCTTAGGATTATACAAAGATCTAGCCACTAATCTAATTTCCTGAGCTATATTTAGTCTACTATGTACCACATATTGTAGCTTACAGATCATAGACCTATATAGAGTGTCATCTACCTATTTAGAATCATCTTATTTTGATAATTTGTAACCAATTACAATAGGGGTACTATAATACCCCAAAAATGGGCTATAGGTTCATTAACCTCCTACATCTTCAAATCGAATGAAATTGATGCAAAAGTCCTAACCCAAGGCACATCCGCACATTATTGAATTTAATTGATTATCCTAAATTTTGCGTCAGGGAATATTCCTAGCAATATTCCTAATTTATCATAATTATTCTTAATTTAATGATTATTTGGTGACAAATTTTATTTATTCTAAAGTTTGATTAATTGAATATTTTGAATATTTAATTAATCAGATTGAATACTGCCACTTAATTATTTAATTGGATTTAATTATTTAATCCTAAATTATATTATTTAATTTTGACAATAAATAAAAAATGTTATGACTAATTGATTAAATTCTTATTTAATTAATTCATGTCAGTTGTCAGTATTTAATAATATAGTTTTTGAGTAAAGTTTGATTTAATAATTGATTAACCCATAAATCAATTGTTTTAATTTCAAAAATCAGTTAAGTTGAGGATAAATCACTTTATTTATTTAATTAATTCATAATTAATTGTGCACATTCAAAGAGCAGTTAAACTCAAAATCAGGAAATCAATGCAAGTTGTTAACTTTTGGAAACTCAACACTCTATTTTGAGTTCAAAGTTGATTTAAACTTCTAATTTGAGTTAAAAAGTTGTTCTTGCATGCTTTTGCATAATTTTGTGAGTTAATTATCTTTGATTTCTTGATAACTCAAAAATCAACCTGAGTTTATCAAGAGTGATTTATGGCTTTTCTCTTGCATCCTCAAAGCTATGGATTTCTATAAAACCAAGGCTCAGCTCTTCAAAAAAACAACACTCAAATTTGCACAATTACTCTAGCGAATTGGCGATTGAAGGATTAAGCATTTGCGACAGGCGATTTGTGAGATCTTTCATAGTTGATCATTTAGCTTTTGCATAGTTTCTAATTCATAGTTTCATACTCATTCATAGCATTTTTAGATTAAATATGCATTCTATTTCATCCATATAGATTAATTTCATATAGTTTTTCATATTGTTGCATAGAAAATACAAAAATATAGTTCAATCTGCATTCATAATCTTTCATATTCTGCTTTCAAATCCTTCGTTTAGGTGTTGCATTTTCACTGGTCTCGGTCTGATCTAAGAGTATCATACTCGCACCTACTAGAAGGCAATAAATTGCCTGGTTAGTTTAGTTTCCATTTCATTGCATGATTTTGGTTTTTGGCTAACCTCTAATGTTTTACTAAAGTGTTGTGTCTACAGCTAGGTACAAAATTCAAACACACATTTATGGCACCCACCGTTGGGCCCTGAAATGGGTTTCCATCATCTTTCTATCAATTTATATCACTTTCTTGTCATTTTCTAGTTAAAACTATGATTTTTATTTTTTGTCTGTACATTTTTCGTATGACTTTTGTCAGAAAGTCATTTCGGGAGGTACCCACTATCGTACAACAAGTTTAGATTTCAAGGCTCATATCAAAGAGTACACACTATCATTTGGAAACCTGATTGTCGTATGAGAAGACACCCACAGTCGTACAAGTTTCCAAATTGTCATCTGGGAGGTAACCCACTGTCATACAAGTTTTGACTCTAGAATTCAATTGTCGTTTCAACATTTTTGGTAGTTTTTCAGATTTGATTTTCAGATTTGGACTAACAACTAACCCTAACAATTGAAATCTTCTATTTTTTACTGATACTTGTTGAATCTAATCAAAAAAGTGCAATTAAATTGCTAAAATATGTAAAAATCTACTAAGCGTGTTGCAAGGAATTCAAGTATTCTTCTCAAGCTGATAACATTTCAATTTGGATTAAAACGAACTCTCATGTGTCAAGCTTGCATGATTTTCTTGCTTTCATATCACAGACTTCATTTTGGTCTATAAAATGAACATAGATTTGCTTTCTGCATATCTGTTACACATAGTAAATAGCCCCTATGAACACTATTTGTGGATGATCTTGAGAGATTGAGCTTCTTTTACTTATTTCTTCATGTGAAGCTCCTCTTAACGAAGGATCCCCTTGTAGGTAGGGAAGTTACTGAGAGAGTCTCACGTTCTACTAGATTCATGTGTCTTCAACTTTTGATTGATACATTCTCTCTCTAGAGAGGTTGATAGATCATAAGCGGTTGACATCATAGATCTTTGTGAGATAATCTTGGTCTTAGCGTGTTGGATTAATCTGTCTATTTTATTTTGGTTAAAAGTGAAAAGGCTAGAGGACTATGCTCTACTCCCTTTTTGGGTAGTATCAGAAACTTAGATCCTTGAATCTGGAACCAGTCTCCATGTGGTATCTTTTGTGAGTCACCTTTAGAGAGGGTTAACCGTAGTGGGCATTCCCTTAATTAGGTCAACCACATGGATGGAACCTCAAGTGGTAATATCCATTTTCACCATGGTAGCAGCGGCTGCTATATAAATATCCTTGTGGAGGAAAGCTTCATAGGTGTGGTCTCTTGTTGGGCTGGTAGATCTCCCTAGCAGCTCCTGATTGATTAATTTCTCAGACTATTTCAAAACCCTGATGCACCTGGATTGGAGTTCACCCTCTTGATATCATAAAAGTTGCAGAGTCAGACAATTACTACAAACCCTAGTGAGGCCAAATTTTTAGTTTTCTAGGAATATGTGTGTTATTGAATTTTTTTTTGGAACATACACAATTAGCACTCCTAGGGATTAGCACATTTAGTCACTTGATTGTTCATGCGCAGGGTTCTTTGTCCCCTATTCATTATTTTCAGATGTGCTTGGAATCACTTGCTTGTTGTTTTGTGTGCTTGTTTATCTATTTGGCTACCGAAAGCGAACGATCTCAGAATAATCTTCAAAGCTAGATAGAGAAATTTGTGAACAATCTAAAATTGAAAACCAAAAATTTGCAAAATCTAAATTAAAAATCCTTTCTGGAGTCAAAATTCATCCGATCAGGTCAGAAAGTCATACGAGTTTTGGCAAGTGTCGTTTCAAAACCCTTGTGTTGTCGTATTATAGCTTGTATAGTGTCGTACGAGTTTTGCCACCAGTCAAAAACAAAAGTCAAAAATCTTCTATCAATTGTCGTGGGAGTTTTGCAACTATCGTATGAGTTTTTCAATTGTCATTTCATAGCATACCCACTGTCGTACGATCCTGTAGAAAGTCATTTGAGAAAAATTGCTAGAAAGTGGTCAGAATTGTCAGAAACTCAATTTTTATAGCCTATTTCCAAAATCTATTGAAAAAATCACTGTGTTAGGAACAGAGTAGAAACTAGAACGAATCCATTCATTTTCTTAAAGTATTCTCTTGAGTCTAATTTAGCCTTCTGGGTTATCGATTTGAGTCTTTTTCATCTTGTCTCGAAACCTTGTCAAAATTATCTTCAAATTCAGTCTTGTTACTAAAATGACTAAGTGTTGTGAGCTCATGCCCACCATCTATTGGGCATCTACCCACACTATTGTGGCATAGTATCCTTCATTTACATCTGATCTAATCCTTAATCACTTCAATCTTAACAAGGTTGCGTCATTTGATCTTCTAGAATCAATTCATTCTTCAATTGTCTTCATCTCATTCTTTTGCTTCACTCAAGGTTAATGGTGGAAACTAGAGCTTCGTCACACAAGAAATCTAGAGAAGCACTTGGCACTGCACCTTTGACTATTCAAAGGGTCCCACTCTTGAGCAACTCTACAATTTTGGTCTTTACGAAGATGACAGTCATGGCAATTTTTGATTGAAAACTGGTTACGTACGCCCTCCATCAACTCATAGAGGTAATCAACAAACCCCTCCTCAATCTAATCTAGGGAGCCCTAAAACTCCTAACATGTCTCACAGAGGGACACAACATGGGTCTCAAGGACACCATTCTCAACATGTTGTGGATCAAGAACCTACACCTTCTGAAATTTTTCGATATCAAAACAATGATGACTTCAAGAGAATGATGAAACATTTCTTGAAGGAAGATAGAGAAGCATACTTTCTAGAGTTAGCTCATCAAGGAGCTAAACTTCATCCAAACTTTAATGTGGAAGATATCATTACACATGAGGAAGAAACTCCTATCATTGCTATGTTGAAACAGATGCATGTCATGCAAGTCAAACTTGACAAACTTGAAAAAGAAAGGGAACCTAAAGAGTTCTTCATGAAAACTCTATGCCCTTTTCCATTTGATAAAGACTTGTACATGCCGCCATTCCCTAAAAGAGTGGAGATGCCTAAATATGATAAGTATGATGAAAAATCTGACCCTCAAGATCATGTCAGAGAATTATGTACTCAATCTATGGATTTTATGCATGAACCAACCTACTTAATGTGTCTTTTCCCTTGATCTTTGGGAGGAGCAGCCATTCATTGGTTCTCTAGAATGCCTCCTACTATCAAAACTTTTGAGGAGTTAATCAAATTGTTCTATCAAAAATAGTCCTACAATATTCAACATCCGGTCACCATGATCGACATCTATAATCTAAAATAGTATCCAGGAGAACCATTCCTAACATTTCTCAAGAGATGGAGGAAGAAATTTTCTCTATATACTAGACCCATTCCCAAAACTGAGAATTTGGAAATTTTCATCAACAATCTTGTTCCAAAAATCAACTACCCTTTACAAATGAAAAATCATACATCTTTTGACAAGATGGTGGATAATGCGATCAAAATTGAGAAAGTACTTGTGAAAAAAGGAGACATCACACTTCAAAAAGACAAGTATGAATTTGGATCTAGTTCTAAGGACAAGAACAAAAATTGGAACAAGAATAAAGGCATTGTCATAGATGGTGTTGTTGATAATATATGTGCCCCATCTAAGGCACCTTCGTTCAATCTCACTATTGGTACCCAAGCCATCAAAGCTTCCGAAGCTAAAGCCACAGAGTCCAACAAAAATTCATCTGATTACAAACCTTGGGCTACAAATCCTAATCACAAATTCACTCCTCTTGGAGAATCCTTGGAATCTGTCATGAAAA
The DNA here is from genome assembly GCA_027943335.1 of Chamaecyparis obtusa. Lineage (NCBI taxonomy): Eukaryota > Viridiplantae > Streptophyta > Pinopsida > Cupressales > Cupressaceae > Chamaecyparis > Chamaecyparis obtusa. The sequence goes on from BSBK01006779.1 coordinate 396,619, forward strand.
CTCTATTGGCAAACAAAATCATCTACTTGCTTGAGATGAAAGTCTTTGATCCGGAACCTAAACCAAAATGGTGGTGAGAGAATGATTTTTGTGAATTCCATCGCAATAAAGGTCATAAGACTAATAACTGTGTTCACTTGAAGCACATTATACAAGACAAAATTGATAATGGTGACATCACGATTGACAATCATAAGAGCAATACTGATCATACAACATTCACAGAACCATTTCCTAAACATGGTGTTGGTTCCTAGATAGGATTTTACACTCCATGAGATACCAGTATACTTATGATGGATGTTGAGGATTGGTTAGTTCCAAATGTGAGCAATCTATAAGCAATTGGTCCAACTATAGGGATAAGACTACCCTCTTCTGCTTCTGGCTCTGCAAAACTAAGGTAGGTGCACCTGATCCAATAGTATTAACTCTGACTGATAGTTCTAACTCTAACCCTTATTTCTTTATTGGATCCCTTTCAACAGATGAATACAGTGAGAGAATACTAAACAAGAACCTATTGTTCATTGATCCTCCATCACTGGGTAGGACAAAACATAAATGTAAATAAAAGTAAAGACTGGTAGTGATTTAAATAACCGGGATTATAAGGTTTGAATCACTCTTCTCAACAAAAAGATAGGAGAATATAGGCCAATGCCTTATCTATTGGGAAAAATATCAAGGAAAAGGATGAATACAATAGTGTCTAAAATTGGTCTCTAGACATAAAATACAAAATATCCCAACCCTTTCCTACTTATGAAAATCCCTCAAATAAATTCCAAGAACACATATTCCACTTTGAGAAATATTTAATCTAACTCTAGGTTGGAACTCAAAGCACCAATACATTCATATAAACCTTATGCAAATATTTAAAGATTCAAAGAATAGAGCAAAGGAGAGCAAAGATTTGAGGTTTGTATTAAGTATAACCTTTCACCATGTGTATACAGTATCCTCAATAACAAGCTTGAAAAATAAGAACAACTTGTACTTCTTCTCTATTGTTTGATAAAATGATATCAAAAATTACAATCCTTGACTGAAAGCTAGGGTTTTAGAAATTTCTATCTTTTTAACACCTAAAATTCAATCCCTTAGAATGATCATAAAAAATCCCTTTATACCAAGAGATGCAACCAGAAACCGATCATTCTAGGGCTACAAAAATTAACCCTAAAAACCTTTACAACAACCCCAAAGGGTTTACAATAACTACACTACTGAAATAGATGAGATATTTGCAATTGAGTCGACATGTTTTATGTTTTCAATGCTATCCTTGGCTCGTTTTCAAAAAATCTGATTTTATTATCTCACTGTCAAACTACAATGAATGCCCTTCTGCAAAAATTGAACCCTGATATTCATTTGGCTTGGCATCATAGGAAACAAAATTGGATTTTAGCTATAATTTATCCTTCTATATCCTTTCCCAACTGCAATCTGTACTAAAAAATTCAATTCCTAGCCACCGCAACGTTTTACATGACTCACTGGTTCAAAAACCCTAGCAAAAATCCTACAAGATATTTGAATTTGAATAAAAATGGTAATCAGCTCAACTTTAAAATGTGACCGTTGATTTATTCTATTCCTGACAGATCGGGCAGTTCACAAAAATCCTTCAACAGTCAACAAAACCTTTTGAAAATCTTTTGCCACCTCATAAAACTCTCAACCAATGAAAACTGGGCACGTCAGTGATGAATCGGCACTTTGGACCCACTCCTTATAAGCCTTAGATCAAACGGTTAGTGCATAATCTCATAGCCCTGAGAAAATCCATGAGATCATACGCCATCTGTCAGATCTTCCACACTGGCATTCTTTAGAATCTCTCGGGCCCACTGACGTGTCTGCATTTCTTTCTAGCTCAACCAATCACAACACGACACTTCAGATATGAATCACCAGATGGTCCCACTATTCTCAGCTAACCCTTAACCCTTTGACCCATTTGGTGAATACGCAACCAAAGACATTTTGCCAATTCGCTAAAAAACTTGAAACACTACTACTTTATCTAGAGATTCAGTGAACACATATTCCCTGAATCGCTAAAAGAATTAGAACCCTACCATAATACTACACAAACAAGTGAACACTGCAAACATTTATCAAGACCACCAAAGATTTAACCACTCTGCCAAAACCCTAGACTAGAAACTGGGCCCACCTTAAATGAGATCAACGGTTGTCTGAAGTTCGCATACCTCTGACATATTCTATCAGATCTTATGACAACCATTGGATCAACCTTTTTATACTGCTCTGATAGATCCCCTGACATGAAACAAATCTATAGTCATGCTTAAACCCTCATAAGCCATGAAGATTCCACCAGAACATACGCCCACCATCGATGAAGAATCTCACCCCTGTTCTGACAAACCTTTGACACAGAAAAGAATTAACGGCTGGTCTTATAGCCTCATGTGTCAGAAATAACACTTAAGATCATATGCTGGCTGTCGATGCTCTACCACTGTTAGAACCAATGAACCTCTCAAATCATTGGCCCCACTGACAATATTCTGAGTCATTAATACATGGACCAATGAGAAAGTGTTGACTAAGCACACCTGGCATGTGGACCCATTACATTGAAAAGCCTTTGTTGTGAAAGAGAATCAACAGCTAGTGCAACTTTGCAAACCTCTGACACACTCCATAAGATCTTACACCCATCATTGGATCGAGATGGTGTCAGAAAGCCAAGCCCAGGAAAGGAATAAGGTAAAAAACTATGGGAAAAATTAAAGTGCTAGACTTAGGAAAAATCACACTGATGGACTTAGGAAAAATAAAGCTAGGTGCTCGGAGACATAGGGAAAAAGAAAACCACCGGGTGAAAATATTTAACGCACATGCCTTATAAAAATTTTTAAGTGGCCCAAAAAGTAACGTGAATTTAGAATAGGGCTAGGGCACACTTAGGGTTTTCCTTGCAAATGGTTAGATTTTTGAATTTTGCCTAGGGTTTTGCCAGGAAAATGGGAGAAATACCTACAGAGGCATAGAAAATAATACTGCAACCATGGAATTTTTACTTGTGCTAACAGTGGCTCATGCTCGGTGATGTGTATCTCCTGTAGATACAATGAGAAACTAGAATCTCCTGGTACAGTAGACCAGAACCAAAAATTTTGACAAAAATAGGGAACTGCACACAAAAACTAAAACAAAACCTATATAGAAACTACCAAAACTTTTAGGAGAAATAAAATTTCAAAAATTGACTATGAACAAGCAGCTCTAGGAGCTCTCCTATCAAATTATTTAGAATGTAAGAACCTTCTCCCCATTTTTCTTCAATAATATATGGGCCTAACCATATGGGATCAAATTTCCCATGTTTTCCTCTGTCTAGCATTCTTACATTCCACATTAATACCATGTCTCCTTCTACAAAATTTCTTTGAGTAGTCCTTCTATCATACAGGACTTTGCACTGGGCTTGCAAATTCTCATTCTTGATGTGTGCATCATTCCTTACCTCATTTAATTGAATCAGGTCATTCGTTCTAACTGCCATATCTTCTTCCACATCTTCATCATATTTCTGAATGAATTGATACATCTACAACAAGTTATTTTGAGGTAATCTTGCATTTATTCCATACACTAAGTCAAAAGAGGCACATCCTATTGCTTTCTTTATTGTAACCCTATCAGCCCATAGGGCTTGTAATAACTTGGAATCCCAAGCCTTCTTGTTTTTGTCCAGGACTCTTTTCAAAATCTTGATTAAAATTTTATTGTTGGATTCTGCCTGGCCATTGCCTTGTGGATGATAGGCAGATGAATATGAAATTTTAATACCATTATGTCGGCAGAAATCAACAAACTCTTCTGACCTAAAACATAATGCATTATCAACCACCATAGTTTCTGGGCAACAAAACCTTGTCAAAATATTCTGCATCATAAAATTTGTTACTACGCTGTTGGTTGCTCTTCTTGTAGGGATTGCCTCAACCCACTTGGTGAAATAATCAATTTCCACTAAGAGGTAGGAATGTCCACCACTGGATTTGTTATGGATTTCACTAATGAAATCCATACCCCACTTCTAGAAAGGAGCTTGAACAAAAACAAGTTTGAGGGGCACATTCCCATTGAATTTCAATTTTCCAGCAAACCTTTGGCAAGGATCACACTTCTTGATAAACTGATGTGTATCTTTGAAAAGTGAAGGCCACCAAAAACCTACCCTGATAATCTTGTGGGCTATAGTCTTTGCCATGTAGTGTCCTCCACAAATTCCACTGTGCATTTCATGCATCAAAAGTTGGGCCTTATCATAGTCTACACATCTAAGCAAAACACCTTCATTACTCCTCCACCAAAGTTCACCATTTATAATTGCATATCTCAAAGAGTGGAGTTTAACAGTTCTTCTCTTATTGTCATCCATTTCAGGGGGTTAGACCATCTTTTGTAAATACTTGACAATATCCTTGTACCATTCACAACAATCCATGTTACACATGTAAGGCCTTTGATCCTCTTCTAAAGCATTTATCTGGTTTGCATTTAGATTACTTTGGGCCATCAGTTTTGCTAGGCCTAAACCTCTAACCAACTTTGTAATGTGGATATCAATATTAAATTCTTGAATTCTGTTAATCCACCTACATCTTCTTCCTAAAACTTCTTGTTGGACCAAGATGTCCTTGACTGTAGCACTTGGAACATAGGCAACCACTGTGGCTCCCACCAAATAACATCTAAATGTTTTAATGGCCTTGACTAAGACATAAGCCTGTTTCTCAATGATATCATAATTTAATTCTACTGCTTGTAAAGTCTTGCTAAAAAAGGAAATAGGTTGTTCAAAATCTTCAGCATTCTTTTGTAAAAGTACTGCAGCAATAGTATGAGCAGATGCAAAAGAGAAAATTTGCATTGGCTTGCTATAATCTGGTGTCTTTAAGACTGGGGCATGCTTAATGGCCCTCTTAATGTCATTGAAGGCTTGGACTACTTCAGTGTTCCATTCCATTTTTGCTCCTTTCTTTAACATCCTTGATATGGGAATACTGATTTCTGCAAAGTTTGTAATAAACCTTCTTAAAAAGTTGACTTGTCCTAAAAAGGACTGAATTCCCTTGATGTTCTTTGGTAAAGTTAGTTTTTCAATAGCCTCCACTCTTTCAGGATCTATCCTTACACCATCCTTTGAAACAATGTGCCCCAAAATTTTCCCTTTTGTCACACCAAAGGCACATTTCTTTGGGTTCAAAGAAACCCCATACTCTAATGCTCTGATAAAATCTTCTCAAGATGTTGACAATGTTGTTCTTCTTTTGATGAAAAGGTTGTAAATTCATCCTGATATACCACCATAAATCTATCAATGAAATCTGCAAAGGCTACATCCATAGCCCTCTGAAAAGTAGAACCAACATTTGTCAACCCAAAAGGCATGCTTATATAAACATATGTCCCCCATGGGGTTGTAAATGTAGTCTTAAATTGTTTTGTATCTATGACGATTACTTGATTGTAGCCAAAAAAGCCATCCATCATGGACATCAATTCTGATCCAGTGACCTTTTGCAACATGTTCTCCATATTGGGTAACCCATAGTTATCCTTTAAAGAATTTATGTTAAGGATGTTGAAGTCAACACAAAGCCTAATGTCACCATTCTTTTTTTTGATAGGCACTAAATTAGAAATCCAAGTGGAATGCCTAATGGGCTTGATTATTCTAGCATCCATCATCTTCTTGAGTTCACTCTACATCTTGGGTGCCAGGGTAGGATTAACAAGTCTCATTTTTTGTCTGAAAGGTTTTGTGCCTTCTTTGAGTGGAACCTCATGTTGAAAAAGGTCCTTTCTATAAGCTTTACGGTCTTCATAAGACCAGGAAAAAACATGCCTAAATTTTCTGAGAAGGTCAATCAATTTTTTTCTAGTTCTCAGAGAGAGAGACTTGCCTATGTAAACTTTCTTGGGAGCTATCCCTGTGTCCAAATTTATCTCTTCAAGCTCATTGATTTTATCAGTACTAGCCGAGAAGGCCTTGTCTTTGTTGTCAAATGCTCTTTCAAGAGCAACTAATCCTTTAGGAGCTTTGTTTGATTTTAATTGCAAAACCTCTTTCCCAAAGATGACATCTTTTCCATTCACTGTATTAACATAAGCACTAAAATCCATTTCTTTATCACCAAAGTGAGATTCACAATGGAGAAACCTTAATATATCTTGGTCATCAGAAAAAACTTTCCAATTATCTAGATTGTCAGGGATGGAAGGTTTGGCTTGTACCTCTATATTAGAAACATCTGCAAATGTAACATCTTCTGGTCTAAGGGCTATATTAGCCAACAAATCTACCATCCTATTCTGACTTCTTTCCATCCAACAAATATTAAAAGCACTAAAGCTTTCAATCTCATCCCATACTGCATTCCTGTATTGCTTCAATTTCTGATTTTTTGAGGCATATTTTGATCTAATTTGGGATATGACTAACTCAGAGTCACCTATAACTTTCAAACACTTTATGCCATGCCTTGATGCTAATCTTAGACCAATTAATAGAGCCTCATACTCTACAACATTATTTGTGCATGAAAATAACAAAGTAAATGAGAACTTAAAAGTTTTACCATTTGGAGATATGAGCAATATTCTAGCTCCAGATCCTTCTTTGCTATTTGCTACATCAAAATACATGGTCCAAAGATTATCAAGGTCAATCCATCCTTCTTGGTTTTCTAATCTGTGGGGAGGCTCAACACCTTCCTCTACTTCCTTATCTTGGACCTTGAAAGCATTAATATCAATATCAAGGAAACAATTCATGTTGTCTTGTTCTTCTTCCTCAATCATGTGTGGAGTCCTAGACTCCCTAATGACTTTGATATTCTATCCCTCAAAATTAAAAGTGGTAAATGATAAGTCACATTATATGCTACCTCCCATAGAGGCACTCCATTTTCTTGATAGTAACATTCCATACTGGGGAGGAATATCCACCACCAAGACACTCATGGTTAATTGTTTGTTGGGGTATGCAACCAATCTGTAAGGCAAAGCCTTAATAGTACCAACAACTGATACTTCTCTTGAATCCATTTCTTGACACCTACCATGAGGTGTATCCACCTTTAATCCTAATGACTTCATAACCTCAGTAGGCATAACAGTATTTGATGCTCCAAAATCAATCATGCAATTCTTTAGCAACTTTCCATTTATTTGCAAAGTCAAGAAAAAAGGATCAACTGATCCTGCCGCAGTACTAACAACATTTGTGTCCAAATAGATTTGAGGGATTTTAGAAACAATCTCCTCACTATAATTTTCATCTTCTTCACCCACAATTGCTACTTGTTTCTCAATTTTTTCTGTTCTTTGAGAATCAGTATGTACTACACTTTTTACCCATTTCAAGGCATTTTTCTTATGTTCTTCTATTCTCATCATTTCTAATAATGGAACTTTGACAGTGATTTGAGACAACAATTTACTCATGTCAACTGGAACATACTTTAAATTAGGTACATCTGGTTTTGAATTTGCAATCTCTTTATCAGCTTCTTGGGTGGATGTATCTGGAGGTTTGTCAGTTTGGGCCTTGTTTTTCTTTTGCAAAATTGGTACAACCTCAGCAGTAGGCCTAGTTTTTACCTTATAAACAATATTGGGCTTGGCAACTTTTTTTACCTTGACTTTATCAACAAGATTAGCATCCTTAGTCTTATCGTGTGAAGTTTTTACATTCTTATCTTTTTTTTTTGATAAAAATGCCAGCAGGCTTGGGGTTTGCATCACCAATAACTCTATTCCTCAAGTTATAATTTGCCTTTTCCTAAGTAACCAAATTGGCTATTATCAAAGCAATTTCTTCATCAGAAGGTCTTCTCAAAGTAGTTGTTTGTTCATTCTTTTGAATATTGCACTGAATGTTATCAAGCTCACTATCTTCATCATCTGAAAAAACTTGCTGATGATATGATTCATTTCTAGTTTGGGAATGTGAAGCATTTTGATTTTCATCCTCTTTAGCAGAGTTTACCTCACTCAAAACATGAGAAGAGAACATCCCACATCCTTAGTCATCATAAGGTTGTTCCTCATTGCATTCTTGCTCCTCCTAAGAAGAGACATTTTGGGATATGGCACAATAATCAGGATCATGCGGTGATTGACAAGCAACACACCATGGGACTTCTTCCACCATATTCATTAAATTTCTTTGTAATGGATCAGGGGTCCTATCATTTGGTTTATCTCTTTTCTCAGGAATAAAAGGCTTCCCATCTTTCCATTGAGTGTTGTAGGGGTAATTCTGCATTATTGGCAATTTGTTGAAATTACTAAAGGGGGGCTTGTCCCCTCCTACAGCTTTATTACCTCTATTTTCACCAGGCTTCAGATCTTTGATTGCTTTTAGAATCTTTTTTAGGCTTTCATCATCCTTAGGTTTCACACCTTGAAGCTTTCCTGGATCTTTTCTATTTAACAAAGGAGACTTGTTATCTTCTCTCCTTCCCAACTGTCCTGAGATTCTGTGGTTGCTTTCTATTTTCACAGCTAACTTGTAAGCTTCAAATAGACTCCTTGGATTTTTATCTCTCAATAGGTATCCCATCTTAGAATCAAAAGCATTTAAATATGTGACAAGGCACACCCTGTCATCCAATCTGATAACCTACAAGAATTTATGCATGGCCTTTTGAAATCTAACATTAAATTCAATAACATCTTCATTGAAGTTCTTTTTTATGTTATTGAATTCATTCAGCATGAAACCCTCATGTGTTTTGTCACCATATTGTTCTTTGAAGCAATGCCTAAGTTGATTCCATGAACCTATGCTACCATGTGGCAAAGCTCTAAACCAATCCCTTGAGTCCTTTGTTAAGGACTGAACAAATAATTTCATGATAACATCATCTGGGACAATGTTATAGTCATCAATTACATCAATGAATTTCTTTAAATGTTCTTCACAAGTTACAACATTGCTTCCTGTGAATTTAGGAAGCTTCTTTTTTATTTCTTTAGGGATGGGGTTAGGATAACCAGGGATACCAGTAAAAACCAATTGTTTACATCTTTCATGTATAATCCTTGAGTTAGGAAAACCAACACCCTGAGATGTGGATGCATTAGTATTGGTGGTGGCAGAACCATTAAAACCTCCTGGTGGAGGAACACCAGTTGTATGATTTGCTAAATTTGTGAAATTTTCTCCTTGTGTCATGGTAGAACTAGGAAAATTTGTAGGTCTTGCAGACCTTTTAAGAAAATCAATTTTCTTTTTCATTTCTAGTGTTGCAGCTTCTAGTTCTACCTTTTCAAGTTCTTTGGCTAGCATTTTCTATACTTTTTTGGCCTTTTCAAGGTCATCTTCCAATCTTAAGGCCTGGTCTATAGGACCCTTAGGGTTTATAGGCTCTTTAATTGAAATGCCCACTTCCTTTTATTTCCCTTTATCCTTTGGTTTCCTAGTTTCAAAAGTCTTATGGACAACAAGCAGTTCATTTGTTTGTTCAAGAATGGGAACATGATTTATAGCCTCTAAATCTAACAGTTGCCTTCTTAATTGATCAGCCCTAATCATGGCATGTCTGACCCTTTCTTCCTTCTCATTTTCTCTCTTTTTCCTAATGGCTACTTGTTCTTGAATTCTTCTTTCCAATTCATATACTTCCTTAAAAATTTCCTCAGAATCAGGCAAAGTGGTTTCAGACTCATCCTATTGTGCTTGAGGCTCTTCTTATTGATCCTGAGACTCATGGGGGCCTTGGGGCATTGATGAATCAAGGGTTAAAGGGGGAAAAAAATCCTGTCCACCCCTGCTTTCACTTCTAGATCTACTAAATTTTCCTAAAATCCTTCTATTTTGGGATGGTCTTTCACCCTCTCTGTCTGTGGGGGAATAATAGTCTTCATACTAGTTCAGGCCCGAATCAACTGCCTCCTCATATTTTGAGGCATTTCCTTGCTAACCGGGAGGAGTACGGCCCTCCCATCCTAGGTTTCCCCTTTACTTCTAGGTTAGGGACATATCATTAACACTTTTTTCTTTCCTAACCTGAGTTCTTCTTGATGTGGCAGGAAGCCCACCTTGCAAGCTTTCTTCTAGGTGTTCCTTCCTCCAAGACCTTGTGATTTTGAAACTCATTGTGATATATTACTTAAAGCACTAGTTACAGAGATGCTTAGAGTCACCACTCACAATATGTGAGATAATTTGAAACCTTACTGAAACTGACTCTTATATTCTTTAATGAAGTCCATTGGATAAATGATAAGTCGACCAGGAGTCTAAGCTCAAATTGTACCCACATTATCTATGATGATTTGTAATACCAGAGATATCAAATGATTGAAATAGGTAGGTCAGGAGTCAAGCTCAACTTGAAACCTACACTATTTTCTCTTGACAGTATTTCTCTATTCTCTAGTAGAATCACTGATTTGATGGTGACCTGGAAGGGCTGAATCAAATGGGTAATGAGATATTGAAATTTGTAATATAAACACTAACTCAGAACTACTTTTACTTGTTTGTTATGCTTTACTCCCCAGCAGAGTCACCAATTTGTTGGTTCCTGGATAGGATTTTACACTCCATGAGATACCAATATACTTATGATGGATGTTGAGGATTGGTTAGTTCCAAATGTGAGCAATCTATAAGCAATTGGTCCAACTATAGGGATAAGACTACCCTCTTCTGCTTCTAGCTCTGCAAAACCAAGGTGGGTGCACCTGATCCAACAGTATTAACTCTGACTCATAGTTCTAACTCTACCCCTTATTTCTTTATTGGATCCCTTTCAATAGATGAATACAGTGAGATAATACTAAACAAGAACCTATTGTTCATTGATCATCCATCACTAGGTAGGACAAAACATAAATGTAAATAAAAGTAAAGATTGGTAGTGATTTAAATGATTGGGATTATAAGGTTTGAATCACTCTTCTCAACACAAAGATAGGAGAATACAGGCCAGTGCCTTATTTATTGGGAAAAATATCAAGGAAAAGGATGAATACAATAGTGTCTGAAATTGGTCTCTAGACATAAAATACAAAATATCCCAACTCTTTCCTACTTATGAAAATCCCTCAAATAAATTCCAAGATCGCATATTCCACTTTGAGCAATATTTAATCTAACTCTAGGTTGGAACTCAAAGCACCAATACATTCATATAAACCTTATGCAAAGATTTAAAGATTCAAAGAATAGAGCAAAGGAGAGCAAAGATCTAATGTTTGTATTAAGTATAACCTTTCACCATGTGTATACAGTATCCTCAGTAACAAGCTTGCAAAATAAGAACAACAGGTACTTCTTCTCTATTGTTTGATAAAATGATATCAAAAATTACAAACCTTGACTGAAAGCTAGGGTTTCAAAAATTTCTATCTTTTTAACACCTAAACTTCAATCCCTTAGAATGATCATGAAAAATCCCTTTATACCAAGAGATGCAACCAGCAACCGATCATTCTAGGGCTACAAAAATTAACCCTAAAAACCTTTACAACAACCCCAAAGGGTTTACAATAACTACACTACTGAAATAGATGAGATATTTGCAATTGAGTCGACATGTTTTATGTTTTCAATGCTATCCTTGGCTCTTTTTCAACAAATCTGATTTAATTATCTCACTGTCAAACTGCAATGAATGCCCTTCTACAAAAATTCAACCCTGATATTCATTTGGCTCGGCATCATAGGAAATAAAATTGAATTTTAGCTATAATTTATGCCTTCTATATCCTTTCCCAATTGCAATCTGTACTGAAAAATTCAATTCCTGGCCACTACATCATTTTACATGACTCACTGGTTCAAAAACCCTAGCAAAAACCCTGCAGGATATTTGAATTTGAATAAAAATGGTAACCAGCTCAACTTTAAAACATGACCGTTGATCTCTTCTATTCCCGACAGATTGGGTGGTTCGCAAAAATCCTTCAACAGCCAACAAAACCTTTTGAAAATCTTCTGCCACCTCATAAAACTCTCAACCAATGAAAACTGAGCATGTCGGCGATGAATCGGCACTTTGGACCCACTCCTTATATGCTTTAGATCGAATGGTTGGTGCATAATCTCATAGCCCTAACAGACTCCATGAGATCATACGCCATCTATTAGATCTTCCACACTGGCATTCTTTAGAATCTCTCAGGCCCACTGACATGTCTACATTTCTTTCTAGCTTAGCCAATCACAACACAAAACCTCAGCTATGAATCACCAGATGGTCCCACTATTCTTAGCTAACCCTTAACCCTTTGACCCATTTGGCAAATACGCAACCAAAGACATTTCACCAATTCACTAAAAAACTTGAAACACTGCTACTTTATCTAGAGATTCAGCGAACACGTATTCACTGAATCGCTAAAAGAATTAGAACCCTACCATAATACTCCATGAACAAGCAAACACTGCAAACATTTATCGGGACCACCAAAGATTTAACTGCTCTACCAAAACCCTAGATCAGAAATTAGGCCCACCTTAAATGAGATCAATGGTTGTCTGAAGTTCTCATACCTCTGACATATTCTATCAAATCTTATGACAACCATTGGATCAACCTTTTTATACTACTTTGACAGATCCCCTAATATGAAAAAAATCTATGGTCAGGCTTAAACCCTCATAAGCCATGAAGATTCCAGCAGAACATACGCCCACCATTGATGAAGAATCTTACCCCTGTTCTGACAAACCTCTGACATAGAAAAGAATCAACCGCTGGTCTTGTAGCCTCATGTGTCAAAAATAATGCTTAAGATCATATGTTGGTCATCAATGCTCTACCATTGTCAGAACCACTGAACCTCCGAAATCATTGGCCCCACTGACAATATTCTGAGTCATTAATACATGGACCAATGAGAAAGTGCTGACTAAGCACACCTGGCATGTGGACCTATTACATTGAAAAGCCTTTTCCGTGAAAGAGAATCAACAGCTAGCACAACTTTGCAAACCTCTGACACACTCCATAAGATCTTACACCCATCATTGGATTGAGATGGTGTCATAAAGCTGGGCCTAGGAAAGGAATAAGGTCGAAAACTATAGGAAAAATTAAAGTGCTAGACTTAGGAAAAATCACACCAACAAACTTAGGAAAAATAAAGCTAGGTGCTCGAAGACTTAGGGAAAAAGAAAACCTCCGGGTGAAAATATTTAACACACATGCCTTATAAATTTTTTTAAGTGGCCCAAAAAGTAACGCAAATTTAGAATAGGGCTAGGGCACACTAAGGGTTTTCCTTGCAAACAGTTAGATTTTTGAATTTTGCCTAGGGTTTTGCCAGGAAAATGGGAGAAATACCTGCAGAGGCATAGAAAATAATACTGCAACCATGGAATTTTTACTTGTGCTAACACATGGTAAAGAAGATTCTTCTTCTCAGCCTAATATGGGTGCCAAAGTCAATTATGCCTACTCTGGAAACAATGTTGTTATCAATATGGTTGAACCATGCCTATCTAAGCATTGAAATTTCATCACAATTGTAAGAAGAGATAGAGATAATCAATCAGCTAGTGTAGTTACTCAATCACAAGCTCAGGCACACCTACAGGGACAAATACCAGATTCATCCAATGTCCCTAAGGTGCCTTTCAATCTTTCATCTGCTTCTAAATAGAAGGTTACATCTAAATCTTCAAATCCTAAAGACATGAGGCCTACTTCAGACAGTATTGTCCAACACCTCCAGGACACAAATTCTAAAATCTCCTTGTTTGAGTTGCTTCAGATATCTCCAGCTCATAGAGCCATTCTAGACAAAGCTCTGCTTGGATCCAATGTTCCTGATGACCTTGATTTAGACAAATTCCAGACTATGGTTGGTCATCTTATGTCTTTGTAGTACATTTCCTTTTCAGAGGAAGATGATAACTCCTTGAGTCATCCGCATAACCAGCCCTTGCATATTGAAGTCTTGATCCAAAACTATTGTGTCAAACGTGTGTTGATAGATGGAGGCACTGGCCTAAACATTTGTTCTTTCAGCTTGATTACACAATTGGGATTTTTAGAAATGGCCATTGATCCCAAGAAGAAGATAACTATCAAAGCATATGATGAGAAAGAAATATCTTCTAAGGGAACTATTGTCTTACCTATCAGAGCAGGTCCTATCATCAGAGATACTATATGTTAAGTTCTTGATCTACCTTTGGCTTACAATATCCTTCTAGGAAGACCCTGGATACATGAAATGAAAGCCATACCCTCTACATTCCATTAGTGTTTGAAATTTCCTTATGAAGGAGTAGAGGTGATGATTCCAGCTGATCTGTATACAACTTGCAATACCTTGAAAGAGAGTGTTGATAAACTTGTTCCCAATAATAGAGAATCTTCCACTAAGAAAATAGATGTAGCATCCACGTCCAAGATGGAAGACATTACTAAAGAGGTTAAAATCAAAGAAAATGGTATGGGAGAATATACTATAGAGCCAATCTTATCTTTGACATCTCTCCCTATCTCTCCTAAGTCTTATGGGCAAACTCTAAAATAGTCCAAGCTAGAGTCTAAAGAACCTCTTGAAGCATATAAAGGAAATTTTGTTGTAGAACAAGTATCTAAACAAGAGTTTGAAGCGGATGAAGTTGTGCTTGCATGGCTATACAAAGATGAACCTAAATCTCAAGTGGTTAAAAAATGTGATGCTAAAATACCGAATATCCCTTCTAAGTCATATGGCCCAGGGAACAAATTGATCACAAAAATGGGATATAAAGTAAAAGGACCTCTAGGACTATAGGGTAAAGGTCTTCTATCACCTCTTGATTACCATGGCCACACAAACAAGAATACAATAGGCCTAGGATACACAAAGAATCCTTTTTGTCTTAGCAAGAACTCCCCACATGTTTTAGAAAAAGTTGAGGCCTTCGTAGCAAATCAACTAAAGGGAGAAACAACCGAACAATCTAATAGTGATGATTCAGACACCACTGAAGATCTCATTCCCTATGAACATTTTCCTAAATAAATAAAAGACCTCCTCAAAGCTAAAGATGATCCAATAAAAAGAATTAATGTAGTAGAAACACAAGAACCTAATATAGAGCAAGAGATAGTTGCACCACAAGAGCCAACTAATCTTGAAGCCAATCAAATAGACAAGGAGGAAGGTGGTAGTTATTCTAAGACAGATTCCCATGAGTATGAATTCAAATCAGAATTTGAGGGAAACCCTTCTTAGGGTATTCATCCTAACTTTACTCATGTTCTTAGATTTCCTAGAGGTCTAGATGAAGAAATAGAAGATGAATCAAATGACTATGAATGGGGAGTCATTCCAAAACTAGATGAACTTATTATGGAAAAGCATGTTGATGATATTTACCAATATGCACCTAAACCCAATGTAAGTCTAAAGTGAAATGATGAACTTATTGAGTCTGATCCACTGATGGCTAAAGTGGACTTCCACAATGACATTGAGCCTATTCACAAATTGAATGTCTTAAGTTGTAATATCACCTTTGAACTTGAGCATTGGGTTAGGACCAATGATGACAGATCCATATCCGTAAACACCCTTTCCCAATCTTTCACCACTTTGACTATGCAATGCCCTAACCTTCTTGACATAACGTCCACCAACTTGAACCAAGGTATTTATACCTTTCCCAATGACTATGCCCTTGCTTACTACCTAAATGCAGTTGAGCCTATGAGGACTTCCATCAATGAACTAAGCGTTAGCATGACAGAGTCAGAAATCAAGTATCTTAGTCATAAAAATAAGAATAAGAATAAAAAGAAAAGGAGTTTTGAGGGTGAAAACCACTTTGTGGCAGTCTCAGAACCTACAAAAGTAAAAATAAAAGACATATCCAAAGGTGAAAACCTCTCTAAGGTGCCTAAGAATGAGATATTTGATGTCCTTTCAAGTCATTTATAAGACACATCTCTAGTTCTAATTGAGCCCACTCAATCTATCAATTTGGGAACAACAGAAGAACCACAGTTGATCCACATAGCACAATCTTTATCAGAAGAAGAAAAGAAAAAATTTACAACATTCTTAATAGAAAAGAAGATCAACTTTGCAGGGAAATACTCAGATATGCCAGGCTTGGATCCTAATCTTATAATGCACCATTTATCTATAGCTCCAAATGTTAAACCTATTAAGCAAAAATTGAGAAAGATGCATCCACATGTTGCACTCTTGGTAAAAGCTGAATTAGAGAAGCTCTTGAAAGCCAAATTTATCCGAGTTATTGATTATGCAGAATGGATCTCTAATATTGTACCTATTTCTAAACCAGACAAATCAATAAGAGTGTGCATAGATTTTATAGATGTAAACAAGGCATGCCCTAAGGATGATTTTCCATTACCTAACATTAATATGATAGTGGACATGACTGCGAGCTTTGAGATGTATTCTTTAATGGATGGTTTTTTTTGGATATAATCAAATAAAAATTGCTCCAGAGGATCAAGAGAAAACTACTTTTACATGTGCATGGGGTACCTTCTGTTGGAATGTCATGCCATTTGGGCTTAAAAATGCTGGTGCTACATATTAGAGAGCTATGACATCTATTTTTCATGACATGATGCATAAAAATTTAGTATCAAACTAAATCCTAAGAAGTGTTCTTTTGGTGTCACTTTTGGAAAGCTCTTAGGATACATTGTTTCAAAGAAAGGAATTGAAGTAGATCCAACTAAATTTAAAGCTATCATGGAGACACAACCTCTGAAGAACATCAGCCAAATGAGAACATTACAAGGGAGAGTACAATCTATCAGGTGCTTCATATATCAGCTAGTGGACATCTCACAACCTTTTACAAAGACATTACATAAAGGTGTGACATTTGCATGGAGCGAGGAATGTGAAAAGAATTTTGATCATATCAAGAAGTATCTATCAAATCCTCCTATCTTGATGTCTCATATTCAAGGGAAGCCATTGATCTTATATGTCTCCACAATAGATACATCACTAGGGGCATTGCTTGCACAACATGATGAGAGTAAAAAGGAACGAGCTATATACTATATCAGTAGAACGTTGGTGGCATACGAAAAGAACTACTAGCTGTGATTTTTGCTTCATAGAAATTGAGACATTATATGTTGGCCCATACCACACATTTAGTAGCTAAAATTGATCCACTAAAATACCTGCTCAGCAAAGCTACCCTCATGGGTAGATTAGCCAAATGGGTCATGCTCTTAAGTGAATTTGGCATTGAATATGTTAAAAGAAAAGCTATTAAGGGCCAAGTTATTACTGATCAATTAGTAGATGCACCTTTGTTTGATGATACACCAATGCAAATGGAGTTTCCAAATTCCTCTATCATGAATCTTTCTTCTAAAGAATGGCAATTGTTCTTTGATTTCTCCTATACACATAATGGATCTGGAGCAGGTATCTTGTTTATCACTCCTCAAGGATACTTCATTCCTAAGGCATTCAGAATTAAATTTCCTTGTACAAACAATATTTCTAAATATGAAGCCCTTTTGAATGGTATGAAAATAGCAATTGAGTGGAGAGTAATAGAATTACACATTCATGGAGACTCACAACTTGTAATCCATCAAGTCAATAATGTGTACCAAACTAAAGATGAAAAGCTTGTTCCATACAAGAGAATGGTAGATGATCTAAAGAAATATTTCATATCTATCACATTTGAGAAAATACCTAGAACAAAGAATAAGGTTTCTGATGCAATGGCAACGCTATCTACTTTATTACAGTAGCTTGAACATGAGCTATGCTATGAGTTCCTAGTGGAAGCACTATCTTATCCTGTCTATGATTCCCCTAATACTAGTATGATCAACACTATTGTGGGTCATGATTCATCTAGATATCAAAACCTATTCTCCTATCTCAAAGACCAAATCATTCCTGGTACCTTTAACCACCATGAAAAGAGATACCTTATCTGAAATGTCTCCCGATATGTCATCATTGGTCATGATCTGTACAAATGAGGTCTAGATGGTATGCTACTTAGATGTTTAGAATGGGGAGAGTCTCAATGTGTGTTAGAGGAAGTCCATGATGGTATTTGTGGGTCACACTCAAATGGTGTAACACTAGCTTGAAAACTTATTAGGGCTGGATACTATTGGCCTGAAATGGAGAAAGAGTCTATCAAGTTTGCTAAGAACTATCAAAAGTGCCAAGTGCATGGCAACTTAATTCATGTTCTAGGGAGAGATCTAATTCCCTTCACTACACAATGGCCTTTTCATCAATGTGCATTTGATCTTATAGGAGCCATATGTCCTCATTCTTCTAATGGAAATACCCATATAATCACAGCTACAGATTATTTTACAAAATGGGTAGAAGAAGTCCCTTTGACACAAGCCACTGGAAAATAAATATCTATGTTCATCTTGAACTACATCATATGTCAGTATGGTATTCCACATTCTATAGTCACAAATAATGGTGGACAATTTAAGAACAAAGACTTGGATGACTTATGTGCTAAATTCAAGATTACACAACTTTGGTCATCTATCTACTATCCTCAAGGGAATGGACAAGAAAAGGCTTCTAACAAGAATCTATTGAAAATATTGCATCGTACAGTTAATAAAATAGGAAGAGACTGACATCTCATGATCAATCTAGCTCTCTGGGCCTACAGAACAAGTATCAGAATGCCTACTAGGGCTACACCTTTCACTTTAGTTTATGGGTCTGAAGTGGTACTGCCTATTGAGGTTGAAATCCCATCACTAAGAATCATAATGCATGGTCTAGTAACTGATGATAACTACAAAGTGTCTAGGTTGCAAGAACTTGAACTACAAGATGAGCACAGACAAGCAACATATGATCATCTCAGAGTATATCAGAAGAGAATGTCTAAAGGCTACAACAAGAAAGTCAAACAAAGATAATTTTAGGTTGGCGATCTAGTCTTGAGAGAGAATCCTAAAAATCAATCACATAGAGAGTGCAAGGGGAAGTTTGAGCCCAACTGGCTGGGTCCCTTTGTAATCACTACTACTTTTGGCTCTGGAACCTATCAACTCTCAATGACTGAAGGAGAACAGCTCTGGGAACCAATCAACATTCTCCATCTGAAGAAATTATATGCCTAAGGCATTTAGTCTATGGTAAAATGTCCTAAAAAAATCTTTAAAATTTGAAAAAGTCCCGAAAAAATGAACATCTTAGTGAAAACCTAGTAATGGGCACCTTGATGATTCACAAAAAATATCAAAAAATATCAAAAATATCAAAAAAATTGAAAAAATGAAAAATACCAAAAAATGAGAAAAAGAAAAGTACCTTACTAAAAACCTAGAAATAGGTGCCTTGGTAGCAAAAATAGAATCTCTACCAAGATGGTGAAAACCTAGCAAAATGGGTGCCACTTGTTCAAAATGCTCCATCTATTAGCACAATCTTGGTCTTTCCCAACTTTCAGTCTTGCTTTAGTTTGTACATATTTCCCAGTGTGTTCCTGCATTCCTATTTTCAATAAGTTAGTTTGTACACCAATCAGCTCAAGCGTCTGTATCTTATCAATGCTTAACACTTGGGGGCAATCAATGTCATATCCTATGGCCTCCAGTACATCTTTAGACATGTCATATCTAGTTAGAGTCCTTTGAAGCTTTGTTTGCGTCAGTTAGTCAGTCTCATCTCCAAAAAGGATTTTGCATCTACAACAATGCAATTAAACATCAAACTGAAAACAATCTATGCTTTTTTTACATTCTTTTATCTCCTTGTATGCTTACTGATTCACATTGAGATTTTTGCATATTGTATCCCTTCAAGCTCTTCGATGATGTCCTTTACAGGATTTAGAGAGTGATGACTGGGGGCATAATATTTTCTTTGTTTTATGCTTGTATGTGAAAATCTAACAACTTTGGAAATTTTGGATTGAAATGGTGTCCGATTGTAAGAGCCTCTATCTTGAATTGGATGGCCATGCATACCTCGACCATTGATACCCAAAAAATTCAAGGAATTTTGATCTAACTATTGTCTTTTTGAGTGAGTTCTTTCTCCTACTATGAAACACAATCTTGCCTAAGGATGTGAACAATAAAGGGTCACTACGGGTAATTCACATTGGATTTAGAATGATCTCTTGACTGCTTGATGTGTTTGTTTTAGCAAGGCGTATTCAGGTCATCATGACATTTATGTTTTGATGCTTATACAAATTGCTATATTAAAATGGACATGATATTTAGGTCATCCTGGTGTTTGTGCCTTGGTGCTTATATCTAATCCAACATTCTGAAAGACAAAATCAATATTCATATGTTCATGGTTATTTGGCTAGTGTGCGTTGTATTGATTCTTGAGCATACAAATCAGTATTCATATGTCTATGGTTTTATAAACTAGTGGGCATTGTATTGATTTATCCGGTTACCTAAAAAGTTCAATGATGATAACAAATCAACACATGATCAGTGACTGGGTCCTAGGTCTTAGGTTTGCATGATCTCACAAATTGCTTACACACTTAAATGATTCTTCAAAAACAAAAATGCTAGACATCTTAATGCACGAGCTGAATCTCATACGAAGGTTCCTCCAATGAAACAACAAGTAGAATCCTTTTTTGGGATCAAAATCAAAATCTGAGATCATTTATATTGTAAACTGCTTGCATATTCGACCTTCAATCATCAAACAAATCCAGAATTCAACTTAATTGATTATCTTACATCAAGCTATCAAAATTTCAACTTGGTCAACTATGGTCAACTCATGGTTTAACCTAGTCAAAGTTGGTCTCTAGGACCTCTAAATGATGCAGAACACATTCTCGAACATGTATAACCACTTCTCAAATCAATTAACATGCTTCCAAACTATACAACGTTGACTTTTCTTGTCAAATTTCAATTTTAATCCCAAAGGGGGCATGGTATTACACATCATTCAAAGTTTGTAATCTAAATCTGTAATCAAATCTTTCCTCAATAATCAAGACAACAACCACGTCTAGTTGTTGATTCATCTAAAATCTATCATCTCTTGGGGAAAATCTATTGCAATCTGGTATCCTAAATCTATCTAGTAAATTGTATCTGCTTTCGTAACCATCGGTTCATTAGTGTTATTTCCTTAGTTCTTTGTAACTGATGGGTTCAAGATGTGATACCAATATGATTCATACAAGGACATTGAGGTCTGGAATCGGTCACTCACTTCTTCGCAATCATAAGGTTTAGAATCAGGCATTTTGACACTTCTTTGTAATCACCGGTTCATTGTTGATATAGCTAGCATCATCTTAATTCTTGGTCATCCTAGGCCTGGGTCGGTATCTCTTTTTCCAATCTTTCAATCAGTTTCTGTCTTGGAATCGGTTCATCTTTCAAATCAATCTTAGACATCTTTATCATACACAAATTATTCTTTGAACCACTACGCTTTGCACAGTGATTCAAAGAGGGGCAAAATGTAATACCCCAAAAATTGGCTATAGGTTCATTAACCTCCTACATCTTCAAATCGAATGAAATCGATACAAAAGTCCTAACCTAAGGCACATCCACACATTATCAAATTTAATTGATTATCCTAAATTCTGCATCAGGGAATATTCCTAGCAATATTCCTAATTTATCATAATTATTCTTAATTTAATGATTATTTGGCGATAAATCTTATTTATTCTAAAGTTTGATTAATTGAATATTCTGAATATTTAATTAATCAGATTTAATACGGCCACTTAATTATTTAATTGGATTTAATTATTTATTCCTAAATTGTATTATTTAATTTTGACAATAAATCAAAAATCTTATGACTAATTGATTAAATTCTTATTTAATTAATTCATGCCAGTTGTCAATATTTAATAATATAGTTTTTGAATAAAGTTTGATCTAATAATTGATTAACCCATAAATCAATTGTTTTAATTTCAAAAATCAGTTAAGTTGAGGATAAATCACTTTATTTATTTAATTAAGTCATAATTAATTGTGCACATTCAAAGAGTAGTTAAACTCAAAATTAGGAAATCAATGCAAGTTGTTAACTTTTGGAAACTCAACACTCTATTTTGAGTTCAAAGTTGATCTAAACTTCTGATTTGAGTTAAAAAGTTGTTCTTGCATGCTTTTGCATAATTTTGTGAGTTAATTATCTTTGATTTCTTGATAACTCAAAAATCAACCTAAGTTTATCAAGAGTGATTTATGGCTTTTCTCTTGCATCCTCAAAGCCCTGGATTTCTATAAAACCAAGGCTCAACTCTTCATAAAAACAATACTCAAATTTGCACAATTACTTTGGCGAATTGGCGATTGAAGGATTGAGCATTTGTGATAGGCGGTTTGTGAGATCTTTGATAGTTGATCATTTATCTTTTGCATAGTTTCATATTCATAGTTTCATACTCATTCATAGCATTTTTAGATTAAATCTGCATTCTATTTCATCCATATAGATTAATTTCATATACTTTTCCATATTATTGCATAGAAAATACAAAAATATAGTTCAATCTGCATTCATAATCTTTCATATTCTGCATTCAAATCCTTCGTTTAGGTGTTGCATTGTCACTGGTCTCGGTCTGATCTGAGAGTATCATACTCACACCTACTAGAAGGCAGTAAATCACCTGGTTAGTTTAGTTTCCATTTCATTGCACGATTTTGGTTTTTGGCTAACCTCTAATGTTTTACTAAAGTGTTGTGTCTATAGCTAGGAACAAAATTCACACACACAGGTACCAACCGGTTTTGAGTCTTCCAACCCAAATTGCTTCAATATCTCTTATACATATTTAGACTGGCTGATGTAGACACCTTCTTTCAACTTCTAAATTTGCAATATAATAAAGAATTTGATCTCACCGATCATAGACATCTTTAATTTTATTCTTATCTCATCTACAAATGATCTATTCATTTCTTCATTACCACAAAAAATGATATCATGAACAAATATTTCTGCAATCAGTAACCTTTCATATTTATCAATCTTCTAATATACATTACTATTGTCACTCATTCTTATGAAACTGGTTTGAATTAGATATGAGTGCAATCCCGCATCCCATGTCCTAGTTGCTTACTTCAATCTATATAAGAATTTTTGTAATTTACACACCATGTTCTTACCTTCTACATTGAAAAATCCTTTAGGTTGTTCAATGTATGTACCTCTTCTTCCAATACACCATTGAGAAAAGATGACTTAACATCCATTTGATATACCTTGAATCCTTTGTAAGAAGCATATGCAAGAAGTGTTCTTACACCTTTGAGTCTAGCCATAGGTGAAAATGTTTCACCATAGCCCACGCCTTCCCCCTGTGCATATCCTTTGCACACCAATCTTTCTTTGTTCCTTACCACTTCACCTTTTTCATTCATCTTGTTTCTAAAAACCCACGTACTATCAATTAAATTCTTGTCTACCAATCTAGGTACTAATAACCAAGTTTTGTTATTTGCTATCTGCTCCAATTCTTTTTCCATATCTTTCACCCAATCATCGTCTTTCAATGCATCATTCACAATTTTGGGTTCAAGTTAGGATAGAAAACATGTACTTTCTCTTGCATTTCTTCTAGTTAAAACACCAAAAAAAATTTCACTAATAATTTCATTAGATGAATGATTCAATCTCATATACCTTGTCAATATCAACTTTTAGTTCTAGGAGTACCTTCAATCACTTGAATCGGTTCCTGTACATTGACCTATGCCTCTATCGATTCTATTTTTGTGCCCTACTCCACCAATTGTACATAGACAAACTCATTATAATCTTTAGGTTCCTTCTTATTGGATTCATCATTCTACTCAAAAAATTCATCTACTCTTACATTAACACTTTCCACTATCTTATTTGTTCTCTTGTTCAAGCACTTTTAGGCTTTTCTCTTTGTGGAATACCCTAAGAATATTCCCTCATCACTTCTTGGGTCAAACCTTCCTAAATTTTTATCTCTTTTTATGTAACATCTACTTCGAAATTTTTTGAAATAACTTAAACTAGGAAATTGGCAATGCCACAACCCATAAGGATTTTTTTTGTACCTTTATTTAACGAAAATTTGTTCAATGTGTAAATAATAGTACTCACTGCTTCTCTCCAAAATGTTTTTGCAACACCTTTCTGAATCATTAAAGTTATAACACAATCAATGATAGGTTTGTTTCTTCTTTTAGCAATACCATTCTGCTGAGGTGTCCTAGGAGCTAACATCTCTCTTTTAGTTCCCTATTCATCACAATATGAAGTAAACTCACCTCCTCTGTCAGATTTAAAACATTTCAAAGTCTTATCGATCTCCTTCTCCACTCTGCCTTTGTAGATCTTCAACATGTAAAAAGCTTCTAGTTTGTCCTTTAGAAACACAACCCACATCATTCTGGACTAATCATCAAAAAGCAACATGAAATACATATCTCCATAGTAACTCCAAATTCTCATTGGACCACACAAACTGGTATGAACCAGATCTAATAAACTTTTAGAAGAGTAATTTTAATTGATAAAACTTGAATTAGTTAACTGCCCAAGATGATATTATTTACACATTACATTGTCTGGATTTACCAGGTTAGGTGAACCTCTCACTATCTTCATATTACTAAATTTGACCAATTTATCAAAATTTACACAATAAAATCTTTTATACGATAACCACCAGTCCTCTACCTTAGCAATCAGACAATTCTTAATAGTAGAATTCAAATGGAACAAGTTATCTTTGGTTTTTTCACTAGTAGAAATCAATTCTCCTAATTTTCCAATGATTTTTCATATACCTTCATTGAACTAAAGTCTATATCCTTAGTTATTTAATTGGGCAACACTCAACAAGTTGTATCTCAAGCCATCAACCCAGTAAAAATCATCACAATTTATCTTATCATTCAAAGTAACGGATCCTTTACCTTTTACCATATAGCTATAAACTCAAATTGTGCACTTCTCTAAGTCATTACTTCCAAAAGAATCCATGGATGGGAAACCTTGAGAAAGTGACCTAGATCTCCCTAGGCATGGAGTCACAAAGATGTGTATAGTGCTCTCAGCTAGAGCTATGAAGCATGCAACCTTGCTAGTAAACCACACAATGGGAGATTCAAAGAGACAAGGGAAAGAATGCCAATATCTTCAAGAATCAAGATGGAAATGCAATGCAACTATGCTAAGAATGAAGATGCAAGTAAGCTATGGAAATAAAAGTATTACAAGCCTTACTAATTAAGTTATGTGAGCTAAACTAGAACTTGAAAGGAAATCTAAACTAAGAAAGCATAAACATGAAGCTATGATGCAAGAATGAAAGCTAGAATGCAAGAAGATCTCCAAAGCTCCAAAGTCACCAAGAAATCCTACAGCATAAGATTAGTATTCAAAATTTGGGATCCTAGAATGAGAAAAGAGCTCTCCTTTTAAAGGAATTGAAAAGGAATGGACCATGGAGATTAAGAGGAAAAAGATTTAATCAAGGGTGGAGCTTGAAAGAGGAGCAATCCATGTGCACAAATCTCCTCCAATGAGAAAATAAGAGTTGTCTTTTGTGCCCCATATGAGACAAAAAGGCCTTTTCTTCTTTTTATAAAATAAGAATAATGCTTTATTTGTGCAACTTAGGATAAGAGGAAAAGCGGGGGCTTTTTATTTAATAAAAGGGGAGGGAATTCCTTTTGATTAAATAAAGACTTTAGGATAAAATGGTTAGCCCATATAATATAATCGAATAAGTAATAAAATTAGGATTTGATCAAGGAAATTGATATTGAATTGAAAATGTTGATTCAAGAAATTGATAAATTGCTGAATGGGGGCCCAAAGTCTAGGCGACCATTTTAGGGTGCATACATTTGCCCCTCTTTGACTAATGTGAGATCGATTTGGGATCACGTGTGGTCAAAGAATGGAATTGAAATTTGAGATCGATTTGGGATCATAAAAAAATCCAGATGTGTGTTTGACGGATGGGAACACATCAGGACAAAGATAAGATGATAAAGATAAGATGAAAGACAAGACCAACATACCTGTAAATAGGAAATTGTCAAGTCTCAAATAAGAGATAAGAATCTCAAGCAAGGTTTGATTGATAAAGTTGAATCAAGGATTGAAGTTGATAGGTACTGCCCCCTTGGAATTGAAATCAAAATTAGGTAGAGGAGAAATAGTAAATTGATAAATTTGATCAAAACACTAGAAATCATAATCGAAGATGAAAGAACAATAGGATAACCATCAAGCAGTGAAGATATGCCCCAGTTTGACTAGGTTTGACTAAAAAGGATATAGGATAAAAATGAAGTTAAACCTCAGAGAGATGAAGTGAATGAAAATGAATGAAAGACTAGAAGGTTGAAAGAGATGGGGATGAAGAAATGAAGATGCCCTAGCGAAGATCGAAGATCAGGCCTCAAATGGTCAGCCAACTGTTCATAAGAAGGGGAAATTTTGAAATGTGATTTTGACTATCAAGATGAACTCATATTTTGATTTTGATCCTGAAAATGGATCCAGGATGTTGAAATTAGCCAGGGGTGCAATTTTTGTGAAAATTGGTCAAAAAGTCAAAATGCTATAAAAGGGGGTAAAAAGGTCATTTTTAAATTCATTTGTCTTTTGTGATATTAAGAACTTTGAGAGCTCAGAGAGAGAAAAATGGCCCAGCAAGCTACGATTCCAGTCCATACACATTGATTCAAGTGCAGTCAGTTGCTCAACCGACCTCAGTATGGTGCCCCAGTAAGTTTTTAGAAAAACTCACTTTTTTGAGTCATTTATGAGCTATTTATGGCATTTAAAACATGTTTTTAATTGTTTTGAAGTATTTCAAATTTGATCATGTGAAAGTTCATATGACACTTTGAAAGTATCGCACACCTCAATACTCTTTATCATGTGATAGTTCGCAGGTCCACAAAGCATCATGCAACAGTTCAATCCAGTATCGCATGATACTGGATGAAATATCGTGTGATCTTGTGCAAACTATCACAAAGAAAAATAGTATCGCACTACTATTAAGGAAAGTATCACATGACACTATATCTAAAAATAGTATCGCACTAGTATAATAAGAAATATCGCATAGTGTTAATTTGAGCAAAATAACATGAGTCTACACAATTTTTTGTATTTAAGATTTCTTGTACTAATTTTAGACATCCATCATGATATGTTGTAACGTCTGGTTTGGGGTTATGGTTGGGAGGAGGATTTTTAGGCACTAATCATTAGAGCACTGAGAGTGACTAGGTTATGTTGCACGATAGATCTAGATACTCCTAGGAGAGAGGACCTCATCAGCATGGGATTCAGGTTTCTACTAGATATGCCCCATATTCAGGCAGATCATGGGTTACTGATAGCATTGGCTAAGAGGTGGCATAGTGAGCACAACACCTTTCATCTACCTACTGGAGAGATGATGATCACCCTAGAGGACGTCTATCGGATCCTCCAAGTATCTAGTCATAGCGATCCAGTGAGTATAATCATGTTTCTAAATCTGCATAGATGTAAAGTTTCCATATGATAGAAACTGACATGATTTTCTATTGACACAGGTATACTATGATCAAGATCTGACCAAGGGGCGACAGGCCATCCAGGACATGTTCCAGGATATCACCATCATTGATAGACACCTCAGTTGGGACCGGCTGATGGAGGAGTTTGGTCATGATTTTTTGGTTCCATGCATAGTGTGCTCGATAGTAGCATAGGCCTTGATCACAGATAGGAGCCAAAGGGGATTCCCATTGGGCTAGGGTAGATTAGTTGCTGACTTGGTAGCACACCCTCGACGGATGGCGTGGGGCTAAACTATCCTAGCCAATATGTATCATGAGCTCCATGAGATAGTCTACAGGGATAGAAGGACATGGGCGTGTGGTGTTGTTCTAGCGCAAGTATGGGCATGGGAGCACATTGTTGTTGTGCACCCACATGTGCAGCCTAGGGAGTGGAGATGCCCCTATATCTATAGGTACATTGGATTCATTAGCTATCCCCATAGTGGAGACCTTACTTATTATAGGAGGCTCCTAGATGAGCTCACATCATTTGAGTGGAAACCATACAGGGCCTGTGAGCAGTGGAGTGACCAAGAGTGGGAGCTAGGATATATGCTATGTAGCCAACCACTACTAGGCCACCATTCTGAGATTTTTGAGTGCTTTTTTATCTCCCGGGTATGGAGGTAGTTTGGACGGTAGTAGAGGGTACCCACAAAGACTACCACATATGCCCAGGCCAGGGATGAGGAGGGACAGGGATGGCTGCCAATGTTGGACTACTAGCAGGCATCACAGGAGAATACAGAGATATGTAGGGAGCCATGGGATTACCTTCTTGATATGGCAGATATAGGTGTAGATGCAGCCTACAGGGCAAAGTGGCAGAGATAGCCATTCCCATGTTTTATTGTTCCTGAGGCACAGCCTCCGGCATAGGTTGGTGATGGGAGTGATGGAGATGGGGGAGACAAGGGAGGGAGGGGAGTGGATAGGGGATAGGGATCTAGATCAGGTGGTCAAATATGGTCATAAAGAGAAGTTTCTAATGATGAGGGAGATGATGTAGTGAGACTAGTTCATCGACAAGTGGATGCAGGATAGGACCAGCCTGCAAAGAGGGGAGGAGGGGAGGATCTTAGGGCTAGAGTGTAGGTTTTGGAAACTGAGATCTAGCAGCTCAAGATCATGATTGTTATGTGAGATCAGTAGCTAGCAAATGTATGAGCCAAGATAGATCGGTAGGAGAGGGCAGCACAGGCTGACGCTGCAAAGATCCAGAGAGAGGCGGCATGAGTGGTCTATTATCATGGTCTATATATAGCAGTTGTCCCTATGGCACAAAGAGTGCCACTCTACTCTGAGAGGGAAAGCCGATCTAATTTGGTACCAGATAGAGTGGCAGCACCACCTCCACCACCACCACGTGATGGGGAGAGTCAAACTTAGGTCTAGGGTGTTTAGATGTATAGAGTCATATCTTGGGACGTCATCAAGTTTTTGGATCCCACATTTTATTTTGTATCATGACATACATATATATATGATATTTACTATATTTGTAATGTATCTTGTATATTTGTCCCACTTGTGATGGATGTTTCAATTTTATTGTCTTGTTATATTGCTCATATATATGATGTATGCTGATATATGCTCATGTATAATCTCTCTCATAGATGTATGTTTAGTTCTCATGTTTATGATGTAGACTCATGTTTCTAAAAATGATCTCTTTATGATATAGATATGATGATAATATTAACCCCTTGTGATGATAGGAAAAGGATGTGATATGAAAGACAAGGAGTGAAAGACATGATCGAGAAAAAGAGAAAGGTGAGCACAGTTGACTGACAAGTTTGTGAAAGATGAAAGGAGACCTCTCTCCATATGAAAGATGCAAAACTAAACTAACATGAACCTAAAAATGCAAGCTACTATGAAAAGTGGTTTACTTGCAAGGTTACAAAGCTATTAGACTCTAATATTCATCATCGAGCGTTATTGGTAGCATCACAAGATCATACAATACATACTAGTATAACTATGTGAATCTGAATATGATCTATATTAGATAGGTATGTGGGAATCCCACCTAAGCATCAAAGACATATAGGTCTAGATGACTAGTGCAATGAGGTTTCCTAAGTTTAATATGGCAAGATTATACTCACATCAAGACACAAGGAAAGTCAAGATGGCTATAAGTATGCACTTGCGAAAAAAAGTCAAGGATAATACATTGTACATCCTAGTGTCAATTGGAACAAGCAAAAATGCTAATGACAGTTAGGGCCAACAAAATATACCCACAAGTAGAAGAAGAAATAAAACATGTCCACGTGCCCCCAGTCTTCTAGCTCAACATCATCGAAAAATATTAGGGAGAGAACACTCATCAAAGAAATCATCATAGACAACACACAAAGAAATAAAGTCAAACAAGTCTCAGCGAGTCGAGTGTTTAAGTGCGTGTGTGTAGGTGATAGAGTCAAACTTTGAGTATCACATCTGCCAGTAGAAAATATCATATCATGCTAGACTCCGGGTAAGATATCTGATAAGTGATGAGAAACACTTGATGCTAGGGTAGTGTTGAAAAAAACAATTCGGGTGGTGTTGAAAAACACCATTTGTAAGATGTCCTAAAGACCAATGCATCCAAGAGACCAAAGCTAACACAGTTATGCCCCCTAGACAAAGACAAAGACCAATTCCAAACCAAGGCAACAAGGAAAAGGCATGATGGAGATAGGCTAAGTGTCGAGGACGCATGCTAAGAAACAAGGGTGCAAAGGCCTCAAGTAGCACCTATTTCCAGGTTTTCACCAAGGCACCTTTTCTATTTTTTTGAATTTTTTTGAATTTTTTATTTTTTTTATTTTTTTCAAGACTTTATATGCTTTTTAGGATTTTTTCAGCATCATATATGAATTTTTTTGGAAATTTTTTTAGGATAAATAAATATGTACAAAGGATGACCCTAGACAGAATAGGCATCATGGATAGAACTTTTTCAGGTGCAAGACATTTGTTATCACTATCCTCAAATTTCTCATCCTCATGCTAAAAACTTTGAAAAAATTGGTTCTTAGGCCCGATTGTCAAGTTTTAATGTTAAAACCCTAAGTTTGATGGAAGCCCTAGCTGGTCTTAGCATTGTGATATTTTTATGTTACTTTTTGGCTCACTAACTCTCCAAATATGCATGTTCTATTTTACACCCCTTTTAAGTCACCACTTTATATGTTATATTGTTAGGTTGTCAAATGGGATACCTTTTTAATATTTCTTTCAAAGCCTAAGTTTCCCATAAATTTTCCTAAGCGACTAACTCTTTAAAAATGAGTGGATGTCGTTAAATCTCAAGGCTCCCTATTGTCAAAATTTTTGACATGAGCTCTATCGACAAGTGGACATCTATCTCGGCGGGCCCGTCTTTGGTGTTGTGTTGGTGATTTAAACTAAGTAGTGCATCAACGGCTGTCATTATACTGTTGGGTCGAGATGATTCTTTTTTAAGCGTTGCACTATAGCGACAAGTGTTTGATCAAGCTTTACTAATAGTAGCAAGATTTCTAACATGATAGTCTCAATGGCATGTTTTTCAGGATGACACCTATCTTAGGTATGTAAGAACTGTGGGGTCAGACTTTTCAAGGGGTAAAACACCAATTGATCTTACGGTTGTCGTTATACCACTAATGGAAGATGTGAAGTATTTAAGCTTCATGGTATAGCGATGACCATTCAATGTTGTATGATGGACGAGATGGTGAGTGGGTCCTAAATTACCATGTCACTCTAACATGTGTGTTTTTTATTGGTTGAAATAAGTATGATGTGGTGGTTAATAGGGTATTTGATATTAAAGAAGAAATAGAGAAAGGGCACGCCCACCTATTCTTGTAAACATGGCATCTTTTGATTCAACAAAAATTTAAGTGATGTGTTATAGCAGGGCTGACCTTCTCAGATGGTTAAGGTTCAACAAGATCTCAAGGTTTTCGCTATACTACTGAGGTAAAGTGCATGATTTTTAAGGTCTACGGTATAGTGACAGTCGTTGATCTTGTTTAAAGATGAGGACTGAAAGGTGGGTCCTCTGTCGCTAGGTCATGATGACATGATCATTTTTTATTGGCTGAAGGTAGGAGGTGACCTGTCAGGTTGTCGATATACTTGACACCAAGGATAAAGTTACAGTTTTCCACCTATTGATCTGTCTGACATGGCATTTGTTGATTCGATGAAGATTTCAAAAGAGAAGGTGGGGTCATTGCTTCGGGAAAAGATAAAATGCTATGAGTTGGAAAGAATCTTGTGGTTGTCGTTACACCGCTGAAGGAAGATGCTCAAAATCTACGCCCGCACTTTAGTGACAAGATGACACCTGTCCACTCCAATCAAGGTAAAGTTAAGTTTTTCTTTTCCCACATGGTTAAATTAAGCTGTTCTCATTGGCTGGGAACTAGTTTGGGGAAATTAAAAGGGAGGTTGTGCAGCTATTTTTTTTTATCATCCGATATGCTGAAAAGGAAACAATATCAACGATCTGAATTCATTTTTTTCTTTGTGACATTGCTCACATCCTGTGAGTGCTAAGGCTACAAATTTTTAGTAATGGCAGACTTAATGAGCTATGTTTGAATGAATTCTAAATGGTTCACAACATTATATACCCTAAATTTGATTGTTGTTTGCTTTACCACTCTCATAAGCATTTTGGCAAATTGGATTGTCCTCTAGAGTGATATCAAGTGAAGGTTTTTAGGTGCCTAGTAGGTCATAATTTTTTGAACTCAAGAATTGTTTGAAGTCTATGAAGGAATTGTGGGAGGAATTATGTTACTTGTTGATATTTTTAGGGTTTCTCTTGGGTATGTATATATTGTTCTAAAAAGCCCTAGTTTGAAATGCCACCAAAGAGGGGACTATCTGGGATGACAGAGTATAAAGATAGGGGTGTCTTTGAAAGCTTAATGCAATTGCTTCCGCATTCACATAATGGGGCAGCTAGATTCAAAGAATTGGTTCCCAAGAACCCTAGGGATTATGTAAATAGTGGGCTTCATGACAGAGGGAACTGGATGAGAGATGCTAGGGTGGGAGAAGATTATAATGGCCTCATTTTGTTCAAAGTAGCTTACTCATAGAGGAATTACTATGCCCCCCTTGGCAACATATGGTAGTTTGATATTGGAAAGTTGGTAGTTCCTGGAGTTTTTATGGATGCAGAATTATTGATTCAAATTGCTAAGTGCTACGATCCTGTGACAAAGTGTGTCCAGGATGTAAATGGAGATAACCTTATTAGTATCACAGAGGAAGAGATTAGGGAGGTCTTCTCATTGAATGACCCTTCTATTGGGTTAGAGAAAATAGATTTTACAAGAATTCACAGAGGTATATGAAGCCCAGAAGGATTATTTGAGGATAGGGCCTCTAAGGGATTTTTTAGACCAGATTGGATCCATGTGTGTTATCAGCCCAAGTACACTGGAGCCTTTCAGGATGGATTTATTCAATAAAAGAGCACAAGTTTTTTAAAAGTCTTTGACTTTAATCCTAGGGCATGATGAGCCCACTCATATGCCAGGTCCATATATGTTCATGATGGTGCAATCACTACATCCCCAATTCGCATTAATCTTTGACTTTGCCTCTCACTTGGCTAACCTAATCCATGAGGGATTGATGGGGATAAAGAACATGAAGGTTAGTAGGCCCTTTGGATGGTATTCTATGCTTATGCATATGTTCTTGTACAAGGGTGAGTAGTTTTTCAGCTCAACAGTAAAAATTGTTAAGGAAAGAAATGGTGAAACCCTTCCAATTCAATTGTGGAACACAACTTTATCATGGGATAGATTTGATGCCAATTTTATTGCCTTTGATAGGGATTTTTCTTCAAGACTTAGGACACTATTATTTTTTGACAATCCTAGAATCCCAAGGGAGTTACTAAGATTAATTAGACCAAAGGAATACTGTTAGGACATTACTATAGTCCATAATTTTTGGGATATCATATTATATCATGTTTCTATAGTTTTTAGAGTTTATGGTTGCAGGAAGGCACCTTACATTTTTCCCTACCAAGTCCCACTAAAGGTAGGATATGCTAAAATTCTGAGGTAGATTGGTGACCTACAAGAGAATCCCGTTACTGGTAAAGGAAGAGGGACTTTCGTCCCTAATATTACAATTTCTCATCAGTATGTTATTACCAAGGGAGGATGGGTACATTTGAACCCAGTATTACAACCCTATAGAATGCCTAAAGCTACATCAACATGTGTAGATAATGAGGGTTTCCTATCAGGAATGTTTAGAGATAAGATTAGGTGTGCTCTTATGGAGCACCAATTCAATTTTCCTGAGGATATAATAAGAAATGAGTTTGACCTCCAAACTCAAGAAATAAAGAAGGAGAAATGGGTGATCTACAAGAAGACTGTAGATTTCATTAAAAATTTTGATAGAGCTTATGATCCATTAAAGGGTTTTGATCCATGGGCAAGATAGGTAGAGGCTATTATGGAGCATTTTGAAGGCATCATGCATGAAGTGAATGAGAAGAGGGCTGCTATGAGCAAGACAGGCCCTAAAAGAGCTAGGCAAATTTTGAGTCAGCCAGGATATGTAAAATTGACCCCAAGGGGAGTCTATACTATGAAAAAGAGAAGTGGGTACACTATTCTCTTACCAACACAACAGAGAGGTGAGGATATTCCTTCTACTTCAAGAGGAAAGAGGCCTATGAATGATCCAAAAATGCAAGGACCCTCTCCAAAGAGGCAAAGACAAGAGGGGTCAGTATCAAAACAAAATGTATACTCTCCCTCTCAATCCCCTTTACATTTAGATGAACATGGGGTAGCATAATAGTTGGTACAGATGAGGAATGAGGGAAACATTTTTGTTTCCAATGATGAGTTGCAAGAAGGAATGCCAGAGGCACCTAAGAAGGTTGCAATGGACCTTACTATTACTGAATTTGAGGGTAAACAAATTGACCCTATTTTAAAACAAGCTAGTGACTCTTTTGTTGTTGATCACAAATTTGTTAAGACTAGGGCATTTTTCCAATTTTTGTGGAGAATGAAAATAAATCAGTTCAAAGAAATTTGTGAGAAGAAGAAAGAAGATTTCCCTGATAGGGACATATTAGAGATAGAAACTGAAACCAAGGGAGAAATGATGAAGCAGTTTGAAAAGATTACTCCTGAGCAGGGAAGGGCTGTGGTCCATACTACAAGGGTGCTGATTTTGCCAGAGTGGGATATTGTTGATGCAATAGTCTTTGATCAAGTTAGGAAGAGCAAGGTAAAGACTCTTGCTACTACAAAATAGGCACAACAAGCTACTAGGGGAATTGCTTTTTCAGAAGATCATGCAGCCTTGGTAATGTGGTCCCTTAAGAGGGAAGAAGACAAAGGAAAAAGAGAGGCTCTCTCTATAGAATATGTAGGAAATCCGTTGGTACAAAGAGTAGGTGATACTTTTGGTGTAGAAGCTTCAAACCTAATTTTGGAGACTAGCAATTTTAATTTCAAAGTGGCAGAGAAAGATGCACAAGAAAAAGAAGAGCTGAGGCTCAAATTTGAAACTATGCTCAAGTCCTACAATGAGCTCAAGATAGAGCTGATCCAAAAGGACAAGTTAATTGCTGAGTTATCAGGACCGCAAGATCATAGGTCACCACAACTAATGATAGCTGACAAACCTATAGTGGCTTCATCATCTAGCCCTATCATTGAGTTTCCACCATTTCCCTACCCAGAGACACATTTAGATGCAAGACTTAGTTGAGAGAAGCAACAATTTCTTGAGGAAACCAATCACTTCAAAAGGAAGAGGAAAGAATTGGATAGGATAAGGGAAGAATATTTGAAAGATAAGAGCCTGTTAAAGAAAGAATATGAAGACAAGGTGATAGAAGCTGTTATGCAGTTTGCTACAAACTTGAATCCCACAATCTTGTTTGACCATGCTAGAAGGCTAAAGGTATTACTCACATCATTGGATAAATATAAGAGTGAGTTTGAACTAGTTTTAAAGAAATGGATTGAGAGATCTCCAAATGTGAGATTGTTTAGATTATTGTCTAAATCTCAAAATGTTCCTAATCCACTAATCAAGCCATTGCACCAGAATGTGAAGAAGCTAGTGGAGCATGACATACTCTTACGTGATTTTGAGAGGAAGTCAAATTTGATGAAGAAGGAATTGACACTTCCCAGTTGTGACTTGATCCCAGGGGTTTTCAAAAAGAATGGTGAGCTCAAAGAATTAAACAAGTGGTGAGCACATATCGATGATGACTTCTCTGCTAGGATGACTAGCATTTTGACCCTAGAGAATATTTTATTCTCTATTCATACTATTGAGACTCTAATTTCTTTTAAACCTAAGTTCTATTTTATTTAGCAAGAGATTAGTCAATTGGAGGTCAAGTGGGGAAAGTTGTCTTGCAAAAATGCAGAATTTGCAAGTTTTGAGTTCCCAAGTGAAGAGGTGTACGACAAGTGGAGGTATCAGTACATACCTCATGTAGAAAAATTAAATAGTCCACCAACCTCTTGAAACAAGTGAAAATAGTTACTTTTTGAGTCATCAGGGTTGTTGAGATGCAGAAAGGCATTTATTGCAGGATTAACAGTAGAGATATTATAATCAAATTTGTTGAAAGAATCCGAGGATAGAATTGAAGACATAAAGCAAGGTGGCTCATCTACAAAATATCTCACCTATTTGATCAATGTATTTATTGTAAACCCAATAGGGTTGTTGTAAAGTTTTTAGGTTAGGAATTTTTTAAACCCTAGAATGATCGGTAGCTTGTTGCATTTCCTTGTATATAAAGGATTTTCCATGATCATTCTAGGAATTGAAAGTTTAGGTGTTGAAAAGATAGAAATTTTGAAACACTAGCCCTCAGTTGAGGATTGTAACTTTTTGTATTATTTTTCATCAAGAAATAGAGAAGAAGTACAAGTTTTTGCTACTATTTTGCAAGCTTACTATTGAAAATATGATGTATACAATGTTCAAGGTTATAGTTAATACAAATCTCAAATCTTTGTCTCTCCTTTGAGTTTATTCTATGAATCTTTAAATCTTTATGAGATTTATATGTATGTATTTGGCTTTGAGTTCTGATCTAGGGTTGGATTAAATATTGCTCAGGGTGGGATACATGTTTATTTAATTTATTTAAGGATTCTCTATAAGTAGGAAAGAGTTGGGGTGTTTGTATTTATGTTTAAAAGACCAGTCATTCTCACAATATCTTTGTATTCATTCTATCTTCTAATATTTTTCCCAATGGATAGGGCACTGGCCTATATTTTCCTATCTTTTCTTTGTGGGGAATGATCAAAATCTTGTAATCCTAACACATATAATCAATACCAGTCTTTTACATTTTTATGAGTTGTTTTACCCAGTGATAGAGAGTCAATGAATAATAGGTTGTTATTTAGTACTTTCTCACTATCATCTGTTGTAAGATCCAATATTAAGTAAGGAATAGAGTTAAATTTATTGGATCAAGTGTACCCACCTTGGTTTTGCAGAGCCAGAAGTGAAGAGGGCAGTCTTGTCCCTATAGTTGGTCCAGTTGCTTATAGATTTCCCATATTTGGAATTAACCACTCCTTAACATTAGTCGTAAGCATATTGGTATCTCATGGAGTGTAAAATATTTTGAAGAACCAACAAGATGGTGAATCTATTAGGGAAGTTGTAAAAATTTGTATGAAATAATGCAGGTACAAGTTGAGCTAGACTCCTGGCGTACTTATTTACAAAACCAGTTAGTTGCCTTACACACAGAGTTGATTCCTTTTTAAATTTTTGCCTACCCTTCCTATTTGTTTAAAATCATAGAAAATCCCATTTAGCTTGGGTGGTGACTCTAAAACATCTCTATACTAGTGCTTAATAAAACATTATTATATCACAATGAGTTTCAAAAATACAAGGTCCTAAAGGAAGGAACACCCAGAAGAAGGTTTACAGGGTGAGCTTCCAGCCACATCTAGATGAGGTCAAGTTAGAAGAGAAAAAAATAATAATGACATGTCTCTTACCTGGAAGCAAAATGGAAACTCAAGAAAATAAAGTCTTGCTCCTCCTAGTCAAGAGGGAAATGCCTTAGAATATGAGGAGGTAGTTGATCTAGACCTAAATCAATATGAGGATTATTATTCCCCCACAGAAAGAGAGGGTGAAAGGTTACCCCACAACAAGAAGATAATCCCTAGTAGATAGTATGGAGGGAAGAGGAGATCTAGAAGTAAAAGTAGGAGTGGACAAGATTTTGTCCCCCCTTCACCCTTGGTTCATTATTGCCCCAAGGCCTCCATGAGTCTCAAGATCAAAAAGAAGAGCCTCAAGCACAACAGGTTGAATCTAAAATGAATTTACCTAATTCTGAGGAGATATTTGAGGAATTATATGAATTGGAAAGGAGAATTCATGAACAAGCAGCTATTAGGAAGAAGAGAGAAAAGGAAAAAGAAGAAAAAATTAGGCATGCCATGATAAGGGCTGACCAATTAAAAAAATAATTGCTAAATTTAGAAGCTATAAATTATGTTCCCATTCCTGAATAGACAAGTGAACAGCCCATTGTCCAACAGGTCTTTGAAATAAAGAATCCAAGGGATAAGGGAAAGTAGAAAGCAGTGGGCATTTCAATTAATGAGCTTGTAGGCCCTAAATTTCCCATAGATTCCACTTTAAGATTGGAAGCAAACCTTGAAAAGGCCAAAAGGGAATAGGAATTGCTAGCTAAAGAACTAGAAAAGGTAGAATTGGAAGCTTCGACACTATAAATGAAAAAGAAGATTGATTTTCTTAGACGGTCTACAGGACCCACTAACTTTGTTAATTATATTGTTACACAAGGAGCAGATGTTGCAAATTTAGCAAATTAGACAACTGGTGTTTCCCCACCAGGAGGATTCAAAATTTCTACCATGACAAATACTAATGCATCTACATCTCAGGGTGCTGGTTTTTTTAATACAGGGGTTATACATGAAAGATGCAAATAGTTGGTTTTTACTAGCATCCCTGAATACCCTAACCCCATCCCTGAAGAAATTAGGAAGAAACTTCCTAAATTCACTGGAAGCAATGTTGTCACTTGTGAGGAGCACCTAAAAATTTTTATTGATGTGATTGATGATTATAACATTGTGCCTAATGATGTTATCATTAAATTGTTTGTACAATCCCTAATAGAAGATTCAAGGGATTGGTTCAGGGCTTTGCCACATGGTAGCATAGGTTCATGGGATCAACTTAGGTATTGTTTCAAGGAATAGTATGGGGATAAAACACATGAGGGTTTTATGTTAAATGAATTTAATAACATTAAGAATAATTTCAATGAGGATGTTGTTGAGTTTAATGTTAGATTCCAAAAGGCCATGCATAAAATTTTGCAAGTCATCAGATTGGATGATATAGTATGTCTTGTCACCTATTTAAATGCCTTTGATTATAAGATGGGCTACCTTTTGAGAGATAAAAACCCAAGGAGTCTTGTTGAAGCTTACAAACTAGTTGTGAATATAGAGAGTAACCGAAGAATTTCAGGAAAGTTGGGAAGAAGGGAAGATAACAAATCACAATTGTTCAATAGAAAGGATCCAGGAAAGCCTATGAGTGTAAAACCTAAGGATGATGATAGCTTAAAAAAAATCTTGAAAGAAATAAAGGACTTAAAGCTTGGTGAGAATAGAAATAATAAAGTTGTAGGAGGTGATAAGCTTGCCTTTAATAATTTCAACAAATTGCGAAGAATGCAGAAGTACCCATATAATACTCGGTGGAAAGATGGGAAGCCTATTCTTCCTAGAAGAAAGGATAAACCAAATGATAGGACCCCTGATCCATTACAAAGGAACTCAATGAATGTGGTGGAAGATGTCCCATGGTGTATCATTTTTCAGTCACCACATGATCC
The DNA here is from genome assembly GCA_027943335.1 of Chamaecyparis obtusa. Taxonomy (NCBI): domain Eukaryota; kingdom Viridiplantae; phylum Streptophyta; class Pinopsida; order Cupressales; family Cupressaceae; genus Chamaecyparis; species Chamaecyparis obtusa. Next base: position 436,144 of record BSBK01006779.1, read on the forward strand.
CAATTATTGTAATGAGGAACAGCCTTACGATGACCAGGGATGTGGAATGATTTCCTCCCATGTTTGGGATGAAGTTGACTCTGCTGAAGAGGATGAAAATCAAGATATCTTCAATTCTCATACTAAAGCTGAATCATACCATCAACAAGTTTTTTCAGATGAAGATAGCGAGCCTGATAACATCCAGTGCAATGTTTTGAAAATTAACGAGACAATTGTTTTGAGAAGGCCTTCTGATGAGGAAATTGACTTGATAACAGCTCAGATATGGTTACTCAAGCTAAAACAAATTACAACCTAAGAAATAGAGTAGTTGGTAATCCAAATTAGAAGCCTACTGGTATTTTCATCAAGAAAATAGACAAAGATGTAAAGACATCACCAAATAAGTTAAAGGATGTTGATGTTGTTGATAAGGTCAAAGTAAAGAAAAATGCTAAGCCTAACATTATTTATAAGGTAAAATCCAAACCCACAGTTGAGGTTGTTCCAACTTTGCAGAAAGAGGATGGAGTCCATATTAAAAAACTTGTAGACATATCCATCTAGGAGATTGATAAAGAAGTTGTAAGTATGAAGCCTAATGTCTCTGATACAAAATATGTTCCAATTGATATGAGCAAATTGTTGTCACAAATTATTGTCAAAGTCCCATTACTGGAAATGATGAGAATAGAAGAACATAAGGAAAAGGCCCTAAATTGGGTAAATGGCGTGGTATCCATAGACTCTCAAAAAAGAGAAAAGGTTGAGAAACAAGTAGCAACTATGAATGATGAAAATGAAAATTGTAATGAGGAGATTGTTTCTGAAATTCCACAAATTTATTTGGATGCAAATGTTGTTAGTACTACAGCAGGAATAGTTGATCCTTTCTTTTTGACTCTGCAGATAAATGGAAAGTTGCTAAAAATTTGTATGATTGATTCTGGAGCATCAAACACTATTATGCCTACTGAGGTCATGAAAAAATTAGGATTAAAGGTGGACACACCTCATGGTAGATGTCAAGCAATGGATTCAAGGGAAGTACTAGTTGTGGGTACTATCAAGGCTCTACCTTACAGACTGGCTGCATACCCCAGCAAACAATTGACCATGAGTGTCTTGGTAGTGGATATTCCTCCTCAATATGGAATGTTACTATCAAGGAAGTGGAGTGCTTCTATGGGAGGTAGCATACAGTGTGATTTGTCATTTTCCACTTTTAACTTTGAGGGATAGAATATTAAAGTTTGTAGAGAACTTAGAACTCCACATATGATTGAAGAAGAAGAAGACACCATGAATTGTTTTCTTGACACTGACATTAATGCTTTCAAAGTCCAAGGTAAAGATTATGAGGATAATATTGAAAATACACATAAGTCAGAAAGCCATGAGGGATGGATTGATCTTGACAGTTTGTGGACCATGTATTTTGATGGTGCCAATAGCAAGGAAGAATCTGGAGCTGGAATATTGCTCATATCTCCAAATGGTAAAACTTTCAAATTCTCCTTTACTTTGCTATTCTCATGCACAAATAATGTTGTAGAATATGAAGCTCTATTGATAGGTCTAAGGTTGGCATCAAGGCATGGCATAAAATGTTTAAAAGTAGTAGGTGATTCTAAGCTAGTTGTTTCCCAAGTTAGATCAAAGTATGCTTCAAAAAATTAGAAATTAAAGAAGTATAGGAATGCAGAATGGGATGAGATTGAAAACTTTAGTGCTTTTAACATTTGTTGGATGGAAAGAAGTCAAAACAAAATGGCAGACTTGTTTGCTAGTGTGGCCCGTAGACCTGAAGATGTTACATTCATAGATATATCCAATATAGAGGTGCAAGCCAAGCCTTCCATCCATGATAATGTAGAGAATTGGCAGGTTTTCTCTAATGACCAAGACATATTAAGATTTCTCCAATGTGAGTCTCATTTTGGTGATAGAGAAATAGATTTTAGTACTTATGTTGATACAGTGAATGGTAAAGATGTCATTTTTGGGAAAGAGGTTTTGCAGTTGAAATCAAATAGAGTTCCCAAAGGATTAGTTTCTCTTGAAAGGACATTTGACGATAAGGACAAAACTTTTTCTACCAATACTGATAAAACCAATGAGCTTGAAGAAATAAACTTGGGCACAAGAATAGTACCCAAGAAGGTTTATATAGGTAAGTGTTTGTCCCCAAGAACTAGGAAAAATTTGATTGATCTTCTCAAAAAATTTAGGCATGTTTTTGCTTGGTCTTATGAAGATCTCAAAGCTTATAGAGAGGACCTCTTTCAACATGAGATTCCACTAAAAGAAGGCACAAAACCTTTTAGACAGAAATTGAGACCTGTTAACCCTACCTTGGCACTTGAAATGCAGGGTGAACTCAGGAAGATGATTTATACTAGAATAATCAAGCCTATTAGGCACTCCACTTGGGTTTCAAATTTGGTGCCTGTTAGAAAGAAGAATGGTGACATTAGGCTTTGTGTTGATTTTAGAAATCTTAACATAAATTCTCTAAAGGATAACTATGGATTACCAAATATGGAGAACATGTTGCAAAAGGTCATTGGGTCAGAATTGATGTCTTTGATGGATGGCTTTTTTGGTTACAATTAGGTTATGGTTAAGGAAATAGAATAATTTAAAACTACATTTACAACCCCATGGGGGACATATGTTTATGTAAGGATGCCTTTTGGGTTAACTAATGCTGGTGCCACTTTTCAAAGGGCTATGGATGTAGCCTTTGCAAATTTCATTAATAGATTCATGGTGATATATCAAGATGATCTGACAGCTTTCTCAGCCAAGGAGGAACAACATTGCCAACATCTAGAAAAGATTTTCATTAGAGCATTAGAGTATGGGGTTTCTTTGAACCCAAAGAAGTGTGCTTTTGGTGTGGTAGAGGGAAAACTTCTAGGGCATATTGTTTCAAAGGATGGAGTGAGGATAGACCCTGAAAGGGTGGAAGCTATTGATAAAATATCTCTACTCAAGAATATCATGGGAATTCAGTCCTTTTTAGGACAAGTCAATTTCTTGAGGAGATTTATTACAAACTTTGCAGAAATTAGCATTCCCATATCAAGAATGTTAAAAAAGGGAGCAAAGGTTGAATGGAATGTGGAAGCAATACAAGCTTTTAATGATATTAAAAGGGCTATTAAGCATGCCCCAATTTTGAAAACACCAGATTATAGAAAACCTATGCAGATCTTTTCCTTTGCATCTGCCCATACTGTTGCAGCAATACTATTACAGAAAAATTTTGATGGTTCTGAACAACCTATTTCTTTTTTCAGCAAGACCTTGCAGGCAGTAGAATTAAACTATGATATCATTAAGAAGCAAGCTTATACCTTAGTGAAAGCTATTAAAGCATTTAGGTGTTATCTGGTTGGAGCCACAGTGGTTGCCTATGTTCCAAGTGCTGCAGTCAAGGATATCTTGGTCCAGCAAGAAGTCTCAGGAAGAAGATGTAGATGGATCAATAGGATTCAAGAGTTTAATATTGACATTCACATTACAAAGCTGGTAAGAGGGTTGGGCCTAGAAAATTTTATGGCCCAAAGCAATCTAAATGTAAACCAGATAAATATATTGGAGGAGGATCAAAGACCTTTTGTGTGTAACATGGATTTTTATGAGTGGTACAAAGATATTGTCAAATATTTGCAAAAGATGGTTTTATCCCCTGGATTAGATGATAACAAGAAAAGAACTATTAAGCTTCATTCCATAAGGTATGAAATTATAAGTGGTGAGTTATGGTGGAGAAGCAATGAGGGTGTCTTGCTTAGATGTGTAGATCAGGATAAGGCCAAGCTTTTGATGGATGAAATGCACAATGGGATTTGTGGAGGACACTATATGGAAAAGGCTACAACCCAAAAGATCATCAGGACAAGTTTTTGGTGGCCATCACTTTTCAAAGATACCCATCAGTTTGTAAAGAGGAGTGACCCTTGTCAAAGATTTGTAGGGAAATTGAAATTTAGTGGAAACTTGCCTCTCAAACCTATTACTGTTTAGGCTCCTTTCCAAAAGTGGGGTATGGATTTCATTGGTAAAATCCCTAATAAGTCTAGTGATGGGAATTCTTATATCTTGGTAGCAATTGATTACTTCACCAAGTGGGTTAAAGCAATCCCTTCAAGAAGAGCAACTAGTAAGGTGGTAACAGATTTTATGATGCAAAATATCCTTACAAGATTTGGTTGCCCAGAAAACATGGTGGTTGATAATGCAATGTGCTTTAGGTCAAATGAGTTTGTTGACTTTTTTCAAGACAATGGTATTAAAATCTCATATTCATCTCCCTACCATCCACAGGGCAATGGCCAGGCAGAATCTAGTAACAAGAGTTTGATTAAAATTTTGAAAAGAGTATTGGACAAGAATAAAAGGTCCTGGGATTCCAAGTTGTTAGAGGCCTTGTGGGCTAACAGGGTTACAATAAAGAAAGAAATAGGGTGTGCTCCTTTTGACTTGGTATATGGGATTAATGTAAGATTACCCCAAAATAATTTTCTACAGATGTATCAATTCATATAGACATATGATGATGATATGGAGGAAGATATGACTATTAGAATAAATGATTTCATTTAATTGAATGAGATAAGAAATGATGCACATGTTAAAAATGAGAAGATGCAAGCCCAGTGCAAAGTCTTGTATGACAAAAGGACTACTCAGAGAAATTTTACAAGTGGTGACTTGGTCCTGATGTGGAATGCAAGATTAGAAGATAAAGGAAAGCATGCGAAATTTGATCCCATTTGGTTAGGCCCATATATCATTGAAGAAAAATGGGGAACAAGTTCATATGTATTGAAGAATTTAACAGGAGAGCTCATGGAATTGTCAGTTCATGGTCAATTCTTAAAAAATTATTTCTCTTAAATGTTTTTGTGAGTCTCTATGTAGATTTAGATTTAGGGTTTTGTATGCAATTCTGTTTGCCAGTCAAAATTTTGTTCTGCTCTGCTCTTCCAGGAGATTCTAGTTTCCTTGTTGTATCTGCAGGAGATACACATCCCCAAGCATGAGCCACTGTTATCACTATCCTCAAATTTCTCATCCTCATGCTAAAACCTTTCAAAAAACTAGTTCTTAGGCCTGATTGTCAGGTTTTAAGGTTAAAACCCTAAGTTTGATCGAAGCCCTAGCTAGTCTTAGCATTGTTATATTTTTATGTTACTTTTTGGCTTACTAACTCTCCAAATACACATGTGCTATTTTCCACCCCTTTTAAGTCACCACTTTATATGTTATATTTTTAGGTTGTCAAACGGGATACCTTTTTAATATTTCTTTGAAAGCCTAGGTTTCCAGTAAATTTTCCTAAGTGACTAACCCTTTGAAAATGAGTGGCTGTCATTAAATCTCAAGGATCCTTATTGTCAAAATTTTTGACATGCAATCTAGCAACAAGTGGACATCTGTCTTGGCGGGCCCATCTTCGATGTTGTATTGGAAATTTAAATCGAGTAGTGCATCAATGGTTGTCATTATACCATTGGGTTGAGATGATTCCTTTTTAAGCGTCGTGGTATAGCGAAAAGCGTCCGATCAAGCTTTACTGACAGCAGCAGGATTTCTAACATGATAGTCTTAGTGGCATGTTTTTCGAGATGACACCTATCTTAGGTGACGTAATAGCTATGGGGTCAAACTTTTCAAGGGGTAAAACACTGATTGATCTTACAGTTGTCGTTATACCACTAATGGAAGATGTGAAGTATTTAAGCTTCACAGTATAGCGATGACCATTCGATGTTGTATGATGGACAAGATGGTGAGTGGGCCCTAAATTTCCATGTCACTCTGACATGTGTGTTTTTTATTGGTTGAAATAAGTATGATGTGGCGGTTGACAGGGTATTTGATATTAAAGAAGAAATGGAGAAAGGGCCCACCCACCTATTCTTGTAAATGTGGCATCTTTTGATTCGACAGAAAGTTAAGTGATGTGTTATAGTAGAGCTGGCCTTCTCAGATGGTTAAGGTTTGACAAGATCTTGTGGTTGTCAATATACTGTTGAGGTAAAGTGCATGATTTTTAAGGTCTGTGGTATAGCGACAGTCGTTGATCTTGTTTAAAGATGAGGACAGAAAGGTGGGTCCTCTATCACCAGGTCATGCTAACATGATCATTTCTAATTGGCTAAAGGCAAGAGGTGACCTGTTAGGTTGTCAGTACACTTGACACCAAGGATAAAGTTATGGTTTTCTACCTATTGATTTGTCTGACATGGCATTTGCTGATTCGATGAAGATTTCAAAAGGGAAGGTGGGGTCATTGCTTCGGGAAAAGATAAAATGCTATGACTTGAAAAGAATCCTATGATTGTCATTACACCGCTGAAGGAAGATGCTCAAATTCTACACCCACACTTTAGTGACAAGATGACACCTATCCACTCCGATCAAGGTAAAGTTAAGTTTTTCTTTTCCCACATGGTTAAATTAAGTTGTTCTCATTGGCTAGGAACTAGTTTGGGGAAAGTAAAAGGGAGGTTGCACCAAAAATGAAACAATATCAATGGTCTAAATTCAAATTTTTTCTCTATGATGTTGCTCACGTCCTATGAGTGCTAAGGCCGCTAGTTTTTAGTAATGGTAGACTTAATGAGCTATGTGCGAATGAATTCTAAATGGTTGGAAAAATTATATACCCCAAATTTGATCGTTGTTTTCTTTACCACTCTCTTAAGCATTTTGGCAAACTAGATTGTCCTCTAGAGCCATATCAAGAAAAAAAATTTCAAGTGCCTGGTAGGTCATAATTTTCTGAACTCAAGAATTGTTTGAAGTCTGTGAAGGAATTATGGGAGGAATTCTATTACTTGTTGATATTTTTAGGGTTTCTCTCAGGTATTTATATATTGTTCTAAAAATCCCTAGTTTGAAATGTCGCTGAAGAGGAGTCAATCTGGGAAGACAGAGTATAATGATACGGGTGTCTTTGAAGACTTAATGCAATTGCTCCTGCATTTAGATAATGGGGCAGCTAGATTCAAAGAATTGGTTCCAAGGAACCCTAGGGATTATGTAAATAGTGAGCTTCATGATAGAGGGAACTGGATGAGAGATGCTAGGGTGGGAGAAGATTATAATGGCGTCATTTTGTTCAAAATAGCTTACTCACAGAGGAATTCATGTGCCCCCCTCAGCAACATATGGTAGTTTGATATTGGAAAGTTGGTAGTTCCTGGAGTTTTTATGGATGCAGAATTATTGATTCAAATTTCTAGGTGCTACGATCCTGTGACAAAGTGTGTCAAGGATGTAAATGGAAATAACCTTATTAGTATCACGGAGGAGGAGATTAGGGAGGTCTTCTCATTGAATGACCCTTCTATTGGGTTAGAGAAAATAGATTTTACATAATTTATAGAGGTATATGAAGCCCAGAAGGATTATTTGAGGACAGGGCCTCTAAGGGATTTTTTAGACCAGATTGGATCCATGTGTGTTATCAGCCCAAGTACACTGGAGCCTTTCAGGATGGATTTATTCAGCAAAAGATCACAAGGTTTTTACAAGTCTTTATCTTTAATCCTAGGGCATGATGAGGCCACTCATATGCCAGTTCCATATATGTTCATGATGGTGCAATCACTACATCCCTAATTGGCATTAATCTTTGAGTTTGCCTCTCACTTGGCTAACCTAATCCATGAGGGATTGATGGGGATAAAGAACATGACGGTCAATAGGCCCTTTGGATGGTATTATATGCTTATGCATATGTTCTTGTACAAGGGTGAGCAATTTTTTAGCTCAACAGTAAACATCATTAAGGAAAGAAATGGTGAAACCCTTCCAGTTCAATTGTGGACCACAACTTTATCATGGTAGAGGTGATGAAAGTTGTATTGCCTTTGACAGGGATTTTGCTTCAAGACTTAGGACACTGTTATTTTTTGACAATCCTAGAATCCCAAGGGAGTTACTAAGATTAATTAAACCAAAGGAATACTGTCAGGACATTACTATAGTCCATAATTTTTGGGATATCATATTAGATCATGTTTCTATAGTTTTTAGAGTTTATGGTTGCAGGAGGGCACCTTACATTTTTCCCTACCAAGTCCCACTAAAGGTAGGATATGCTGAAATTCTGAGGTAGATTGGTGACCTATAAGAGAATGCCCTTACTGGTAAAGGAAGAGGGACTTTCTTGCTTGATATTACAATTGCTCATATGTATGTTATTATTAAGGGAGGATGGGTATATTTGAACCCAGTATTACAACCCTATAGAATGCCTATAGCTATAGCAAGATGTGCAAATAATGAGGGTTTCCTATTAGGAATGTTTACAGATAATATTAGGTGTGCTCTTATGGAGAACCAATTCAATTTTCTTGAGGATATAATAAGAAATGAGTTTGACCTCCAAACTCAAGAAATAAAGAAGGAGAAATGGGTGATCTATAAGAAGACTATAGATTTCATTAAAAAATTTGATAGAGCTTATGATCCATTAAAGGGTTTTGAGTTGTGGGCAAGAAAGGTAGAGGCTCTTATAGAGTATTTTGAAGGCATCATGCATGAAGTGAATGAGAAGAGGGTTGTTGTGAGCAAGACAGACCCTGAAAGAGCTAGGAAAATTTTGAGCCAGCCAGGATATGTAAAATTGACCCCAAGGGGAGTCTATACTATGAAAAAGAGAAGTGGGTACAATGTTCTCTTAGCAACATAGTAGAGAGGTGAGGATATTCCTTCTACTTCAAGAGGAAAGAGGCTTGTGAATGATCCAACAATGCAAGGACCCTCTCCAAAGAGGCAAAGACAAGAGGGGTCAAGATCAGAACAAAATGTATACTCTCCCTCTCAATCCCCTTTACATTTAGATGAACATGGGGTAGCAGAACAGTTGGTACAAATGAGGAATGAGGGAAACATTTTTGTTTCCAATGATGAGTTGCAAGAAGGAATGCGAGAGGCACCTAAGGAGCTTGCAATGGACCTTACTATTGCTGAATTTGAGGGTAAACAAATTGACCCTATTTTAAAACAAGATAGTGACTATTTTGTTGCTGATGAAAAATTTGTTAAGACTAGGGCATTTTTCCAATTTTTGTGGAGAATGAAAATAAATCAGTTCAAAGAAATCTGTGAGAAGAAGAAAGAAGAGTTCCCTAATAGGGACATAACAGAGATAGAAACTCAAACCAAGGGAGAAATGATGAAGTAGTTTGAAAAGATTACTCCTAAGGAGGGAAGGGCTATGGTCCATACTACGGGGGTGCTTATTTTACCAGAGTGGGATATTGCTGATGCAATAGACTTTGATCAAGTTAGGAAGAGCAAGGTAAAGACTCTTGCTACTACAGAACAGGCACAACAAGTTGCTAGGGGAATTGCTTTTTCAAAAGATCATGCAGCCTTGGTAATGTGGTCCCTTAAGAGGGAAGAAGACAAAGGAAAAAGAGAGGCTCTCTCTATAGAATATGCAAGTAATCTATTGGTACAAAGAGTAGGTGAGACTTCTAGTGTAGAAGCTTCAAACCTAATTTTGGAGACTGCCAAGTTTAATGTCAAAGTAGCAAAGAAAGATGCACAAGAAAAAGAAGATTTGAGGCTCAAATTTGAAACTGTCCTCAAGTCCTACAATGAGCTCAAGATAGAGCTGATCCAAAAGTACAACTTAATTGCTAAGTTATCAGGACTGTAGGATCACAAGTCACCACAACTAATGATAGCTAACAAACCTATAGTGGCTTCATCATCTAGCCCTATCATTGAGTTTCCACCATCACCCTACCTAGAGACACATTTAGATGCAAGACTTAGTTGGGTGAAGCACCAATTGCTTGAGGAAACTAATCACTTCAAAAGGAAGAGGAAAGAATTGGATAGGATAAGGGAAGAATATTTGAAAGATAAGAGCCTATTAAAGCAAGAATATGAAGACAAGGTGACAGAAGGTGTTATGTAGTTTGCTACAAACTCGAATCCCAGAGTCTTGTTTGACCATGCTAGAAGGTTAAAGGTATTACTCACATCATTGGATAAATATAAGAGTGAGTTTCAACCAATTTTAAAGAAATGGTTTGAGAGATCTCCAAATGTGAGATTGTTCAAATTATTATCTAAATCACAAAATGATCCTGATCCACTGATCAAGCCATTGCACCAGAATGTGAAGAAGCTAGTGGAGCATGACATACTCTTAGGTATTTTGAGAGGAAGTCAAATTTGATGAAGAAGGAATTGACACTTCCCAATTGTGACTTGATCCCAGGGGTTTTTAGAAAGATTGGTGAGCTCAAAGTATTGATCAAGTGGCGAGCACAGATAGACGATGACTTCTCTGCTAGGATGACTAGCATTTTGACCCTAGAGTATACTTTATTCTTTATTCATACTATTGAGACTCTAATTTCTGCTAAATCTAAGTTTTATTTTATTCAGTGAGAGATTATTCAGTTGGAGGTCAGGTGGGGACAGTTGTCTAGCAAAAATGCAAAATTTGCAAGTTTTCAGTTCGTAAGTGAAGAGGTGTACAACAGGTGGAGGTATCAATACATACCTCATGTAGAAAAAGTAAATACTCCACCAACCTCTTGAAACAAGTGAAAATAGTTACTTTTTGGGCCATCAAGGTTGTTGAGATGTAGAAAGGCATTTATTGCAAGATTAACAGCTGAGATATTACAATCAGATTTGTTGAAAGAAGTCAAGCATAGAATTGAAGACATAAAGCAAGGTGGCTCATCTACAAAATATCTCACCTATTTGATTAGTGTATTTATTGTAAACCCAATAGGGTTCTTGTAAAGTTTTTAGGTTAGGAATTTTGTAAACCCTTCAATGATCGGTAGCTTGTTTCATTTCCTTGTATATAAAGGATTTTCCATGATCATTCTAGGCATTGAAAGTTTAGGTATTGAAAAGATAGAAATTTTGAAACCCTAGCCCTCAGTCGAGGATTGTAACTTTTTGTATTATTTTTCATCAAGAAATAGAGAAGTATAGCTTTTTGCTACTATTTTGCAAGCTTACTATTGAAAATATGATGTATACAATGTTCAAGGTTATAGTTAATACAAATCTCAAATCTTTGTCTCTCCTTTGAGTTTATTCTATGAATCTTTAAAGCTTTCTGAGATTTATATGTATGTATTTGGCTTTGAGTTCTGATCTAGGGTTGGATTAAATATTGCTCAGGGTGGGATACATGTTTACTGAATTTATTTGAGGATTCTCTATAAGTAGGAAAGAGGTGGGGTATTTGTATTTATGTTTAAAAGACCAGTCATTCTCACAATATCTTTGTATTCATTCTATCTTCTAATATTTTTCCCAATGAATAGGGCACTGGCCTGTGGTTTCCTATCTTTTCTTTGTGGGGAATGATCAAAAGCTTGTAATCCTAACACATATTAGCAATACTAGTCTTTTACATTTTTTTTGAGTTGTTTTACCCAATGATGGAGAGTCAATGAATAAGAGGTTGTTATTTAGTACTTTCTCACTATCATTTGTTGTAAGATCCAGTATTGAGTAAGGAATAGAGTTAAATTTATTGGATCAAGTGTACCCACCTTGGTTTTGCAGAGCCAGAAAAGAAGAGGGAAGTCTTGTCTCGATAGTTAGTCCAGTTGCTTATGGATTTCCCATATTTGGAATTAACCGCTCCTTAACATTAGTCATAAGTATATTGGTATCTCATGGAGTGTAAAATATTTTGAAGAACCAACAACATTGATAGGATCAGGGAGCTATTATCCCTCTTCAGTAGATAACAAATAAGAACATGTCCCAAAAGCTACAGTAATAATGTATGATCCAAGCCAATTAGGTTCAAATTTTCCCATTTTCTCTCTATGTTGTTGGTTCTTGAAATTCTCTAGGGTGAACCTTCTTGTTGAATGCTTTGGACATACACTTTTGGTAGACCCTCATATGGTCAAATGATGCTTTACACTTTTCATCTAGAAATTCTAGCTCTTGGAGTCTACATGGTGCGGTAGTCTTCATCTGTCACTAGACCTTTGAGGGAAACTCTAAGTGAAGGAATCTCAACCTCTAAAGGTAACACTACTTCAGCACCATAGGTAAGGGTGAAAGGAGTAGCCCTAGTTGGAGTATGAATACTCATTCTATAGGCCCACAAGGCCAGATTTATCTGTAGATGCCAATCTCTACCATTCTTGTGCACTGTTCTATGGAGAATTTTGAGAATGGTTTTATTTGAAGCCTCTGCTTGTCCATTTCCTTGTGGGAAGTAAATGGAGGAACAATGTTGTTTTATCTTGAACTTCTTGCAGAGTTGTTTAAGGTCCTTGTTTTTGAACTAACCTCCATTGTTAGTGATTATTTTAGAAGGCGCTCCATACCGATAGATGATATGGTTTAAAATAAATAGAGAGACTATCTTGCCCAAGGAAACATAAAGTGGAACAACTTCTACCTATTTGGTAAAGTAGTTAGTAGTAGTGATGATAAATTTGTGTCCACTTGATGAGTTGGGATGAATCTTCCCAACAAGGTCAAAGGCCCAGCACTGAAATAGCCAATGAGATATAGATAGAATAAGCTCCCTGCCTAGAGCATGTATTAGGTATTGTGTTTCTAACACTTTTTGCATGATTTAGAAAAAGCTAATGCATCTGTCTGCATGGTAGGCCAATAGTACCCAGCCCTAAGAAACCTTAGGGCCATGGCAAGACCATTGGAATGTCCTCCACAAATGCCCTCGTGAATGTCAGCTAATGCTTGATTAGATTCATCCTTTTCCAAGCACCTAAGAAGTGTCCCATCTAAACCCCTCCTATACATATCACCAGAGATAAGGGTGTGGCGAGAGGAATTTTGGGTTAAGTTTCTTCATTCAGAATGGTTGAAGGTTCTGGGAATAATGCCATCATGGAGATATGAGTAAATGGCACCTTAGCGGGATGACTCATGGCCAACAAGGGTACAGATGACATGGCTTTCTTGGGAGTCATAGATAGGATAGTGTAGCTCTTCCACCAGGAATTTGAATCTAGACTCATGTTGTTTTAGCTGAAGAAGTGAAGCCAATGTAGCCATAGCATCAACTCCTTTATTCTCTGCTCTAGGGATTTGTTGAAATGTAACAAAGGTGAAATATCATCTCAATGAATCAACCATTTTCTTGTAGGGTAGTAGTTTTTAATCCTTTTTTTGGTATTCTTCATTAACTTGGTTGATTATTAATTGTGAATCCCCATAGATATGTAGCTCTGTGATTCTCCATTCTATTACCATTTTTAGTCCATCTGTCAAGGCCTCATACTCAGCAATGTTATTTGTACAAGGGAATAATAGTTTGTAGGACTTAAGAATTGTGTACCCATGAGGAGAAACAAATAACACTCCAGCTCCTAAACCATTTTGCATAAAAGAGCCATCAAAGAACATCTTCCATGTTCTTGTAGTCATGTACATTATGTGCTCATCTAGAAATTCAACTTGAATAGGCATGCTATCTTGAATTAGGAAATCAGCCAATTGGTCTGCAATGGATTGTCCTTTTATAGCTTTATGCTCAACATACTCTATGTAAAATTTTGATAAGATCATCATCCGCTTAGCAAGTCTACCTATGAGAGTAGCCTTACCAAGCAAATATTTGACAGGATAAATCTTTGCTATGAGGTGTATTATATGCACAAGCATGTAATGTCGCAAATTTTGGGAAGCAAACATCACCGCATGGTAAGATTTTTCAATACTAGTGTAATTAACCTCATATGACAAGAGAGTACAACTGATGTAATATATAGCTCTTTCTTTTCCAGTGTCATCAAGTTTAGCTAGTAATGCCCCCAAGGAAGATTTTGTTGCTAAAACATACAATACGAGTGGTTTTCCTGGGATAGGAGGCATTTACATTGGAGGATTGGCCAAGTACTGCTTGATTTGGTCCATGCTATTTTGACAATCCTCATTCCAAACATATTTTAACCCCCTAATGCAAAGTCTTATTAAAGGGTTGAGCTCTATCTGCTAGTTGTGAAATGAAACTCCTTATAGATTGAAGGCATCCTTGAAGACTCCTCATTTGGCTAATGTTTTTGGGAGGCGACATATCCAAGATTGCATGAACTTTCTCTGGGTCCACCTCTATTCCTTTGGCTGAAATGATAAACCCTAGAAGTTTTCTAGAGGTGACTCCAAATGCACAATTTTTAGGATTTAATCTCAGTTGAAACTATTCCTTACGATCTAGAATGACTTCCAAATCACCTAAGTGTGTATCCCTTTTTTTAGATTTTGCCAAGGTGTCATCCACATAATCTTCCATATTCTTATGCATCATGTCATGAAAGATAGTTGTCATAGCTCTTTGATAAGTAGCTCCTTCATTCTTCAATCTAAATGGCATAATGTTCCAGCAATAGGTACCACATGTGCAAGTGAATGCAGTCTTTTCTTGGTCTTCAAGAGCTATTTTAATCTGATTATATCCAAAAAAAGCATCCATCAAGGAATATATCTCATAACCCATGGTCATGTCCACTATCATGTCTATGTTTGGAAGTGGAAAATCATCCTTTGGGCATGCTTTATTAAGATCCCTAAAATCTATGCAGACGTGAATGGGCTTGTCATGTTTTGAAACTAGTACAATGTTGGATATCCATTTGGCATAATCAATGGCTCTTATGAATCATGTGCTGAGGAGTTTTTTTAATTCAGCTTTGATGAGAAGAGCTATGTGAGGATGCATTTTCCTCAATTTTTGTTTCACTAGTTTAATACCTGGAGCTATGGACAAGTCATGCATAATGAGATTAGTGTCCAACCCTAGCATGTCTGAGTAAGTCCAAGAAAAATTAATCTTCTTGCTTTGTAGGAACTTGGTATATGCTTCTTTTTCCTGTGTTGATAGAGACTAAGCCAAATGCACTATTTGTGGAGCCTCTTCTGTACCCAAATTAACTGGCTGTGTAGGCTCAACAAGCATTGAAGATCTGTCTTGAAAGTAACTTGGGAGATGATCAAGTACCTCATCCTTAGGTGCCTTGGAGAGCTTTACACCCTTGGATACATCCTTTATTTTTACTTTTTTAGGTTCTGACACCGCCACACAGTGCTTTTCTCCATCAAAACTCTTATTCTTTTTTTATTTTCTTTTCATTTTGTGACTAAGGTACTTGATATCTAGTTTTTTCATGCTTGTAGTTGGTTCACTAGTGGAAGAGACTACAGGCTCAAGGTTATTTAGGTAACATGCTATCTCATAGTCATTTTGGAAAGTTAAGAGTTGAGGCTCTTGATAGTGTTGAGACCAATCAATTAGGTGGGGATTGGCAAGGGGTAGGTCAATGACGGGTCCAATATTGTAGATATGAATGGTATCATCTCTGGTGATTGCAGAGTTAGGGTCTATCTAGTATCCCTCTAGGGTACCCAAATCGGGAATTATCCTACCAAGCGAAGCATTGTCCACTAAAGCAACTTGTGGATTTGAATCCTCTAATCCTACACTAGACTCGTTAGCTACCTCAAGTTGGGAACTATAAGTATGGATAACATCAACATCCATGTCAACTATAGAAGAATCAGAGAGAGATTCCCATTCATACTCATGTGAGTCCGTATCTAAATCCTGACTGGGATGTTTACACCAAGAATGTTTATGACATCTAGATGTGGAAGCTCTAATGTCACCAAGGTTAACACCTTCTTGAATGACATTCATGTATTGAATAGGATCTTCAATAGTGGATTCCTCTTGTTATAGGCCTAAAAATATTGTATGGGTAACTGGAGTATCTGAATCTCCCCAAAGGAGATTAGTGGAAGGGACACAATCTTCACACATGTCCTATTGATTTGTCAAATTGGGTGTATACTTTATTTCATCCTCACTATCTATCTCACCAAGGATAGGAACAAGATTCTTATTCTGATTTTTGAAACCTAGGCCAACCATTTTTTAGACTTGCGACCAAAAAGAGCATGATCGAGTGGTTCAGCTCTAGCATCTAACCTATGACTGAGAGGACCATGAGCTGGATAGCCCATATTTTTTACAAGAGTGTAACCTCTTCCATATGCCTTAGGAGAGGGAGATAGGTTCTCATTGTGCATGTACTTATCTTCTCTATAGATCTAGTCCTTGAAAACTACTTCTTTTTCATCCTGGATAGGCACTGAGGACTCTACAAATGTACCAAACAAAGTCATGGCTGAATATAAAGGTTGCATCTCTTGTGAAGGTTTGCCATAAGACCTAGGTGAGACCGGCATTTTTGTAAAGGATTCAAGTTGATACCCCCTCATACCAAGGTCTATGGACTTGAACTTATTCTTGCACTGTGCTAGAGTTGCATCAAAATCCTTTGCTTCCCTATTGAGAGGAACATGAGTCCCTGCTGAAATTGCATTTATAGATAATGTGTTATCCTCGGGTATACAGACTTCTACTCCATTATAGGGAAACTTAACACATTGGTGGTAGGTGGATGGCACTGCTTACATGTCATGGATCCATGGTCTACCAAGTAGGATATTATATGCTAGAGGACCAGCATCAACAATTTGGAACAAAATATCCTTCTCAACTGGGCCAATCTTGACAGGAAGGACGGCCAACCCTTTAGAACTTCTCTCTGCCTCATCATAGGCTTTAATGGTAATTTTCTTCTAGGTACCAATAACTTGCTCAAAATAACCTAGTATCTTCAACAGACTCAAAGAACAAATGTTGAGCCCAACACCCCCATCAATCAACACACGCCTAACACTCAAATTGTCACTCAAAAATGTACACTCAAATTGTGCACCATGGTGGGCGCCAAAAATGTACACTCAAATTGTGCACTTCTCTAAGTCATTACTTCCAAGAGAATCCATGGATGGGAAACCTTGAGAAAGTGACCTAGAGCTCCCTAGGCATGGAGTCACAAGGATGTGTATAGTGCTCTCAGCTAGAGCTATGAAGCATGCAACCTTGCTAGTAAACCACACAATGGGAGATTCAAAGAGACAAGGGAAAGAATGCCAATATCTTCAAGAATAAAGATGGAAATGCAATGCAATTATGCTAAGAATGAAGATGCAAGTAAGCTATGGAAATGAAAGTATTACAAGCCTTACTAATTAAGCTATGTGAGCTAAACTAGAACTTGAAAGGAAATCTAAACTAAGAAAGCATAAACATGAAGCTATGATGAAAGAATGAAAGCTAGAATGCAAGAAGATCTACAAAGCTCCAAAGTCATGAAGAAATCATGCAGCATAAGATTAGTATTCAAAAGTTGGGATCCTAGAATGAGAAAAGAGCTCTCCTTTAAAAAGAATTGAAAAGGAATGGACCATGGAGATTAAGAGGAAAAAGATTTAATCAATGGTGGAGCTTGAAAGAGGAGAAATCCATGTGCACAAATCTCCTTCAATGAGAAAATAAGAGTTGACTTTTGTGCCACATATGAGACAAAAAGACCTTTTCTTCTTTTTATAAATAAGAATAATGCTTTATTTGTGTAACTTAGGATAAGAGGAAAAGTGGGGGATTTTTATTTAATAAAAGGGGAGGGAATTACTTTTGATCAAATAAAGAATTTGGGATAAAATGGTTAGCCCATAGAATATAATCGAATAAATGATAAAATTAGGATTTGATTAAGGAAATTGATATTGAATTGAAAATGTTGATTTAGGAAATTGATAAATTGTTGAATGGGGGCCCAAAGTCTAGGTGACCATTTTAGGGTGCATACAACAGGGACCATTATTCCCAAATCTTACCGAACCTCCATCGCATTCCTCCATCTTGATGAAATTGCCTCTATCATTGATCATATGATAAGTGCATCCATTTTCAATGATCCAGTCACCATTGTGATTCATGTTAGACACTAAATATTTTCACCTTCTTTAAGGGTTCTTCCTTTATAGAAATAAACACATGAATTTCTTCTACATATCTTCCATCAGATTCTTCATCAGTAACACCTTCCTTAGATAGATAACATGCTTTCTTGTTCTTTTACTTAAATCTCCTTGGCTTCTCCTTCCTTTCATTGTCAGGACATCTAGAGGAAATATGTCCAATCTTATTACATGCAAAGAATTTCAAAGACAACTTACCCTTATATTTACCTTTTCCTCTAGGTAGTCTTTTTCCAAATAAACCTTCCAATTCCTCCTTAAGTGTTTCTTCAGACATGACAAATTCATAAAGTAAAATGATGAAGAATTGTTAGATATCTCCTTTCCTTTCCTAGATGGTGCAAGATTCTATGATGACTTGAAATTAGATTCAACTTTTGGCATATTGTTATCATAATTGCTCAATTCAAATGTAGTTAATTTTCCTATTAATGCATCAAGAGTAAATATGATAGTTCCCAGAGATTTGAGAATTTGAATAGCTGAAACTGTAATAGCATACTAAGGAAATAGAGACCTTATCACTTTTATTACCACATAGTCCTTGGGAATATTACCACCAATTCCACATATAGAAACAAAAACCTCTTTGATTCTCTGACTGTATTTCTCAATGTTACTAGACCATATTCTTGCATCCTCATTTCATCACACTTTCCTCTCAGACTATCAATCTTTTCCTTCTACACGTGGATCTCCACCATAGATGGTCTTCAACTTCTCCCATATTTCATACGCAGTATCTAAGTCTTTAATATCAATAAATTTTACATCTCAAAGAGTACTTGCAATAGCTTCCATAGTAGTAGTTTGTTCTTGTGTATTATTCAATTGGTCTATAGTTAGTATTCTTGAAGGGACAATATACTTAGTAACCACATGGTCCCAATATTGATCACCCATACCTTTAAGATAAAGCTTCATTCATATGAATCATACTGAGAAGTTTTCTCTTGTGAATTTAGGACCTTCCTTTCACATTATCTTTGGATCTTTGCCTCAATTTGTTAAGCTTCACCACAAAAGAGGACCAAAAATTTGATACCAATTGGTAGATCTGAGATCTAATTACTGAGAGGGGGGTGAATCAGTAATCTACCACATATCCAACATTTAACCATTTAAACATTATCACAACATTCACTAGATTAAATTTAATAGAAAAAAATGAAAATATAACCATATACACATCCACACAATAATGAAATACTTGACACAAATATTTATCTTGTGGAAACCCAAATAGGGAAAAAAACTATAGTGGGGATTCTTGCCCACTAAATGATGTACTCTTTTGAAGTACACCTTGTAAGGAGCTTGACCCTATTAGGAGTTTACAAAATCATTGTTAGGGGCTACTATGTTAAGGGATTTACCTTAGGCTTGTTAGAACCTTTACCCTATTAAGAGTAGCCTTGTTAGGGAAATTCAAACACAAGCTAATGTGCCACCTTGTTAGAGGATTTACAATAGGGACATGCTGAGATCCAACCAATTAAGGGATTTGGACTATTGTAACTATTAGGTAATAATAGAGAGAATGATCTATAGAATAGAACTACCTCTTCTTAATCAAATCCACCAATGCACAAAATATCTTCTCAACATAGTTAACTCTATACTGGATTGATCGCAAGTAGTTCTTGAAAACTATACTTATCCAACACATGATCAACACTAAAAATTTCAACTTGATCCATTATATATTGTTTGTTAAGCCCTTGAGTTCTCCATCACCTTAAGCTAGCCCTAAATGGCTTAAAATTTAACTTTTAGACTTCCCACTTGAATCTAACACATCAATACACATATCTTGATGCAGGGGCAAGGAACAAGAGGGGACAAAAATTGGAATATCCTAATGATTTAAGCTTTCTCAACACATGTGGAAGCAAACAAACACAACAGTGAGAGAGAGAATGTAGGATCTTTCATGTAATTCATTAAATAGAATGATACATGCCAGGTTGTAAGGCCTTCCCGATTAGGGCTAGATATTACAATGAATTAAAGAGGTCCTCAAACATGTGAGGATCTACCAAAATCTCTAATTATATCTTCTCCCAAACTCCTATCTAAAAACTTCCCTCCTAAACTACAACCAAACAAATACATTTATACAAGAGTCTACCAAATTGATTCGGCCTTCAGATCCCCAATCAATGGAAGGAATGGTCATATCTAGGACCACATGCCTCCCAATGATGGATTCTAACATTAAATCCATGATCAAATATAAATGCACAAGTCAGCCACAACAGAAACTAAAACTAAACTCATCGGTGAGCAAGATAACTGAGCAAAAGACAAGCAACACCGAGTGCCAATGAAACAACCGATCACCCAGGAGATAACCAACCACACTTAGTAACCAAAGGAAACCAACCAACTCAGTCAAAGAAGGAACCGAGCAACACAAACAAACTCCAAATTGTTTTTGGTGACACGAGATTACCAAGGACCCAAGATGCTCCTGCATCAGACACCTGGGGTTATTTTGAAATGATTCTCCAAATCATTTGATAGGTCTGGTCTGAGCTGCATCCAAATCAGATTGTGAAATTCATGAATTGTCTTCCATTGATCTATTCTTCCACTTTACCAAATATTCCATATTTTTTTTTCCTCTTGTACTCTTGCCAACTCTTTCCTTCAAAATCTATTCAACTTCTTCATTCTGCTTCTTAGGATATTATGTCAGTACTATCACTTCTTCATCAGGTTCATGATACTCATACAAATCAGCAATGTTGAAAATTGGTGATATGTCCATGTCATCAGGTAACTCAATCTCATATGCATTTCCACTATCAAATTTCTTCAAAATCTTGCAAGGTCCAAACTTCTTCATCTTCAGCTTCCCATATGTTGCAATAGGAAATCATCCTTTCTTCAAATGAACCATCACTTTATAACCAACATCAAAAAATTTATGTCTCCTTGATCTATTATCTTTGTCTTTTTATTTCTGATTACTATCTTCTAGCTCCAGCTTCACATCTTCATGCAATGTCTTCATGTACTCAATAAATTTTACTCCTTCAAAACTTTTCTTATTCTCATCGGCAATGTCTCTCAAATCATATATTCCTCTTGGTTGCGTGCCATTCACAATCTCAAATGGTATCTTTCTAGTATTGCTATTCACTGAATTATTATATGCAAACTCTACTTGTGCCAACATAGAATCCCAATTACTCGGTGTGTCTCCAACTAAACATCTCAAAAGATTTCCCAAACTTATGTTCACAACTTCAGTCTATCCATCGGTTTGTGGGTGAAATGTAGAACTATATTTCAACTTAGTACCAAATTTCTTCCAAAGGGTTTTCCAAAAGTATCCAACAAATTTATTGTCTCGGTCAGAGATAATACTCCTCGGTAATTCATGCAATCTGAAAATTTCCTTAAAGAAAAGATCTACTATATATACTGTATCTGATGTCTTTCTACAAGGTATAAAATGTGCCATCTTAGAAAATCTATCTACAACAACAAATATAGAATCATTACCTCTTACTGTCTTTGGTAAGCCAAGAACAAATTCCATACTGATATCAATCCAAGGTTTATCAGGAACAACAATCGGTGTATACAATCTAGTATTTTGACTTAATCCTTTTGCAACTTCACAAATTCCACAACTTTTCACAAATTTCTAAACATGTTTATACAACTGCGGCCAATAGTACTTTTCCTTAAGCAAATTCCATGTTTTATCAATACCAAAATGTCCAGCCAAACCACTACTATCTTTCTCCTTTGTCAAATCAGTTCTCATTATTCCGCTCGGTATACACAACTGAATACCTTTAAACAACATACCTTCTTGAATAAATTATTCATCCCATTTAGTATCTTGTTGATGTTGAATAGGTGCTCTGCACTTTCTCCATGGATCAAAAAAATTAGGGTCAGACTCATAAGAATCTCTCATCTCATCAAAACCAAGAACTTCAATTTTCATCTTGGTCATCAAATATCTTCTTCTACTCAATGCATCATTAACTTGGTTAGTGACTCCACTCTTATGCTTTATCACAAATGTATAACTCTACAAATACTCAACCCATTTCATATGTCTCTGATTCACTTTATTCTGACTACCCAAATACTGTAAAGCCTTGTGATCAGTATACAACACAAATTCACTCGGTATCAAATAATGTCTCTATTTCTTCAGTGCTTGAACAATAGCATAGAATTCTTGATCATTCACAAAATATTTCCTTCTAGCATCATTCAAATTTTCACTAAAGAAAGCAACCTTCTTGACTCAACACAGATTCAATTGCACTTCCACTTGCATCACATTCTACTTGAAATACTTTACTGAAATCAGGTAATGCCAAAATAGGTAATTCAACAACCTTCTACTTTAGAGTCTCAAAACTTTTGTCAGCTCCATGTGTCCACTTGAATTCTCTTTTTTCTCCTCTCATAGTTTCACTCATAGCATTACAAATTGAACTGAAATTCCTTATGAACTTTCAGTAAAAACTTTCCAAACCATGAAATGATCTTACCTCACTAGCATTCACAGGTGTAGGCCAATTCAAAATAGCTTCAACCTTTTCAAGATCCATCTTCAAACCATCAAGTGAAATAACAAATCCCAAATAGACAATCTCTTCTTTCATGAATGAACACTTTTTCAGATTTATCAGCAACTTTTCTTCTTTCAATCTCTGCAAGACTTGTCTAACATTCAACAAATGTTCTTCTTTGGTCTTATTGAATATTAGAATATCATCAAGATATACAATCACAAACTTACCCAAGAATTTCTTCAAAACTTCATTCATCAACCTCATAAAAGTACTCGGTGCATTAGTTAAACCAAAAGGCATAAGCAACCACTCATACAAACCTTCTTTTGTCTTGAAAGTAGTCTTCCATTCATCACCTTCTTTGATTCTCATCTGATGATACCCACTTTTCAAATCAATCTTTGTGAAATACTTTGCTCCTGTCAAACTGTCCATTATGTCATCCATTCTCGATATAGGAAACCTATACTTCACTGTTATCTTATTGATTTCTCTAGAATCAGTACACATTCTCCATTCTCCATTCTTTTTTGGTGCCAATACATCAGGTACTACACAAGGGCTCAAAATTTCTCTAATCAAACCTTTCTCCAGCAGTTCGTGAATCTATTGATTCAATTCCTGATTCTCAGTAGGTTTCAACTGATGAGGTGCCTTATTTGGTAAACTAGCTCCAAGGATTAGATCCATACAATGATTAATGCTTCTTTTCAGTGGAAAACCATTAGGTACATTATTAGAAATGATATCCCTATACTCGGTGAGTAACTTATCAATCTCCTCAGGGATATTATCCTCTATTTTCTTACTTGGTTTGTTAGGGATCACAGCAAAACATACATTGTTCTTCTTCAAAGAGTTAACAAACTTTCTTCCCTCCTTAAAACAAACTTTCACAGATGTGAAAAGATTACTAACAGGTTCTTCCATCAATGGTAACAAGATTTGTTTCTTTCCATCAGCCACAATAGTATACTTATGCAATCTCCCATCATATATAGCATGTCTACCATATTGCCAAGGTCTACCCAAAAAAATATGACAACAATCCATAGGCATGATATCACATAACACCTTATCATAGTACTTCCCAATCTTTAAATTCACATAACATTGTTCACTTACAAGGAGTGTATGCTCATCTTTGATCCATGAAATCCGATAGGGCTTTGGATGTATGAACCTTTCCAACTGTAATTTTGTGACCATCTCTTCAGATGCTAGATTCTCCGAGCGACCACTATCAATAATTACCTTCCAAACTTTATCAGAAACTCTACATCTGGTCTTGAAAAAACTTGTCCTTACTGGATCTTCCTTCCTACTTTCATTCCACGGTGCTCTTCTTACCATCAAATTATTTTCTTTCTCAGGTTCATTCGGTGACTCCTCTTGCACCAAAGCATTTCTACTGCTACTAGCCTTCTTACATGCATGTGTACATTCAAAAGATCTATGTCCTTCTCCACAATTGTAACAAGTTCCTTGGAAACTCCCTCTTCCATAACCACCTCAGTAGTTACTGCTTCTACCTCTAGATGAACTTTCACCTTTCCACTCAGTCTTGCCTTTGTCTAGATTTGTCTTTTCTAGTTCAGGTCTACCATTTTCACCAGTAGATCTACCTCATCCTCTAGGGAATCTACCACCTCGACCTCTTTGTCTTTTCTCATGTCTCTTGTTCAATTTATCCTTGGCCTTCAAAGCAAATTGATAAACCTCTTCAATGTTCTCCAACTTGACCATACTAATTTCCTCTTGAATGGAAACTCTCAAACCATTTAGGTATCTACCAATTCTTTCCACATCATCTTCATCATGTCCAGATCTGATATCTAATCTATAGAATTCCTCAGTATGCTCCTTTACCGAGCTATCTTTCTATCTCAAACTTTGCATTCACCGAACTAGGTTAATCTAATAATCACAAGTTAAGAACTTTCCTTTCAATTTATTCACCATTTTATTCCATACCTTGATTTTGTCTTTACCTTTCCTTTTCTAATCCAATTGTAGATGTTCCCACCATAAGGATGCATGACTTTTCAACTTTGTGCTTACAATCTTCACCTTCTTGTCTTCAGGAATGTTTTCATACTCAAAATACTTTTCCATCTTGGTGATCCAGTCCACCAATTCATCAGAATCTAGCTTTCCACCATACTTAGGAGGATTGAAATGTGGTGTTGACTTTAGACTTGTCAAAGCTTTCAAAAATCTTTCTTCACCTTGATCCATAATAGGTGCAAGTTTTGCATTCTCTTGTTCTTCCTCAACTTCATCATCACTAGCATCTTCAAGATGTCTGCCTCTTCTCTAGGCTATTTCAACAGCTTCTAACCTAGCAGTAATCTGCCTTAGCATATCTACCAATCTTGGATCTAAATCTCAGCTCCCACGAACCATCTTGACAACCCTCTACAATTGCAGGTCAGATCACAATTTTCTACCCCACAACAATCAACTAGGGCTTCAAGAGGAACTTGCAAACCTAGATCCGTAGACCTAGATCAAGATCTCACCTCACTTTGATACCACCTGACACAAGGGAAATGAAAAAGAGGGACCAAACAATGGCACACCCTAATGATCCAAGCCTTCTCAACACATGCAGAAGCAAACAAACACAACAGTGAGAGAGAGAATGCATGATCTTTCATATAATTCATCAAATAGAATGATACATGCCAGGATGTAAGGCCTTCCCAGTTAGGGCCAGATATTAAAATGAATTATAGAGGTCCTCAAACATGCAAGGATCTATCAAAATCTCTAATTCTATCTTCTCCCAAACTCCTATCTAAAAACTGCCCTTCTAAACTACAACCAAACAACTACATTTATACAAGAGTCTACCAAACTAAGTTGGCCTTCAGATCCACAATCAATGAAAGGAACGGTCAGATCTGGGACCACATGCCTCCCAATGATGGATTCCAACATTAAATCTATGATCCAATATAAATTCACAAGTCGGCCACAATAGAAACTAAAACTAAACCCATTGGTGAGAAAGATAACCGAGCAGAAGACAAGAAACACCGAGTGCCAGTGAAACAACTAACCACCCAAGAGATAATCAACCACACTTGGTAACCAAAGGAAACTAACCAACTACCGACCAACTCAGTCAAAGAGAGAACCGAGCAACACAAACAAACTCCAAATTGTTTTTGGTGACACAAGATTTCCAAGGACCCAAGATGCTCCTGCATCACATCTTGATGTATAAAAATGTTTTCCTATACCACATCGGTCAATACAATGATTTACATAGAATTTTGTGTCAAGAGGTCAAACATGTTTTGACTAAACACAAGCTTCCTCTAGAATCTTCTCCACGCACTAGTGTTGAACAATGTGATGCCAGATCATCACATCCAATCTTTAAGACACATCACCAAATCATGAATGACTCAACCTAATTCACTACAACCTCTACACCGATCAATGATCAAAGATTTAACAACAGTCACCCAAGAACATAAATACTTAAATATGTTATCAATTTTGACTCTTCTCACCGGTCACCTATCCTTCACATTAATCACTCAAATGAGTTGTGATTGTAACCATAGATTCTAAACATTGTTGTCCACTATATATTGTAGCCGCATCGCATGAAACAACAAAGATTTGCCAAACCAATCAAATCACCTTTCGCTTATTACTAACTATTCTATAAATTTGTATGTCTTCCTTCATCAGATCATAACTTCCTTATCTACCTTCATCAATAATAGTGGTCATGCATTTGACATTCAAAGACATCCCTAAGTCTCTCATTAGAATCGCTATAACTGAAACTTATCGGAACACCTTAATCATCATACTTATACTTAGCAATATACTAACAACTCTAAGTCAACACTTGACATCAATGACAATTCAATAACTGATCATCATGCAAACAAATTTGTATCATTACAACATCAAAAATCACTTACCATTACTGCATCAATTATACCAACAAAAATTTGCAAAAATAATTAGTTTATTCAAGGTTTTATTTTGTTCAAACTAATATTATGACCTAAGTTAAAAAATCTACTCTATGAAGAACATTAGAAAATCTTAGAGAGATTTAAATGTGACCAGGCTGTACAAAAAAACCATTTTTGGCTAGAGAGATTTTCCAGCTCAACAAATTTTAGAGAGATTTCCTTTGTCTTGTCAAGATTGTCATGAAGTTTTAAGTGGTGCAATGGGAAACTATTTTTTTAAACAAATATTTTTTTAGTTATTTTCATTGATTTAAGAATATGAAGGTAGCATAGAGACACATGATGAATTGAAATTAGATTGTCTCCAAATTAAAGAATAAATAATTTTAAAATAGTTAAGTACAATAAAATTTTAATAGCTAAAATATAATTAGATAGGAAAATATTTGGGAAATGGATATACAACACCCAAAGAAGAAACACCATTACCAATCTCATTCTCATTTTCATTCTCCTCCTCATTCTCATTCTCCTCTATGGAAACAAAACCACCATTACTATCATTGGCACATATCCACATCATCTTTAACTGAAAGGTCACAAGATCGAATCCCAATCTAAAAGAGCTCCACACAATTGTTGGGGGTAAAGTACCTCAACCTTAGGAGCCCCAAGTGGGTTTAATTTAGTTATTTATAATTGGTCCTTTTTTTAATTTTTTGTAAATATATTTAGTGGGACCAAATCTTTCTCATGGTTAGACTTGGAGATTTAAAAATAAAATTAATATTTATGCAAGAGTTATGCAAAAAGGAAGTTTCTAACTATATGTTGAAGATACAATGAATGTGGACATATTCAAGAAGATGCTATTTTTTGCATCATACGTGTTGGACTACAAAGGACTTTGAGAGGGGGGAGGGGGTGAATTAGTGTTCTTACATTCAATTTCAAATCAACAATTTTTCTAAACAACTAATTGATTTTCTAGTTTAATTCAAATGTGGCTATCCATAGACATCATCAAATATTATGAAGTAGATAAATGGAATTGTATGACAACATAAAAATTATAAAGGTCATAGAAGAATCATAAAATAATATTTTTTATGAGTGGAAAACCCTCATAAGGATGAAAAGCCACTCGGAAAATGCCTCATTAGATTAATCAAAAGATTCACTATTTACAGAGCCTCAATGGGTAATATATTTCACTAATAAATGAATATGCCTCACTAGAAAATGAAGTGCTTGACTAGCTTTGAAAATAATATTTCTCATTGATAAATGAATGTGGCTTACTGGCAATAAAACACCATCACAACTATAAAATTAAGTGTACAAAGTATCATCTCTATTTCAGTATATATCATTTCTTGAGTATCTCATTTCATTGAGATTCAGGAACTCACGTATAAGAAAACACTATGAAGTGCTTCATAAAATAATGTATGGAGTCTATACAATATATTACACATAATCAAGAAATTATTCTATACAATATAGACCCAATGTCTGATAGATTAAAGATTTTTCAATAAAACCCTTTCCAAATATCATTCAAAATTGAGCTCATTACAATAGGGGCTATATTCCCTTTAAATAATTTTAAAATTATTTTCAAAACTTTTAGAGAAAAATAATATTTCCAATGGATTTCAATAACTGTAATAGCAACTAAAAAAATAGAGTATCCAAGAAATATTTTAGTACAATTGCCAAGATAACCCATCAAAATCTAAAATATCTTTTAAGAAATAAAATACAATTAACCCTAAATCTTGTTTGCTAAATGCACAAGATAACCAACATAATAGGGTTCAAGATTATCAGAAAATAGAGCAAGTCACCTAAACCAAAACATGCCTATAATTGCCTTTGCAACTGCCACTATCTCTGTAACAATCTTCCTTGACAATATCTTCACAAAAACAATTTTGGTGTCCTAACCAACCATGACTAGGGTTCAAAACAAAAAAAATACAGTGATGCCAATAATCACAACATAAAGATTCCTTAATCACAATACCTTTGATATGCTTTAATACCAATATATTTGGCAAAAAACAAATGATTATGTCTTTCAGTGCCTTAACAATAATGTATACTTTTAATATTCAAAATGAATATTATGTTTTTGTTCCCAAAGTCAAGGAGACAACATTATCACCTTATCATGCCACAATGTTTTGTCACTACTTTTTCCAAGGTCACAAATGTTATATCGTTGATAGCTTGTTTTGCATCATAATAGTTTATCATTGCATGGAATAAGTCATCGATCACTTGACATCCTTATGTGAAATAAGTCATTCATAACTTATCAACCTTGTGTAAATAAGTCATTGATATCTTATCAACCAAAAGGTGACAATATACTAATGCCTTATTGACAACAAGAACTCAAAGTGCATCAATACCTTATTGGCATCAAGAATTCAAAGTATATCAATAACTTACTTAATGCCAAGAATGTATATTAAATGACAAGGATGCATAAGACTAAGCACTATCTATTGAAAATGAAACATACCATCCATGTACCATGTTGGCATTTGATGAAAATGATGTTGTCTTTGATCACAAAAAATGTATTATGGTGTTGTCATTGTTGGCAACTTAATTTGCATATGGGCATAATTAGTTATAAAAATCTAAAATAAAATTCATCTCCTAGTTGGAATCAATCTATTGAACTTTATTTGATAAGTCCTATTTTAAAATATATATGTATGTGTGTGTGTGATCCTTTTAAAAAATAAATAAATAATAATAAAATTAATTATGACGATACGAGGGTTTTCCTCCCCTTACCCCTTAGCAGTCATAAGACTGCTATGATAGTGTAAGTTGTCAACGATAACTAGCTATCGGTGACAGTCCTAAGCTATCGTAGTAGGGGTCCTAGTGTAGGGAGCCCATGGACTTTGACATGCGGTGTGTCACATGGGCCGCACAGTAGTTGTTTATTTAAAATTATTTTTTTAATATTTTTTATTTATAACTTTTAATAATTAATTTATTTTTTTGAAGGGGACCTGAAGCACCTTACAAGTAGAGAATAAAAGATATAACGATAAGCATACTAAAGAGAAACAGGACTGGGACCCAATCCACCTGCACCAAAACCAGCAGAAAAAACCTCAAAACCAGACACCAACAAAAGATTGAAAACCTGGGAACACCAAAAAAGGACAGCACCAGGAACCAAGAAAACTAAGCAAACTCCTTACGAGTTTCATCTGCTTCCTTCTTCGCCTCAGAGATCTTTTTTATGGAAGCATTGAAGTTGAAAAGCTCTTGTATTCTATCTTAGATCTTTCTCCTTTTAGTCGACTGGGTACATTTACCCAAACCTTCCTCTCCCATATCCTCATTATCCTCCTTAGGTTTCTTGCTAGGGAAAATGGCATCCAGCTCCGCTTTGATGGTCAGAAAATAATCCATGGCAGAACCCATGAACATGTTATTATCCTGCATATGTTTCTTCATGGAATTCTCCAATGTATCCACTCTAACTTGCATATCCTACACCTTCTTGTCCCTGTCATTGTCCTTGTTGCCATCCAAATTATTCGAACCAGACTCCAACCTTTCATAGAAGTTGCCTTTGTAGTCTAGAGAACGCCAAAGGGAGGGTCAATTTTGTCATCCATATCTTCTTTAAGTAGTTGGACATTTTATTCTTGCATATCGACAGTTTTGGCAAAGGGGATGTTCCAAGAAGAGGCAGGGACATTGAATTTCTCCACAGCAGGGGAATCCTTCTCTACATCAGGGGAATCCTTCATCATGTCCAAACAGACCATGATAACCTCCAGTTTAGGAGAGATGGGCATGTCATGTTCTTCAAAACTATCATATTCCACCAAGATGGGGACCTTTTGGCTGCCAACATCCTCCTCTTTCTTGTCATCAGCATTGTTATTCTTGATCCAAGAGGTATTCCCCATCTCCATAGTTCCAGCAGCCTCCTCCTCCATGTTCTCATAGTCCCCTAAGGTCGTATTCGACACTAAAGTTGAAGGATCACTACCCTCCTCAATTGAGGTAGCCATATCCTCATAACCATCCACACTATCAGGAATAGTGTTGATGAAGGGTGCTCCCCTTAATACCACAAACACATAACAAAAATAGAGAAACAACAACAATATGCAAGAATAAAAAATGGGCTTCTTATTATCTCCACAAATGTGGAATTACAAACTTTCAGAATTACAATATGTAAAGCCACATGGGAATTCCCTTACAATATTCTATAGGACAAAGCCTCAGATCTACTACCCAGAACTAACCTGAACTGCCTAAGACAACACTACAGCCTTTCTTATATAGGCAATTTTCAACCGCCTGGGAAGGTTCTAGAATTTTAGCCAACAAGGCTGACCAAACTTTGAATTATTTTATTTTACAATTTATTATGTCAAAGTTGGCTCAAAATAACTTTTGAAACCCAAACAGAAATTTTGAAGGAAAATCATTTTCTACCATTTCAGGTGTCCCAACTTCCGAAGACCATAAGTCATCTCCAGTTGACCTGATTGACTATTATAACCCCATTCTGGAAAGGCCATGAAGCGCTCTACAAGCATGACTTGTGCAAGCGCTTGTCACCTAAATTTTTGACCTCATCTGGGGCCTCTAAAGCCTTCAAAATTGAGTTCAAAGTTTATGTACCTTGTTGCCAATACCGAAAAATCTTCAATATCTACAAAGCTAGACTTGATCTATCAATGAAACTTTACTGGCATGCTGATATGACAAAAATGAACCTCCAAGGAAGAAATCAAAACATTCTGAGATTAGATGACCAACTTACTAAAAATAGAAAGTTTCCATAAATAGTAGCTCTGCACAAGATAGCCCTTATTGAATACAAAAATAGAAATATTTTTGGGTGATGAAAGATTTCTCTTGCACCCATGATGCTCCTGCATCAAGTGTTAGTATCCATACCAACATGTTTTTCATTTTTTAATTTTTTCCCAGAAGGATTCTCCTCTTTAACAACCATCTCCCTAATACGTTTCTTAGCTGAGCCAAAGGTTTTGGGTGAAGAAATGATAGGGATGGAGATGGATTTCTACTTAATTTGATCCATAATGAGGAGAATAAGCCCCTCATGTAGGATGGGTTTCTTTTCTTTCCTTCTATGCTCATAAATACTAAGGCTGAGGGACTAAAGGATATAAAAAGGCAAGGACACCCTAATCTTGTGACGGAAGTGATAGAGCAACACAAAGTAGTAAGAATGGGCACGATTATACCTACCATCAAGGGTAACATATTCCATGATCATTGTCATGACCATCACCCAGATTTCCTTGAAAGAAACAACATCATAGCAGCCACTGGAATCTATCACCAAACTCTACACTTCAACCTTACATTTGGGGATCCACTGATGGCCTTTTGTGAAATTTTCTTATCTCTGTAAAATTTGATGCCCTTGAGGCTCAGCCCAGACACCTTAGTAATGAGATCTTCAGTAATGTTCATAGTGATACCAACGATAGTAACCACCCCATCTTTCCAAGACTCAGCAAACACTTTCATAGCACTATCTTTAAACCCATGCAGTCATTCCATATAGGTAGTTAGGCCTCCCTTTTTAAGAATTTCCTAGAACTCCAACATGTTTTTCCATTTCACACAGTCCTTCGGTTCCCTTTGATTTAGCCCACCACCCATGATATCGAGGAGAGCAATAACAATAGCACAAGAAGAGAAAAGCCAAATGTAGAAATAAGAGGCAACTTTAAAATAAACAGAGATTAAATCATGTCTACATTCAGTAATCTTAGGAAAGACACCACTTTTCGTAATCATATTAACCTATTTTGCTAAAATGTGTCTTATCATCATAATTTCTTGAGATACTCCCAATCCACCCTTTTTCTTTGAGACCTGTCAAAATCCAACTTGGCTTTCATATCAATGGTGAGATTGCTACATCTGTGCCAGATCATGATGTCCTTAGCTTTAACCACAAAGTTGGCCAACTCATCACCAGTACCGTTCACTTCCTGGTAAGCATGGGAAATAATGATATGCTTAAAAGACTTAATAATTATTTGGGCTTCCTCGATTATCACCTTAATGGACCATGATGGTTTTGTGATGTTATTGATGCACCTTAATATATTCATTGAATCTCCTTCAATCCACACATTTTGAGTCATCTCTTTCTTAATAATTTTAAGGGTTTGTAGGAGAGCCATGGCTTCCACAATGTGATTGGTTTGCACCCCAATGGGCATAGCTATGACAGTGAGGCGATTCACCATGTCATCTCTTATGAGACCACCACAACCCCTCAGGCCTAGGTTTCCCTTCGCAGCACCATCAAAGTTTATTTTAATCCATCCCGGTGGGGGAGAGAGCTAGATGGAATTCTCCCATTGAGTTGGGGTTTTATCAATGGGCCTAGCACTGAATACACTGACATTGAAGTCCAGCATCAAACCAGTCGATGAGCTGTAGTTCTCCCTGAGACTTCTCTTAATCTTTTCAACAATCACCACAGGCGGGAGTTCATTATTCCCAAAAACTCTGCCATTGTATTCTCTCCATAATCTCCATATAATGTGAGGTGCAATGAGATTCCACAACTGCTAATCCATGGGGACCTCCTCTTTTCTCCATTGCGTACAAAAATTCTCCATATTGTTAGGAAAAAACTAGTTAATCTTCCAGCACTATAACAAAAGACACCAAACCTCCCAAGCAAAGCTACAATCAATGGCAAGATGGAAGACCAACTCTTCAACTTTCTTACAAAGAAAACATCTATTACTCAAAATCATACCATGTTTCTGGAGGTTGTCTATAGTAAGGATTTTATTCTGCAAAACAAGCCAAAAAAAAATGTTAATTTTATGAATTAATCTTTTGTCCCACACCTGAGCCAAAAAGGGGAGAGGATCTGGCTACTTCAATAAGAGCTCATAGCCCGAGGCCACAGTGAAGATGCCAAAAGGAAGAATACCCCAAATCAACTCATCTTCTCTAGATGACTTAACCTTCTAGATCATTAGGTCCAACATCAAAGGCTTAAGCACTTCATCCACTAAGGAGAGGTCAATCCACAAACCATTCCTCCAGTAGTCCCTAGCCCTAGACCCAAATCTCTTAATACAGAAATTAATGAAAGGTTGAAAGGTGAAGAAAGAGCTAAGAGGACAATATTTGAGCCAGCAATCATCCCAGAACATGATTCTTCATCCATTGCCAAGATACCATTTAGCCCCTTTAAAGGCCATCTCCTTAGCATTTTGGATACAGTTGAAAATGAATGAGCCCTGCACTTTCTGATCTGTTTTCCAAAACTCAGAGATGTGGGAAAAGGAAAAGAGATACTTTTTATGGATAATTTCATTCCATTCTCTCTTTTCCCCAAAAATCCTCCAAGTGTGTTTGGCTAGGAGCACCATATTGGTCACTCTTAGAGGGTGAGTACCTACCCCCCCACACACTTTTTAGGAGTACAAACCTTGTCCCAAGACACCAAAGCCAATCTCTTTTTTTCTTCCACTCCAGTCCACAAAAAGTTTCTCTAAATTTTTTCAATAATATTTGCATGTTTACCAAGAATTTTAAAATGAATAAGGGCGTAAATGAGGAGGCTCTATAGAGAGGTCTTCAAAAGCTAAAGTTTACTCGCTTGACTAAGAAATGCACCTTTGCAACCAGTAAGCTTCCTGTTAAATCTATCCACTAAACTAGCCCAAAAAGAATCAAGAGGTTTAAGACCTAGAGGAAGGCCTAAATAAGTAGTAGGAAAGATATTAATTTTGCACCCAATGATTCTAGCTATTCTATTTTGCCTATCCACAGGAGTATTGATAAAAAATAAAGAGCTCTTATCCCAGTTAACAGTTTGACCGGAGCCTAAGGAATAAATGGAAAGAGCTTGTTTCATAACCCTTGCCTCTTGGATAGACAAAAACCCCATGATGATAGTGTTGTCCATGAATTGTTCATGAGAATAAGGTCTAGAAGCCAAAGATGGGGAGAGACCTTTGAAAGAACCACTAGGGACTAAATGCTGGAGATAACATCCCAAATATTCGGCCATGATAGAAAACAAGATAGAAGATAGAGGATCTCCTTGCCGAAGCCCCCTGGAAGGTTTGAAAAATCTGGAGGGGGATCCATTAACTATAATAGAAGCAGTAGAAGTACTGATGAGCTGGAAAATCAATTTGAGTAAATTGTCACCAAAACCAAATGATCTCAACACCTTGATCTGTGAATCCCAGTCAACTCAGTCATAAGCCTTCGAAAGTTCAAGTTTCAAAAGGAAGCTAGAGTTAAGAGAAACCTAAGTGGAGTGAATCACCTCATGAACCTTTATAATCAAATCAAGGATCTACCTACCTAGAAAAAACCCGCTTTTCTGAGGAGAGATGATCTGAGGTAGAATAGCTAGCAAACAAGAAGTTATAACTTTAGATAAAATCTTGTACAAAGAGTTACATAGGCTAATTGGTCTAAAGGAATCCACTGAATCAGCACCAGGCTTCTTGGGAATCAAAACAATAAAGGTAGCATTAATCTCTTTCAAAAAAGATCTTGCTCCAAAGAATTCTTTTATTGCATTGTAGATGTCCTTACCAATAATATGCTAGAATTTATGAAAGAAGAAAATAGGGAACCCATCCAGACCCGGGGATTTATCACCTTCAAAATAAAAGATAGCAAACTTGACTTCTTCCGAGGAAGGGATAGAAGTTAAAAAAAATTTGGTAGCATCATCAACAATGGCAAGAATGGATTCAAGAAGAGTCTCCTGATTCTCCAAATGAAGATTCAAATCTTTAGATAATAGAGAGGAGAAGAAATCAACCATAGACACAGAGATATCCTTATCATTACTAACCTCCCCAGCCTCCACATTAATTTTGGAAATCATGTTAGAAGCTCTATTTTAGAGGTAGACATATGAAAGAATCTAGTATTCTTGTCCCTCTCTTTAAGCCAAATCGATCTAGATCTTTGTCTCCAATACTCTTCTTCCTTGGAAATAATATTATGAGTCTTGACAAGGATACTCTCCTCCTTATCCCTAAGCTCATGAGTCATCCCAGAATGTTGAATCGTATCCTGAATAATGTCAAGGTCCCTTTTCAGCAAAACTTTAGATTTAAAAATATCACCAAAAGCATCTTTACTCCAAGACTTGACATTTTGTTTAACATTTTGAAGTTTTTTAATCACTCTAAACATCATAGTTCCCTGAATGTTGACAGTCCTCTAGTCTTTAATCTTTTGTTCAAGATCCAGGTGATCAATGCACATCTTTTCATATTAGAAAGGCAGGTTGCCCTTAGTAGTAATCAGGTTAGCACTAAAACATATAGGGAAGTGATCAGAGTCGATCTATTGGAAACTACAATTGAAGCAATTGTTGTGTTGTCATTGATGTCAAAACCTTAACTGGTAAGACTATTGCTACTTAGGAAAGTACTATATCTATTTGAGTGTTGCTAAGGGGATAGGCAAGGTTGGTAACAATAGCACCTAAGGAAAGGTTGAGTTATCTTGATACTACAAAGTGTACTTGACTATGTTGTACAATGATGAGACAATGTATTGTTTATCTTAGTAAGATTGAAGACTAAACTAGCAGGCTTGATCGAGCAAAAATGGAGAAATAATGTTCAAGCCAAGTAATGTTAGTGTCGACCGAGTCAGTTTATGTTGAGCAAAATTCTAGTGTCGACCAAATATCATTTAATTGTCGAGAAAGATAGTATAAGCTGAGGAAACATTTTGAGTAATGACTGAGCTTTCTACATGAAGACCAAGTAGTTGATCACAGTATTGACCGAGCATCAATATTTTTATATTTGAAGAGAATTCAGATTTGGAGATGACATTGTTGAATTCTTGGATTATGTAAAATGTGTTGACTTTATTTATTGATTTTTTGAAAGCATTGAATGCACTGAAAAACATTTTATTGTAAATCTTTAAGAGATTTGGGATGTTTCTAGTAAAGGAGCCGAAGAACATAAAGCAGGTAGATTCAATGAATCTGAACTAACCCTAAGATCTACAAGGAGATTGAGTGGAAAAATATGAGTTAACCTAATTGAGGAATTATTAAGGGAACCTAAGCAGGTGAACCCACAATAGTGGGTTACACTTTTTTGCCTGAATGGACACTGAACTCTACATTTTGAAAAAAAAATCAGATTCAAATGCATATTGTCATTAAACCGTTTGAAATCAGAACATAAAGTAAATTAGAGTCTTTTAGGATTTTTTGTCTAGATTCTAAATATATTATTTATTTTTATTTTTTAATTGATTTTAATCTTGTTTTCTTTCTCCCACAAAAACTGGTATGTTGCTAAAAATGTCATTTTCAAAGAGTTACATTGTTTTCATAGAGCATAACTTTTATTCTAAAATACATATCAATGTGATTCTTTCGAATTTAGTTTTTTAACATCCATATAGAGGGCATGCAATTGGTTTGATGATATTATCATGATTATTTCATATTTTATTAATGTTTGAAGTTGAGTAAACTATAATTTTGACATACCTAAACTACATAGCTTATAACTTGTCGTGTATTTGTCCAATTTTATTTTTTATTTTTTTATAGAAAGATAACTTCAATATCTAGGGCATAGATATTTTTTAGAAATTTTTTCTCTCATTTACTATTTTTCCATAAGCATCAAACATAGAGGTAGACATACAATGAAATATTTATGTTTATTAAAACTAAAAATTCAAAGTCATAATAAAATTAATATATATTAACATTATAATCGTTGGAAAGATTTTTCTTAGTAGTACCTTACTACATAGATAGTTTTGTCAAATGGATTCATTTGATTTTCCAAAAGATAAATTTGAAGTGATTTCTTGTCAGCATTTTAATAGGTGTGAAGGAGACTCCATTATAGGTATGAATGAGGAGTATAGATGTTATATCAATGTTTTTTTTATGTAAGAGGCTTTGAGCTAACCATTTGTAATTAAATCCTTCAAATGGAACCTATCAAGGCTTAAATCATCGTATTTTATTAAAAATGTGTTATTTCAGCAAAAATCAGCATCTCTAAAAAAGTGTAACCCACTATTGTGAGGTCACCCAACTTGCATTAGGTATGTGTATGCATGGGTGAACAGAGGATGCTGGAAGATCAGTAGATGTTATTGACTGTATAAGTAGAAAAGGCTGAAGGAGAAGTGTGGTGATTGCTTGAAGAAAAGTTTCGAGCAGATTAGAGATGGAGATGGTAAAGTTTCAAAGTCAGTAAACCAGCATTTGAGTATGGAATTGGATCTGATATTTGCAAAGTGAGTTTTATGTTTTTCAGATCAATACTAGTACTACTTTCTAACCATTGTAATGGTCAAAATCCTTTTAACAGAGGTTGACATAATAGTCATATGTTTAAATCCTTTGAACAAGGTTGCATTCTAATGAAATGTATGTAAGTCCTATAACAAGGCTCACTTCTAACAGAGTGATTGAAATCCTTTAACTGGGTCACACCTAATAGTTTGTATTGTAACCTTTGATAGGGTTGGATTTTAACCGAGCTCACTTCAGAAGAGTGAAAATAATAGTAGCATGTTACAAAGTGGTTTTTCCCAAATTGGGTTTCCACTATAAATCCTAGTGTCAATGCTTGTGTGAATGTTTTGGTTTAAAAATTTCTATGTTTTACAAGTTAGATATAGCTGGGTAGTGGATTGTAATTTTATATGTTTCTATTATTGAATCAGTGATGACCGAGTTGGTTTTGGTTGTTAGATCTGATTTAAAGAAAAGTTTTTGAAGTTTATTTTATACATCAGGACCTGAGAACAACTGATTCACCTCCCCTCTCTGTTGTTCTAAATCATATTAACAATTGGTATCAGAGTTGTGTTGCTTATTATTGGTGTTTACAGAAATCAAGTTTAAAGGGACTTGAAGCAAATGATCAGGATGTATAAGGAGGTACCGAAGCTGAATAAGGAAAACTTTCCTACATGGCAAAGATTGATGAAGCTGCATCTAGCTGGTATTGGTGATTCTGCAAAGTACTACATTGAGAATGACTATGTCTCACCTTTCGCACCTTTGACTGCCGAAGAAATGAGAGCTAAGCAAGAACATAATCAAGAAATGCTAGAAATTGCATCTGCCCTAAGCTATCCATAATTTGAGGACATTAAGGATTGCACAAGTGCTAAGGAGATGTGGGACACTCTTGCAAAGATCTATGGTGGTGACATAAATGTCTTGAAAGCTAAGGCCAAGAGTCTCAGAGGTAAGTTTGATGAAATGAGAATGCAAGAAGGTGAGAACATTGCACAATATTGTGGTAGAATAAAAGAAGTTGTGAATGCTATTAGAGGAGCAAGTGGGATTATTGATGATGAAACTATAATTGGAAAAGTACTAAGAACTTTGCATCCTATATATTCTATTCAGATCTCATCTATTCAGGAATCTACATGTAACTCTACAAATGTGCTTACTTTGGAAAGTTTGGTTGGCAAGCTGATTACTTTTGAACTCTCTAACTATGATAACTTCACTGTTGGTAGTATTGGTAATGTTGAATCTTCTTTTAAGTCGCAATTAGTTCTGAACAAGCCAAAGAAATAAAAATAAAGATGCATCAATGAAAGTGAAAGTGACAGTGACACTTCTGATGAAGAACTTGAAGATCTAGAAGCTCTTATGGCTAGAAGATTGAGAAGGGGAAAAGGAAAATATAAAGGTAAACTCCCTATTATATGTTTTGCATGTAATAAAGTTGGTCATATAGCTGCTAGATGTCCTGATAGGAATGATAAAGATGAAGAAAGAAAAATAAAACACAAAGATAGAAGAGATGACAGAAGCTACAGAAAGCACAAAGACTACAAAGGAAAAGGTAAGAAATCTTGTTAAATTGTTGAAGAAGAAACTAACACTGATAGTGATGATTTTGAAATTGAGGTAGTCTATGTTGCAATGAAAGATGAATCTGATGAGGATGAGAAAAATGCATTGATCTCCTATGTGAACAAGAATTAAAAATGGATTATTGATAATGGTTGTTCACATCACATGACTGGTGACAAGAGTAAGTTTGAGACCTTACATCATTATAGAGGTAAAAGTGTAAAATTTGGTAATGATGCACCATGTCCTATTAGAGGAAAAGGTTTGATTAAATTGACTGATAAGATCTCTTGTGAAAATGCATATTGGGTTGAAGGTCTAAATTATAATCTGCTAAGTGTTACATAGCTCAACAACACTGGTTACTGAGTGGAATTTCATCACAAGAAAGCTAAAATATTTGATGCTACTGGTGAACTGATCGGAAGTGGAGAACAGACTAGAGGTAATTTGTTCTATCTTGACCTATCTAAAGAAGCATGTTTGGTTGCAAAACTTGATGACATTTGGTTATGGCATAAGAGGCTATGTCATGTTAACTTTGATAATTTGGTAGAAATAAGTAAGAAGAAGAAAGTAAGAGGTCTACCTAGATTGAAGAAACCTGAGAATGTGATGTGCAAGGAATGCCAATTAGGAAAAATGAAAAAGTCAAGTTTTAAGAGAAAATCCTTTACTTATGATAACATTTTAGCTTTGGTTCATACTGACCTTTGTGGACCTATGGGTGTACAAAGTTACTGTAGTGCTAGATATTTTATCTTGTTTGTTGATGATCATACCAGGATGATGCATGTAATGTTTCTAAAAGAAAAATCTGACACTTTTCAATTCTTTAAGTGGTATTTGGCTAAGGTTGAGAAGGAGACAAGTAGGAACCTGAAATGTCTTAGATCTGACTGAGGTGGAGAATTTACATCAAATGAATTCAATCCATTTTTCAATGAAAGAGCAATCAAAAGATAGATGCCTGCACCTAAAACACCTCCACAAAATGGTATAGCAGAGAGAAGAAACAAATCTATCTTGGATTGTGCAAGGACATTGTTGATTGAAAAGAATGTGGCACATAAATACTAGAAAGAAGCTATAAGTACAACTGTCTACACTCTTAACTGGGTACAGATCAAGAAAGGTACAAATCTGACACCCTATGAATTATGGTATGGGCATGCACCAAGTGTTAAATAATTTAGAATCTTTGGAAGCAAGTGCTACATATTAAAAGACAATAGGAATGGAAAGTTTGATGCTAAAGGTGATGAAGGCATATTCCTAGGGTATTCCACAAAAATTAAAGCTTATAAGTGTTTGAACTCTAACACTAACAAAATTGTGGAAAGTGTGAATGTCAAAGTTGATGAGTATGCAGAAAGAAATGAAGTTGACAGCAAAAGAGAACCAGAAGATTATAGATCTTTTATGTATATTGAAGAAGAAGAAGAAGAGGCAAGTAATAGACTTGCACCTAATGCCGAGTCTCAGGCAAGCAATGTTGAGCGATAGGAAGATGCTACCGAGCATCAAAAAAATAGTGCCAAAAGAGAACAAGAACATGTTGAGCGACAAGATAATGCTGTCGAGTATCAGGAAGAGGTTTCCAAGCATTCAAAAGCTAAATCTAAAAATATTGTTGAGGAACCTGATGAAATAGAGGAGAGAAGAGATGAACCTGTTTTGGCAAAATATGTAAGAAGACATCACAAGCCTGAACAGATAATTGGAGACAAACATACTAGAATTCTAACTAGAAGTAAAACAAAGGATCCAACATGTTTACTGTGTGAATTTGAACCTAAGTCAACTAGAGAGGCATTAGAAAATGAAGACTGGATACAAGAAATGAATGAATAAATAGACCAAATAGAGAAGAATGATACTTGGACTCTGGTGCCGAGACCTAAAAACAAAAATGTTATAGGAACAAAGTGGGTGTTCTAGAATAAGTTGAATCAAAAAGGTGAAATAACTAGGAGCAAAGCTAGGCTAGTATGCAAAGGCTACGCACAAGAAGAAGGAATAGATTATGGGGAGACATTTACCCCTATAGCTAGATTGGAAGGAGTAAGAACTCTACTTGCATATGCTACTTATAAAGATTTCAATTTTTATCAAATGGATGTCAAGTCTGCATTCTTAAATGGTATACTAGAAGAAGAAGTTTACATAGAACAACTAGAAGGTTTTATTGATCTAAACAAAAGACACATGGTATGCAAACAGAACAAAGCATTATATGGATTAAAAAAAGCTCCCAAAGCATGGTATAAGAGGTTGCATAACTACTTGATACATATTGGATTTTCAAGAACAAATGACACAAGCAATCTGTACATGAAAGATGAAGAAGGTAAAGGTATCCTGTTGGTAAAAATTTTTGTGGATGATATTATTTTTGGTGGACAAGATGCTTTGTGTAAAAGATTTTCAAATGAAATGCAAACTGAATTTGAAATGAGCATGTTTGGTGAGATCAAATTCTTTGTTGGTTTACAAGTATATCAGTTGAAGAAAGGAATTTTCATTACACAGTCTAAGTATGTTAATGAAATACTGAAAAGTTTTGGGATGGAAGATTCTAGACCAATGAGTACTCCTATGGCTACTGGAGAAAAGTTATCTAAGAATGATGATGTTGCAGAAGTGAACCAGACTTTGTACAAATCCATGATTGGAAAATTGAAGTATGTTGTACATAGTAGACCAGATATTGCACTAGCTATTGGGATTGTGGCAAGATTCTCTGACAATCCTAAGGAAAGACACATGATGGCTATGAAAAGAATTATGAGATACTTGAAAGGGACTGCTGACTATGGGCTACATTACAAGAAGGATGAAATATTTGAACTAAGAGTATATACAGATCCTGATTAAGCAGGAAATGTAGATGATAGAAAGAGTACTAGTGGTGGAGCTTTCTTTCTTGGATAGAGATTAGTCTCATGTACGAGAAAGAAACAAAATTGCATTTCCCAATCTACTACTGAAGCTGAGTATGTTGCTGCTCCAGTAACCTATTCAAATTTGGTATGGATAAAATAATTTTTGGTAGGCATGAAAGAAGAAATCACTGAACCTGTTGTTATTTTCTGTGACAACACAAGTGCTATCAACATTTCTAAGAATCCAGTGATGCATACTAAGACCAAGCACATAGCAATCAAGTCTCACTACTTGAGAGAATTGGTACAAGATAAAGAAGTCTGAATGGAATATGTGAATACAAAGGAACAATTAGTAGACATATTCACTAAAGCTTTAACTAAAGAAACACATGAGTATTTGAGAAGTCAATTAGGGGTCCTTCCCCTAACTGAGGCTTCCTAGTTAAGCTAGGAGCACTGCATCAAATATGCTACAACAAAATATTTGACAGATTGATGCAGAAGATTGTCACACTTTAGGATTGGCCTAGAGTTGTGAAGAAGAGAAAAGACAAGGAATCAGTCATAAGAAAGATGACAGATGGAGAAACACTGAGCTACACAGATAATATCTACATATGATGGATGTATATTTTTTAGTTACTACTTTGGCATTTTTGTCAAAGAGGGAGATGAACTGAGATGATATAATAACACATGACACTAAAAGGAAAACTAAGGAGATGATGAACTAAAATGAAGGATCAGGATAGAGGGAGATATGGATATTTCTGACAATCATAGGAGTGAGGCTAATAAATTTTGAATTAGAATAAAGCTAAGGATATTACAAATTGTTTTTCTAATGGATAGATAAGTTTTTGGATTGGTTGGTAATCCATGTGTTATTTAGGTGATATCATATGGTGTTTCCATCAATACCAAAGAGGGAGATTATTGGAAACTGCAATTGAAGCAATTATTGTGTTTTCATTGATGTCAAAACCTTAACTGGTAAGACTATTGCTACTTAGGAAAGTACTATATCTATTTGAGTGTTGCTCAAGGGATAGGCAAGGTTTGTAACAATAGAACCTAAGGAAAGGTTGAGTTATCTTGATACTACAAAGTTTACTTGACTATATTAGACAATGATGAGACAATGCATTATTTATCTTAGTAAGATTGAAGCCTAAACTGGTAGGCTTGACCGAAAAAAAATGGAGAAATCATGTTCAAGCCGAGTAATGTTAGTGTCAACCGAGTCAGTTTATGCTGAGCAAAATTCTAGTGTCGACCGAACATCAGTTAATTGCCAAGAAAGACAGTATAAGCCAAGGACACATTTTTAGTAATGACTGAGCTTTCTACATGAAGACCGAGTAGTTGATCACAGTATTGACTGAGCATCAGTATTTTATATTTGAAGAGAATTCAGATTTGGAGCTGACATTGTTGAATTCTTGGATTATGTAAAATGTGTTGACTTTATTTATTGATTATTTGAAAGCATTGAATGCACTAAAAAAAAATTTATTGTAAATCTTTAAGAGATTTGGGATGTTTTTAGAAAAGGAGCCGAAGACTATAAAGCGGGTAGATTCAATGAATCTGACCTAACCCTAAGATCTACAAAGGAGATTGAGAGGTAAAAGAT
The DNA here is from genome assembly GCA_027943335.1 of Chamaecyparis obtusa. Classification (NCBI taxonomy): domain Eukaryota; kingdom Viridiplantae; phylum Streptophyta; class Pinopsida; order Cupressales; family Cupressaceae; genus Chamaecyparis; species Chamaecyparis obtusa. The sequence continues at coordinate 479,943 of BSBK01006779.1, forward strand.
GAGTTAACCTAATTGAGGAAGTATTAAGGGAACCTAAGCATTAGGTATGTGTGTGCATGGGTGAACAGAGGATGTTGGAAGATCAGTAGATGTTATTAACTGTATAAGAAGAAAAGGCTGAAGGAGAAGTGTGGTGATTTCTTTAAGAAAAGTTCCAAGAAGATCAGAGATGGAGATGGAAAATTTTCAAAGTCAGTAAACCAACATTTGAGTACGGAATTGGATCTGATATTTGCAAAGTGAGTTGTATGTTTTTTAGATCAATACTGCTGCTACTTTCTAACCATTGTAATAGTCAAAATTCTTTTAACAGAGGTTGACCTAACAGTCATATGTTTAAATCCTTTGAACAAGGTTGCATTCTAATGGAATGTATGTAAGTCCTATAACAATGCTCACTTCTAACAGAGTGATTGAAATCCTTTAACTGGGTCACACCTAACAGTGTGTATTGTAACCTTTGATAGGGTTGGCTTTTAACCGAGCTCACTTCAGAAGAGTGAAAATAATAGTAGCATGTTACAAAGTGGTTTTTCCCAGATTGGGTTTCCACTATAAATCCTAGTGTCAATGCTTGTGTGAATGTTTTGGTTTAAACATTTCTGTGTTTTACAAGTTAGATACAGCTGGCTAGTGGACTATAATGTTATATGTTTCTATTATTGAATCAGTGATCACTGAGTTGGTTTTGGTCATTAGATCTGATTTAAAAAAAAGTTTTTGAAGTTTGTTTTATACATTAGGACCTGAGAACAACTGATTCACCCCCCCTCTCTATTGTTCTAAATCATATTAACATGGTCTTCATAAGAGATGACAAGGAGTAGCCAAAGCTTTTGAGCCAGCACCCAGAAATCAACACACAGTCTAGCCTAACTTGGATAAGATCCTAACCAATCCTTCTGTTCAACCAGGTATAATTGACCCCCTGAAGCTCCAAATCAAAAAGAGCTTGATTATTGATAAATTCCATAAGCTCCACTCTACCATCAAGTTGAATATGATTATCCACTCCACCAAACTTCTCATTTTCTTTCAAAGGATAGTTAAAGTCACCAATAATCAACTAGGGAAGATCCTGGAATGATCTTCTATGGTTTTCAACCCTTTTCCAAAACTAGGACCTTCCAACTTTAGAGTTTGGGACATAGATAGTAGTAGCAACCCATTCAAAATTTGACTTCACATGAACAAAGTTAATTCTTAAGAAATTTAGATTCTCCATTATCACTGTCCCCCTAACATGATTTTGATTCCAAAAAACAACAACCCCTCCCGAAGCCCCTTCAGAGCTAATACCCACCACACCACCATTTTTAAAAATTCTAATTTTTTCTACCTTATCTTTCCCCATCTTAGTTTCTTGAACAAAAACAATCTCAGGTTTATGGTCTCCTACCAAATTCCTGATGATGTCTTTCTTATGAGGGGTGTTCAACCCTCTTATGTTCCACAAGATGAGCTTCATTTCTTGGTCGGAGTACAGACTCCCTAGATAGTAAGTTGCTTACCATCTGCTATGTCCTTCTTACTTTCTCTTTCTCTTTCTCTGATCTCTTTGTTTGTATATCTACCTTGGGTTTTTTTTCTGAGATCCAACATCCACTTTAAGACCCTTAGTTCCCTAGTCAGCTTTACTTCTTGTAGTGACACCCTTGGATCCAGGTGTAATAAGTTTGTTCTCTTTTTTTGTCTCTTCCCCTTTTGTATAGTCCATGGTTTCTTATTTTGATCTATTGTGGGATCTTCACCAGCAGCAAGATCTTCATCACTACTACTTGAAAGTGTGTTAGGAGAAGAAGAAGAGTCATCTTCATCTAATTTTAATTCCTCAACAAGAACTCTATCTTCCGGGGATCCGCTTTGAGAGTCATTAGTAGAATTTCCCAAAATAGGGACCATCACCATCATAGGAAGAGAATCATCACCAAGATTTCTAGTGTCAGAAACCAAGAAGGGACTGATAAGAGATTCTGAAAAATGAGAGACCGAAGCAACAGGGATACCCGCTCTAGGGGAAGAATCCATGGAGGAGGTATCCAGAGAGTCTGAAACATGTGAAACTGGTTCCACCAGTTCCCCTTCCTCCAAAATAGGGATAGTATTAGAATCTATTGTCTCAATCAAAGCTTCCTTTTTACTACTATTATCAACTTCCAAAGCCTAAGATTTCACTTCCTTCCAGACCTGTCTGCTGGACTTCTGAGGTTTAAGCTCTGGGTCCACGAGCAGAGAAACCTTAGGCATTTTATTTGGGCAATGCTTAGCCCAGTGACCTATCTTATGACACACAAAGCATGCAAATAGGAGCGATTCAAAAATCACCTCCTTCTTCCACAAACCTAGTTTGGAGTTGATATTAAAATCACTGAGGGGAGATTGTCAAACTAACCAATATTAACATAGATCCTGGCAAAAACTAGTCTAGACTTAGCCGTCATCATAGGATCAACCAAAATGAGATCACCTCCAAAAGAGGAAGCTAAGCCCTTAAGAGACCCCCTCATTCCAATACTTGAGGGGCAACCCAGGAAACCTAACCCAAAAAGGGGTAGCCATAAAGAAATTATCAGAGTAATCCTAGTTAGGAACCCATTTGCAAAAAGCCATAGCTGTTCTACCAAACATCTAGGGTCCTCCACATAAAATGTAGTCCTGATCTTCCTTGTTGGAAAAATAAAAAGAGAGAATACCTTTTGGAAGGGTAGCAATATCAACATGGCCTTTCAACGTCCATCTCTTCTTAGTAAAACACCTAACCACCTCAATGTTAGGACGAGGACCTAGAAACATACGAACCAACAAGAATTCCATAGTCGATACCGATTGATCCACCAAGGAGTCTGGCACAAAAATAGAAACTTCTCCTTCATTAAGACATGCCTTAATAGAATCATCAGAAGAAGGAGACATTCTTGCCTTTCTAGCTCCCAATATTTATGACCACTGTTTCAGGCTAGGAGGGTTGACTTCAACACCAACAGGGCTGGAATTGTCTCTTGACCCCACTTGTGGGTCCTTTGAAGAAGTGGAATCATCATTCAATACCTCAAGAGAAGGACGGCGCACACCCCCTAACACAGCTTCACACACAGGCAAAGCACTGAGAAGCACTTCCATCGAGGGGGTTCCCATGTCAACCCTGTATGGGGAAATATTCCCCTTACCCATCAGAGAAAGATCTAACACCGGCAATGCCAGATCCAGTACTAGCGAGGATGGCATCCCCAAGTCCAAAGCCCCATCCAGACCAATGCCAATACCAATACCAGTGCCAATGCCAGTAGCTGTAGCGCCATGGCTCCACCTGAAATTTGAACATACATTCTCGTTCGATTCCTCTCCCATCTTCTGCTTCGCTAAAGAAGAGAAAAGTTGTTGGAAAATAATTAATATTTGTTAATTATAATTATTAATATTTAATAATTAAATATATTAATATTAATACTTATAAATTAATAATATTAATAAACAATTATGTTAATTACTTATGTTACGTAATTATATTGTTTTTGAGTAATTATATTTAATAAATTATTTTATATTTATAAATTTTATAAATTAATTTATACAAATTAATATTAATAATTATTATTAGAAAATTTTAATTATATTTTTTTTTAGTAATTTTATTTAATAAATTAATTTTTATAAGGAATGTCACAAATTAATTTATAAAAGTTAAATTGATATTCTATTAATGGAATTAGTATCGACATTTATCTTAACAAAGAATATTATGTTATAAATCAAGTCAGTTATGACTTAATGTTATTGAGATTGTTGGCATAATTAAATATTCTTAATTACACTTTACTTAAGTTTACTTAGGATAATGCATTTGCAAATTAGTTGTCATGTAGACACCTAAGAGTTTGCATTTCATTTTAGCACATGGTGTAGGAGAATTTCCACTTTAAGTGTGAGATCCACCTTTAATGCTCTTATCACATTATCATCCTCTCATTCTTGCACATATTTTCACATACTTCATTGTACAATGGAGGATGATCCACCTTTGGTGGACATGTGATTCCAACTTGTGTGGTTGATAGGTTGTCTCTTGCATCACTGCTAGTTATCATGCATTTCCTTTATATTTAGGCACATCTAATTTGTGTTCATTAATATGGACATCCATTATCATTTGATCAATATTGAATAAATCATTTGACCATATCATTTTGTCTCTCTTATTGTGCTATCTATTGAGTTTTTATATCTTGGAATTTTCATTTTTTTCCTAAGGCAAATTCTTACACAAAGCCATAAGAGTTTATTTGTATAGCCTATTTGGAGAGAATTTTTTTGCGGTCAAAATTGGAACTTGTTGGTGCAAATCAAATGTTATTATCACATTGAGAAAGCCCAAAAACCCCTAAATCAACTTTTTTTCATCCAAATTGGACATTTGAGGCCAAATCTAGAGCCATTTGATTTTTGGAGGTGCAACCACGACGATTCAGAAAAAATAATTATAGAGGTGATTCAAACAATGATATCTCAATCATCTGGACCCCTTTTTTTGAACAATTCATTTTTTTTTGTTTTGGGGTAGAGTTTTGTAATCTACACAATGATGCAGATGATTTATCATCTATGTTTTTGAATTTTGTTTTCTAGATTGCTAATCTGAATTTTTACAACTTCAGAGGCTTCGTTCGAGCTCATATGGACACATTTTCATGTCCCATTTTTAAAAAAAGTGCATGATTTTTTGTCTACTTTTTAGTTCTAGTGTCAGTTTAGAGAAATTTTGAGAGGACATAGTACTTTCAATATTTGGTCTATTTTGGCCTATATTTGGCACTTGTAAATTTTTGGAACCTTGAGTGGTCTTGTGTCTTATTTGTTTAAGTCTTCTATAGCCTTATTTTTGTAGTTGTAATCATTAAATTCAGCATTCTACTTTGGTCTATTTTGGCAAGTGTAAATTATACATGCACTAAATATAAAGTGTAAAAATCATCTATTTTAGCGGGGTTATTTATTTCATTGCATTTTGGGGGGTGCATTGATTTTATGATCTAATTGTTTCATGTGAGAAGTTCATCATGGATGGTTTAATTACTTTGATAGTTAATAAAACTATAAGAAATGGAGTGATTTAGTTCTCACTCATCTTAGTGAGCATAATCTATTGTCCTATTTGTATGAGCACATACCTACTAGTCCTCCTTATGATCTTAACTCTTGGACAAAAGTTCTTAATGTTATATATTGGAATATGGATATAAATGTTATGGATTTCCTTGATGATGATGAAGATAAGACAAAGACTATTCTTGATCTTTGGACCTTTCTTTGGGAAATGTATAGAGATTCACATGTTCCTCCACTCTTGAATCATATAGAACCTCTAGTTGTAGCTCCTATTTATCCTATTTAGATCACTTATACTATTGTTCCTAATGATGTTTTCCTTCATAAAACCATGGGTTCTTGTAATTCATTGTAGTAGGATATTCTTTTCTTCCAATTATTATTCCATGGGATGACTTCTTGATAAACACTACAAGGTTTGTTTGTGGAGTCCTACATTGAGGATTTGGGAGACATCATTGATGGAATTCATCTTATCTTTGTTGAGGATGATCCTTATTTAGTTGTTGTGAGGGAATACTCTGACCATCATCTTCATTCTCTACTTGATCCTTCTTTCAAGTTTGACATGATTATGGATCCTTTGATTCAACATTTAGAGGAGGTATCTTTATCTTTAGAGAAGACATTTAAGTCTTTGGAGATTGGAATTCATGAGTCTCAAACTTCACTTGAGATGTCACATTGCATGGTTTAGATTGATCATACTCATGTGTTGAAGATTCCTATTTAGTTTCCTAAGACATCATACATTTTGAGGATTCTTCCTAGAGATTGGAGATGATTCATTGATACACTTATGGCATTATTTATTCCTAAATGGAGGAACATCATTTAATTTTCTTGGTACATTTTCTACATGGATCCAAGATCATCTACCATGAGTGTGAATTCTACATTGAGAGGGGCTTCTTTTCTTCTCTTCCTACTTCATATTTTGAGGAGACATCCTTATCTTTAGAGTTTGATCCAAATTCTTACATGGATCAATTACTGTTGGTTCCTTTCTTGTCACCTTATATTGGATATATTCATGAATAGTTTGTGGCATCTTTATCAACCAAGGACATAACGACATATGAGAATAGTTTAGAGACATCATACTTCATTTGGATTCCCATTCCTTCTTCCTATCCACAATGGGAAGCCTTATTTCATATATACTTAGTTTATCTTCTTCCTAAGGGGAGAAATGTTATTTGTAGACATTGGACTATGTTTTGCCTTCAAGCACTCACCATCCTTGAAGGATATTATTCATTATGGGGTGGATATCATGTCTCCTTATTTCCTTCCTATTGGGGGATTCTTTATTATATATGCATGATGTATGTCATAATGGGGGGTCTTGATTACTCTATCCATCCATGCATCTTGTTTTTTTTTCATCTCTCTTTTTGGTGAGGGTTTTTCCGATGAGGTTTTCCCTCTTTCTCTACTTTATGAGAGATTACATTTCTTTTTCACTTGTGTATTATACATGGGTACCTAACATGGCCTATTAGTTGGGACCCATCATGTATTGTCATCTAGATTTGTCAGCTTAAGTGCATTCCCCTAAGTTGCACTTAAAGGGGGGGTGTTGGTGTGATTAAGTATTATTAATTACACTTTACTTAAGTTTACTTAAGATAATACATTTTTATATTAGTTGTCATGTAGACACCTAAGATTTTTCATTTCATTTTAGTACATGGTGTAGGATAATTTCCACTTTAGGTGTGAGATCCATATTTAGTGCTCTTATCAAATTATCATCCTCTCATTGTTGTACATGGTTTCACATATGATCCACCTTTGGTGGACATGTGATTCCACCTTGTGTAGTTGATAGGTTATCTCTTGCATCACTCCTAGTTATTGTGTATTGCCTCTATATTCAGGCACATCTACTTCGTATTCATTTATTTGGGCATCCATTATCATTTTATCATATCATTGTGTCTCTCTTTTTATGCTATATATTGAGCTTCTAGATCTTGGAATTTTCATTCTTTTCCTTAGGAAAATTATTATAGAAATTAATAACATTAAATAATCTATTTTGATAAGGCAATAAATACATTTCATTTGTGTGTGTGTGTGTGTGTGTGTGTGTGTTTTATGTCATGGTAATTTGTGGTAGAGGTTTTTTTTTTGTTTATTTTGATTATGATTAATTGATCATGTGAGTAGAGTACACCCTAGGTAGGATTTTTTCTTTTGAACTTAAAATTATTTTACGAATTTATGTCTTTTACACTTTCAGTTCATATGGTAGAAAATTCATAACCATTTTGGTGTCTTGATTATGAGAGTTTTATTTTGGGTATATCTGTGATGTCATGTCATGTTTCTGTTAAGTCTCGATCATTACTCTATTTGACCTTGTGGAGGTGACAACCATTATGTTGTTGAGATTTTAATTACTTGGTCACCTCATTTGTTTTATTGTGGTTGATCTATCTATGAAGTGATGGTCTTTGATTATGTTATTACTCTAGGTTGGAGAGTGAAGTCATTGCTGACTTGTTCTTGAGTTTGATTTATCTTGCGATATGATAACCATGTGATTTAGAAATTAATTTATTTAGATGTCTAGTATGGGATGGATAGTTTGGATCCTTGTATAGGATGATCTATTATTTGTTATGCTCCAGAACATTTCTTTGGCGACATTCATGGTTTACTCATTTATGAGAAATGATTTATGGTTTTGGTGTTTCTTTCTCTTTGTTTCTTTTGTTGGGAGCATTAGGGTAGGTTATCTAGGAGCATAAAGGGGAAGTGGCTTACTTTGTAGGCGTCAAAGCCCTAAAGTGGATACCTGGGTATCCTTTGTAAGTCAAATTAATAAGTGATAACTTAATAAATTTATTGAGAGAAAACATTAATAAGATACTTGTACCTCTCTCATTCCTTGAGTGCTAGTATAGGCTAGGATGAGAGTGGGAGAAGATTCTTTCCTATCAAGAGAGACATTGAGGTTTAGCATAGTTGGTTTTCCTTATCTGTACGAAAGGACTACTAATACAACATATGGTCACTTGGGCATCGGGGTCCGGAGAGGCTTCTAGGATAAATTCTAGGGGTTAGACATATGTGATGACACTTCCCTATATGTGTTCTAGGTTCCTACATTGCATTTGGTACATCTAATTTGTGTCTCAATCATTTATACTTTATAACCTTATAGCCATTACTACCATTTTATCCAATGTAACTTGGCATTAGTGTTGTTTATTTTTAGATGTTTCCTTGAGTGAGGTTTGGTGTTATCTCCTCAACAAAGTGGGAGTGGACTTCTTAGTTCCACATGGTCGACTGGTAGTGATTATATTAACATTGATATTTCACGTTCGTAACTTTGTTCTTAGATGATCCTTGATGCTATGTTTATCTTCTAGTTCATTTTTTGGAGACTTTATTATTATCATCATGCGATGTATATTTTGTATTCCATTTTATGTATTTATTAGTGACATTGATTCTAGACATGTGCACGTATTTTTATTGTATTATTGTTATCTATGTGATGTGTGTAGTGGACAATGTATTATCTTGAAGACTGTAATATATCAATTTGTATCTTGTTGTATGTACCTTTGATTATGTTGATGTAATGGGTATATCTTATTATTCAGTTGAAATGCATATGGTATCATACTTTATGATTTGTGTTCTTTTCATTATGATTAAGTAAATGATTAGGAATACTTTAATTTGGCTTTGAAAATGAGTGTAAGATATATCATGTGATTATGTTATAGATTGTTCTTAGTAGATTACTTAATTTATACATAAACGTCGTGGAACCCTTGAGACTTGTAATTTATAAATGAGTTACATTTATGAGTATGTATTGTCTTATGTTATATTGCTTCCACATTGTTATTCATTATTGATTTGTAAAATCTTAAGAAAAAAATTATTCAATAAACTTAGAAACATGTTTTAGGTTATTTTCTTTGGGGTTCACTGGCAGGGCGTTACAAGAATCATGTTTCTCATGAATCTCCTTATGAGGAAACTAATCTCAAGAAAACATAATTTGAGATTTTTTATTGTTTTAATTCATCCATTCCAATATAGAAGTTATATTTCCTTACCTAGGAGGTGGGACAATCACATTTCTCAAGGCTTGTTGTAACACTTCATGATATGTAGGTGAGGTTTGAAGAAGCCCCCAAAGAGATATCTTGGTGGGAGTAGCATGGAGTTGTTTTACTAAATCATTTTTTTTTCAAGACTTTGAGGAAGACGGGGTGCATGAGGAAGCATTAGTTGAGAAGCAGGGAAAGAAGAAGGAACAACTAAAGTTGTAGGTTTTCTATTAGTTCTTATGTTATAATTGTGAGAAATTGCATGATAGTCTAGGTTTTTAGAACCATTTACCACAATGATTGGTTTATTTTGAGGTAAAGGGGTATCTTGACGAAGATGGACAACAACCTTAGGATTTACAATACTAAAAATTTTATTGACAACATTGACTTCATCAAGGTCTTGATTGTTGAAGGTTTTATCACTAGAAGGGAGAGCGTCAAGGGAAGTAGAAATGATATTATTATCTTCTTCTAAGGTATCTACATGAATAGGAAAATATTTAGAAAGGGGATTAGGCATTTCCATAAATGTTTCATCTCTAAAAGGAATGTCAAATGAAGGTAGGGTGATATTAAGAGAGGTATTTATAACAACCTCCTCTTGCTCCAAAATATCCCCATAAAGGGGGAACATCTTAGGAGAAGGACCACCATCACATTAATGAATGTGTCATCACTAGAGGGAGTAGAATAAATGTCAACCATAATATCTTCTTCCTTTTTCAAGTTTTCTTTATGGGGGAGAGAATAATCAATGTGATTTTTTAGTTGTCCATCCCAAATAGGGGAATCCTCAAGGGTAGGAATATCTCTATGAATAAGGAAAAATTTAGGAGAGAAATAATCATTACTTACTAAAGATTCATCCCTAAAGGAGAAAAGATTGGAATGAAAGAAAGTTAAAATATCATTCTCTTGCACCAACACATCTTCATGGGGTAAGTGCACCAAGATGGTGTGTAAAAGGGGACTATAAGTGGACACATTTTTTTTGAAATCAGGTAAACTTGAACTTCAAAGAGAAATTCGAGGGTCATGCACTAAAAATTATAAGATATGTAAATAATAATAATTGTAGGACTTTGAATCTAGTTTCTAAACTACTCAAGTTTATTAAAAATGGATAAGATTAAGAGGGTCAAATCCTCTCTGCATGAAAAACTATTCTTGATTTCTTCAAAAAAAACATGACATAGTTGTTTTCGTGCACTTCACAAAAGATATAGGCAGATTTAGTATTTTTCAAAATACTTTGGTAAGATGATAGGTAAGATTGAGATCTGGAAGTTATGTATTTTTTTTATAATTTTCTCTTGAGTATTTTTTTTTGTATGATTTTTCAAAGTGATGGCATCCTAAAAATATGGTACCTATTCGTGCGTTGAGCATAACTTGCATCAAAATAATAAAAAATTTAAAAAAAAAATTTAAGTTTATAGAATCAAGTGTAGAACAATATTATGTAGTTTTTTTTAATTTGTTCAAGTAGATCCAAAGTTATTAAAAAAATGGTAGACATATGTCTATGAGGATTGTCAAGACACTAGTAAAGAAAATTAAAGTTTACTATGCTAATGTTGTCAAAAAATAGAAAAAATTATGGCTAGAAAGATGAGAAGACATGTGAGATTATGGTGGTAATTTTAGAGATACCCACTTGATCATTTGTAAACCTGATGATGACGAAGTCAAGAAATCATGCTGGAAGATTAAAAAATGTGTAAAGGGACAAAAATGGAGAGAAAATGAGCTTTTAAGCCTTAGGGTAAGTTGCCAAGCGTCTCTCTCTCTCTCTCTCTCTCTCTCTCTCTCTCTCTCTCTCTCTCTTTCTCTCTCTCATTTTTGGGTGTTAGAAATGAGCCTAGCCCATGGGTTAAAAAAAACATATAGTTCTTCATAACCTATGCAAGTTATGAAGAATTTTTTTTAGTTCTTCATAACCCATGCGGATTGTGAAGATCTTTTTTTAGATCTTCACAACCCACACGAGTTATGAAGAAATTTTTTTAGTTCTTAAATTTTTTTCATTATTTTTTGTAAGCTCGGCATGGCTCAGGTTTTCCAAGTCTAAATATTTTGAATTTCAAATAACCCGCACGAGTTTTGTAAAATTTTGAGTTTTGTTTTTTCATGTGGCCACTTTTTTGACCAACAACTTGGTGCACTTACTCCATGAGATAGATACATTTTAGAAGAAGGATCAACATCATCTTTCAAGAAAACATCCTTAGGAGGGAGATTCATCAAGAAGAAATGTGAATAAACTCTTCTTTCATGCTAAAATATTATCATAAGTGGGATTTATTTTGAGAGAGGGAATATTATGACTATGAACAATAGGAAGAACTAAGTTATCGTCATATGCATGAAAGTAAGCATCTTTAAATCCTTAAAAGAAACTTGAAATTGAATAAGAAAATGAAGATAACTCCATTCATAGAATACAAATGCAAGTACATACAATAATGCATGGAATGAAATAGATAGTTTGATTTTTTATTTATTTTTTATGGCTAAAATGTAACAATGTAGAAAATATGTAATGTAAATAATGATTAATGCATACAAAGTAGATCTAGACACCAAATCAAAAATATGTAAGAAGAGTGAGGTTCACCAAAATGTAGAATGGATGAACCTAGAAGCACAACATGGATACAAAGGATATCTAACCACCAAAATCAAAAGAGGAAATGTCACAAGTCAAGTTCACCAAAATGTACAATGTGAAATGAGAAGCAATGAAATTAGGATAGGATAGATCATCTCTATTTTCAAGATTGCACATTTAGAAGGAAGATGCCCCTAATAGGCTCAAGTGGTGACTCAAATGCTAAACGGGGATAATGATTTCCTTTGCTAAATATGTAATTTCTGAATGGAATTGTATGGTAAAGGTATACATTTAAATTAAGAATGAAATAGTTGCATGTAGAAATGAAATGGGAAACTAGTAACTTCATATCTAAATAAGTGATAGTCAGAATGCAAGAAATGCATGTAACTGATTTTTGAGATCCCGGTATTGCAATATTCCCGCATATCAAAATTGAGCTTTTTTGTTAGGGTATAGGTTGGATCCAACGTATACCCTGCTATAGGTCATTTGAGATGATGTATACCTAGTATTTTCACCCAAAACCTTCAGGATCTGTCCGACTATTCCCAATCTAACAAAAAATTATCTAACAACTCTACAGCATGTTCTTGCACACTAAAACTAGGGAAGAAGGCTGGAAAAATGATTTTCCTTTGTTAAACTCTTGTTTAGACATCAACCTTGAAAATGTTTTGACATTATATAATTAATTACATAATATCATACTAATACGTTGTAGTTGGTAGAAAATTATTATATTAATATAAATTAATATTTAAATTTAAATAGTAAACAAATTTAGAAACAAATAAATATAATAAAAATTAAAAATAGCTTTAATATACAAAACATAAAATTTCTATAAACTATAGAGATAAGTTTATAAAAAATAAAAGTTGGGTAAAAAATAAAAAGATGAAATCTTATTTTCAAGGAACTTTTTATTAAAGGCTAATGATATTAATATACATTTTAATACTTGGGTAGAGTCTAGGTAATATTATTAAAAACCAAGTACTTCTCTTGATCATGGTACAATTACTTGATAGTGTTTTTTTCTTTTTAATAGTTGGCTCCCTTTGTATTGATATTAAATAAAATTCTTCACATTGTCTTTTTACCACTCTATGCATTCCACCTATACTTTCGTGGGCTACTTAAGAAAATAGTGCATCCTGATCTATCCCTATGTAGACAATGCCACAAAGCCGATGACGTACCCAGTGTCAAAATACCTTAACGGAATTCATGCTTCCCCTTTGCATGTGCTTTTAGGATAATAGTTTCATTTATTAGCACTTGTCGGTAGGCTAAGTACTATTGTATCAGTTTTTGAGTTGTGTATCTTAACTAGTGATTAAATGAACTCTTGTGCACCAATCAAAATAAATTATATTTAATATTTCATTATAATTTTTTCATTTCTAAAAATATAGATGCAAAATTTTTAACTTTATAATATCTAGAAATTATTTTTTTATCATCTCATTGGACGAATGTATCTGAACTATTATACACGGATTTCTCACATTGTGGAACATAATATTTTATAAAATTTGTTTTACCTCCATACTCCATCTTTTTCACCTTTGTTGATGCATTTCTACTGACAAGATACTTGACTTTAGTTAAATAATCACTTTTAATTTTAATTTATATGTAAAATGATTTGTAATTATAAATAATTATAAAATATGATTTATAATATATTTAAATTAGAATTTTTTTACTTATAATTATATTGGAAATAAAGGTTATTGTTATACTTTAAAAAATAATTTAAATTAACATTAGAATAAAATAAAATTAACTACAATTTCTAATTTATATTATTAAAATAATTATAATGAAAAAGAATTACTTATTACTACATCTAAAATTATTTAAACTAATATAATTATTATCATCAAATTTTATAATTAACTAAAATACATTTATTAATATTAGAATTACAATTACATAGATTTATAATAAATATAATAAAATACATTTAAATTTATCTACAATTAAACTTATTTATAGTGTAAATGAAATATTTTTAACTTTATAAATTGTAAAAATTATTTATTGATCATTTGATTGGCTTCAAAAATTATGGAAAGTAGCAATTCTTTTTACACTTTCAAAGCCATCTTTCATTATTCTCACCTCTTATCACTCAATATTGTTACCAAAATTTTGCTCAATTACTCTAATAATAATACACTAAATAGAATTAAATAATAAATAATGTATTAAATATTTAATATAAAATATGAAAATATTAAATTTAACCACCTGAGAAAAAATAAGATGTACAGAAATATGGTTTGCTCTTCTTTTTTCGCTAATTAGCTGCGATTATCTACGACTGCATTTTTGGCTTGCCAGCGGCGTGAGGTTTCCGTCGCGGTGGCAAACTCTGGCAATGTGTTTGAGGGTGGTGGGAGATAGATGGGCATCTCCGTGCGTGCCCTCAATCTGTGAGAGCCACCTTAGTCTGCTCCTCTTAATGACATTACCATGGCCGAGGTAATTGCCAACCCCAAGTCTACCGAGCTTGTACCAAGTAAGGTGCCACTAACAATCTCTAAATCTACTCCCATAAATGATAATGGTACTTCTAATCCTCCCACCAACGATCAGCCTAAATCATTTTCTGAGGTTGTGGCTTGAACAACCACCATCAACACGAAGGCAAGGTTTGAATGTACTTCTTCTGGCACCAATGAAACCCTCGTATGTGGTAAGGACTCTTCGGCTTCCCTTTCCCCCTTTTCCATTGTTCCTAATCCTGAAATGTTAGAGGAGATTGTTAAGGAGAAAGATAGATTAAGAAGTACTGCTATTTTTTTCTCAGCTTTAGAAATTGATAAATGTCTGCCAAGGAAATTTATGGATGATTGGTTTCACAATTACTGGAATTTGAAATTAGGGCTTCACATATCATTCTGTAGACAAATCCAGAAGGGATTGTATGTGATTTTCTTTGTTAATATTGATGCTCAGAAAGAGGTTCTTAAAAAACAATATTGTAATGTGGGAACTACTTCCTTTAGGGCGCTCGCATGGTCACCAGAAGTCGTCCATGATGAGGTCCTTGCCCTGTCGGCACCTAGGTGGATCCTTGTTAAAAATATTCCACCATTTCTATGGCATTTTTTACCACAACTACTTGAACCTATTGGCAATGTTATCAGAATGGATGATATAGTGAGACTTGTCCCTCATATGGATGCCAGAGTCTTGGTATCGCTCCTTCCTGGTAAGGATATACCTGCAGATATCTCTGTTATTATCTTAGGAGAAATGTATACTTGTCCTATTGAAGTTCTGGGGGGTTTAAACACATGTTTCCTGTGTCGAAAGGAGGGACATCTCCGTAAAGATTGTCCTATCGTTAAGAAGAAAACTAAAAAAAATCATAACCCTGCTCAAGCTTCAAACAATACTGCTTCAAATCCTCCCACTGCCAGTTTCCCTTCGCCTAAAGGTACCACTAGTGAACCTCCTCCTATTTCGGTTTCATCCCCACCTCCACCCATCACTAGTTCCCAACTGTATTCTAATCCCGCCAAGGCCATTGACCTAAACACGGATGATGGTTATGTTGTTATCCATAACAAAAAGAAAAGGAAGGGTAATAATTGCTCTCAGCCTAAAACTATGGCTCCTGCTCCCATTAACAGTGCTGACCACCATAATTCTTCCTCAGCTGATCTTATTACAGCTAATAATAAGCCTCAAAATGATAGTCTTACTTCTAACTCTCATGGTAGGGTAAGCGATTGGAGGTTTCCTCCGAAAGTCTTCCAAGAGATCGGGGAGGATTATGCTCTGGAAGTCATTCCAGCTATTCCCATTTTTGATAAATCCCCAAGCATCCCTTCCATGGAATTAGACAACCAGTCGGAATTTGAAGATGATCACAACATTGATCCTTCAGCCACTAAGTGTAGAGGTAGGCCCCCTGGCTCAAAGAACAAGCCCTCTGGGTTAAAAATAGGTGAGACCTCGAATAAGTTTTCCCCCTTGGCTGAACAAGCTGGAAATGTGTGCTCCACCCCTAATAATATGTCTCAATGAACTACCTATCCTAGAATGTGAGGGGTTTAGAGTCACTTGATAGGAAATTTGTCATCAAGCGGTTGCTTACCTATTTGCATTCTATTGATTTCTTTATGATGCAAGAAATCAAAGCTGTAGGATTCATTCTTGAGTCCAATTTAAACTTTATATGGAAGGATGCGATTAAATTTTTTACTAATCACACTAGAGGTCGAGGAGGAACTGCCCTTCTCATTAATAATAAATGGGAAAACTACATAACTAACAACGGGTGTTCTGCCTGCCAAAAAGTTGTTTGGGCTATTATTGATTATGATAATAAGGTCTTTGGTGTTTGTGCTATCTATGCCCCGAATGACCCTAAGGAAAGAATTGAGCTTTGGAACTGGTTAATTAACCTCCCTAATATACCTTGGTTCTTCGGTGGAGATTTCAACATGGTTGAAGCCCAGGAGGATAAACTTGGGGGTAACCCCTTTCACTGGAAGGATAATGAAAAATTCATGTGGAATAGACTGTTAAACTGTAAAAACCTCTTTGATCCTATTGCTGGTAGTAAGGATATCAACCCTAGTATATGGAACACCTGGTGAAATTTTCAACAAGGTAATGCTAGAATTTATTCTAGACTCGACCGTTTCTATGGTGACAAGCATTTCTTCTCTTTTCCACCTGACAGCTATGAGAAAATTGTTCATGTTATTGCTACTACTTTGTCTGATCATCACCCCATTTACACTAAAGTTAACCTCAGTAGAGGTCCTATTAAGCCTAAGTTTGGAGGCAGTAAATTCATCTTGAATTCTAGTCTCCTCTTAGATGAGGATGTCCTTGTGGCCATCCAGATTATTAGGGGCATCAATAAGAGCAATCTTCAGCACTTGTCCCACCGTGATAGATGGAAAACTAATCTCTCCTCTTGGAGGATTTTTATTCAAACCATTGGCCAAAAGAAGGCTATGGATTATAGATTTGTTGAAAAGCATTTATCCTCTGACCTTCAAATTGCTGAGAATAACATCCAAAAAGATTCTTCTAACATTGATCTCCTGTCTCAGGTTATGGCTGCTAAGGATGCTCTTAGGAAGCACCAGCAGGTTAAGATTCATGGCGCTAAAATTAGAGCGCGGGCTCACTGGCTCCAACATGGAGATAACTGCTCAAATTTCTTCTTCAATCTCCTTAAGCATAAGCACAACAAAGACTCCATTGATAAGCTCTCAATTAAGAACCAGGACATCTCTGACCTTGAGACTATTATCCAGGCTTTTGCTGATTATTATAAGAAGCTTTTTACTTTTGAGGACTCCACTGAAGCCGAGGCTTTTAGGGACAACTCTAGAGCTTTGATTCCCAATAAGTTGGACTTAATGGATATTGTTGATCTTTCTAAAGACATTACTATTGATGAGATTGAGAAAGCTATCAAGGCCCTTAATAATGATAAGGCCCCTAGCCCAGACAGTTTTCCTGTTGAATTTTATAAAGCTAATATTAGTTGGATATGTAAGGATCTTCAGGAGATATACTCTGAGGCTTTGTCTAATGGTACCTTAGGTCATGATATCAATAGTGGTATTATTAAGCTCCTCCCTAAGGATGGTGACAAGGCTCTCATCAAGAACTGGAGACCGATTACGCTTCTTAATGTTTCCTATAAGATTTTGGCTAAAATTATGGCTCTCAGATTGGCTAATATTCTTCCTAAGCTTGTCAATACTACCCAAACTGGGTTCATCAAAGGTAGATATATTCTTGAAAACCTTATCACTAGTTGGGAAGCCATGGAGTGGTCTAAATGTTCCCATCAAAACTCTGCCATGCTTCTTCTTGATTTTGAAAAGGCCTATGATAGTGTGGAGTGGAAATTTATTATCATGATGCTGGAATCTTTTGATTTTCCTCCCTTTTTTTGCAACATGGTTAAGGTTCTTTTGAATGATGCTTCAGCTCAGGTTGAAGTTAATGGTGCCCTCTCTGCCCCCTTTTCTCTTGGTAGATCTATTAGACAGGGGTGCCCTTTGGCCCCCTCCCTATTTGTGATTCCCTCGGAAGCTCTTTACTATATCCTCAGGGATAAGTCTTTGTCTTCTAAAGTTAGAGGTATTTACCTCCCCAATAATGATGAGCTCATAAACTGTCAATTTGCAGATGATACCACCCTTTTCCTTGAGCTTTCAGAAAGTAATTTTAAAGCCATGCAAGATAAGCTTAATTTTTTTTGTTCCATCTCTGGTGCCCAGATTTCTGAGGTGAAATCCATCTACTTGGGTTGGGATGAGCAACCTCCTTGCTGGTTCTCTCAATTCAATTTTCAATTGGGGGGCCCCAAAAGAATCACTAGATACCTTGATATTCCTTTTTCGGTGGAGCCTACCCTCAGAGACATGTGGTCCTGGGTTAAAGAGAGGATTAATAAAAAGCTGAATAAATGGCATAACAGGACCTTGTCTCTGGCTAGCAGGATTCAGGTGTTCCAAAAAATTTTGTCTTCTTATACCATTTATTATTCTTCTGCCTAGCTGTTTAATAACTATCAGGTGGCAAAAATTTAAAAAGCCATCAGGCAGTTCCTCTGGTCTGATGGTAAAGGCAACAAGAGGATGCACTCTGTCAAGTGGGCTTGGTGCCATACTGACAAGGTTCTTGAGGGGCTTGGGTTAAAGGATCTTAAAACTCAGGGTATTGCCCTGTCCGCTAAATGGATCTTTCAATCCATGGAGGGTGATAGTCCTTGGAAGGTGTTGGTTAGACATAATATTGAGAGGGGTGTTCCTAAGAAAGCTAGATCTTGGAATAACCTCCCCTTCTGTGACCTTATTATTAGTAATTTTCCTATCTTGGTTTAGGGTTCTGCGGTGTTCAAGTCTATCTGGAAGGCTTGGGATCATGTTAGAAACTTCATCACTAACAAGGACTTCCACAATAACAGTCAGCTCCATGGTGAAAGATCCATTTGGTGGAATCTTCACCTTAATGGTAAACCTTTAGTCCTCTCCCAAGGATGCTCTGCCAGACTTTGGGCCAAGAAGGGTTTGAGGCAATTCATTGATCTCTTTGAGTAGAATCATCTTATCCCTTGGGACGAGCTTAAAACTAAATTTGACATCCCGGACTCTCAAAAGAAAACCTACAACATGATTGCTCAAGCTTCTAGTAATCTTCCTACTTTGTGCAATGTTGACTCTCATAGGCATTTAAAATGTAACTGGCCTGATGGAGTTATTACGGCTAAGCTTAAGGCTAAGAATATTTACAAAATTATTGATCAAAACACTGATATTATTGAACATGTTAATGTTGTCTGGTATTCTTCTTTTGATGCTGATGTTTGGAAAAAATACTTTGACATTTTGTGGAAAAATTCTGTTGAGCCTAAGATTAGATGTTTCAAATGGTTAGTTTTGTTGGATAAACTTCCTATTAAAAAAGACTTTTCTAACTCTGATATATGCAGTCTGTGCAGACTTCCTGAAACTGGCAGACATATTCTTTTTGAATGTATTTTTGCTAAAGAGATATGGAACATGTTTGGCATTATTTATCCTCTTAATGTGAATATTCTCAGTATTGTTACTGGTCATATTACTGGTCTTCCTAAAGATACCAATCTATTCTGGAATATGTTGTCTTCTAACATTCTCTGGCAGATCTGGAAGTGCAGAAATGAGGAGAGGTACCAAGGTAAGCCAAGGGTTCTTACTGAGTTTTTTTGAAAACTCACATATGTTAAAAAAAATTTGTAGGTCCATGTGACTATGAGGTTAGAAAGGGATAAGCTGCGAAGGATCCTCCATGATGGGCATGCTACTTTTTTCTTCTATGAGCTGAACCATAGTTACCAGTGGCAAAAAACTTTGGATGATTTAAAGGCCTTTAAACAAGCCTACATAAGGCTGAACAAAGAATTCAGAAAGAACGGGAATGCCAGAAAGGAAGAACTCTTCATGCTGTCTCAGATTCAAGAGCATAAGAATATCATCTGGATGGAGGGTCCTTTAGGTTGGACTGCCTGGATGGATGTCAATTACGATGTTCTCAGCTAGTTGTTGTTTCTCTCCTTTTTTGTTCTGATGTACAGTTGAATCCTCCTCTCCGTGGTGAGGCTTGGCCTCCTTGTTGTTACTCATTGTGACTCTTCCGTTTTGTATTGTATTTTGATTACCTTATTTCTAATAGAAAAAAAATATAAAATATGCTCTCATAATATAATAATATTTTTAAAATATATGTAATAGTTTGCATTATATAAAAATAAAATAAAATTTATATAATACTCAACCAATATATTTGTAGACACACAAAATTGGACAAGTGCTTTTAAATTGCAAAAATCATAAAATGGCTCAAAAATCAATAAAATGCACTAAATCATCAAAATAGATCAAATCAAGTAAAAATGGACATAATTAAATAAAGTGGGACAAAATCAATTAAAATAAAGGAGAAATTAACTAATGATGTTAAATAATTAAATCAAAAGCTTAAAGGGGCCAAAAACAATAGATAATTGATTTTAATCAATTAATTGTATAGTTGTTTTAATCAAAAATCAAAAGGAACCTATTACGCATACATGGCTAAATTTAATTAATTAATTGAATTCAATAATTCTTAATTTCTTTCAACAAAGTGATGAACCAATGAGAATTGAGGACAAAAAGACATAAATCACTCAAACATTTAAATTGTCCAAAGCTTTGAAACCATTTAAAGGCTTGTCCCCCCATTTATGAACAATGCAAAGTATTTGACTCAACCAAGGGATAACCATGATTACTTCACTCCCACCCCTACCCTTGGACATTTACTATAAATATGAGGCATTTTGGAGAGCATTTCCATCTTCGAACTTCATTTGCAAAGCATTGTTATTATAGGCAATTGAGTGCATTCTAAGAGAAAATTAAGAGCATTTAGTGCTATTATCTTTGTACTTTGTCAATTTGAGCTAGATTAAGCATTGAATGAGCATAGTAGAAGCATAGTAGAAGCATAAATTCTCATTTTAGAGGTGTCACTAGTGAGGATCTAAGTTGAGAGCTTCATTTACCACTTCTTTCTAGAGAACCATGAGATGTTCTAGATTATAGTTTCATTTTAAATTAGATTTGCATTGTATTTTCTTTAAATTGATGCTATTAGATCTTAATTTCATGAAGGTGATATCCATCATCACACAAATGGCACCCACCATGGAGCTCTAAGCCTGATTTCATCATTTAGATCTTCATTTGCATGCTTGTATTCTCTATTTTTCGTGTTTATCTTGCAGGAAATTGGTGAAATCATGCTTATAGGAGGTTTGTTCATGCCTGTAGTTATTTTAATGCCACCTACAATCTTTGTACTCATGTGGATTAGCTGGAGATTCATGCCTGTGACCGTAAAGTATTCAGCCTTTGTTTCTTCAAGTCACGCCTGTGACTCAGGGAGTATTGCCTGGCTTGATTTTATTCTCGCATATCTTAAATCTTTGCTTCGCACTTTTAATTAATATTTATGCCTATGATTCTTAAAATATCACTTAGTTGAAATTTTTTGTTGCTTAAGTCCAGGCTTTGCTTTATGATTTTGAAATTACTGTCATGCTTTGGATATTTTAGTTTCCACTTACTGTTAGTTAAAGTGTCGCTTTGCAATAATCATTTTCCACAATTTAAAGTTCTTTTCATGCTTAGGAATGAACTGTACATGCTATTGTAATTTTTAGTGTCACCTGTGGCACTGCAGAGTGTCGTTCGGTATCTGTAAAATTACACCTGTGAAAATTTTGTTTCCACCTATTAGCTAGATGATGTCGCTTGTTACCCGTTGTCTGTATTTATAGTTTAATTGATTAAATCATTCATCTAAGATTCTATTTATGTGATTTAAGAGTAAATGAACAGACATCCGAAGGTGCAGAAACCTGAAAGCAGATTCAACCAAGAGGGAAAGGCACTAGCAAAGAAAATTAAGAAAGAGAACCAAGCACATATCAAGGTTGTTCTTGAGTTAACACAAGAGGAGGATAATCAGGTATATCAAAAATACCTTGCTGTAATTGAAGCTTATAAATAGAAATTTGTCTCTCTTAATTGGATCTTTAGTCCTTAGTTCAAATTTTTGTTTGAAAATTTGCAATTAGAGTACTTAAAATTCATTACATAAATTTTTGCTTTGTCAAGTTCGATTTTGGTTTCCCCTCATAGTGTTTGTTAGTGTTGACTAACTTGCTGGTGGATAAGCACATTTGGTGGAGGATCTTGCCAAGGTGAGTAAAAAAAAACAATGATGAAACCTTTCAAAAATGCTCGTAGCTTAGGCTAGCTACAAGGAAAGGTGTTCTACTATTCAAGCTTGCATTTGATTAAATTGCAGCATTCCTTTTGATATAAGCTTGGGATAAAATAGCAAATGCATTTCACACTTCAATTCTAAGAATCTCCTTGTCAAGAGATTGGGAAAGAACAAACGTGTATATGAGTGTGTGGAACAAAGAAAGACAATAGGGATATGCTCTTCACTCTTTGAGTGAACCAAACTCCCAAACTTGTCGGCCTAAGTTCATTTCTTGTTTTTCATATATATGCTAGAGAAATAGTGGGCTCACCTCCCAAGTTTTCCTTAACGAGGCTAGTGAGAGGGACAACCCAAAGTGGGATACACTCACTTTTTCCATGGGAATCTGACCCACTCTAAAATGAAATGCATGTATCCTTAATGGGGTGCATGACAAATGAATTTTAATTTTTCAACCTTCCTCTAGTAGTCCTCACGGATTGCACAAAATCATACTTCGGTGTGTGTGGGAAGCCTCCTTGGAGGATGAGAGATTGAAGTTTGTTTGAACGGAATATATATTAAAACCTGGATAAAATAGCAAGGCCGCCTTGTAGAGCCATGTTGACAAGTCAAAATTGACTTTAGGTAGGCTATTTGGAATTCTTTCTTGTGATATACTTGTGAAAAACATTGAAGAATATACACATTAGAGTGTTTTTAGGGACATGATGACAAAGTGATGTGTGTGTTGTGATTGTTTTTTTATTTTCAAACAAATAAATTTCAAAAGACTAATCTTAAACGTTTAAAAATCCAAAATCTTACAAACTGGTCAGAGAAGTGCTGCCTGTGCACAAAAACAAACTCGCCT
Organism: Chamaecyparis obtusa; assembly: GCA_027943335.1. NCBI lineage: Eukaryota > Viridiplantae > Streptophyta > Pinopsida > Cupressales > Cupressaceae > Chamaecyparis > Chamaecyparis obtusa. Next base: position 502,915 of record BSBK01006779.1, read on the forward strand.
ATCAAAGGTTCAGTCATGCACGTGACTTGTTTAAAAATGTGTAGACACAGTTAAGTCACACCTAGATAATTTTCAAACACACCTGTCAAAATTGGAAACTCGCTTAGTAATAGCAAAGTGCCACCTATACATCTACAGTGTGCTGCCTAAAGATAAACCAGTTCACGCATACAGAAGTTTTAGTCATGCCTACACTTAGGCCAGTGACACCCAAAAATCTAAAAGGGAAAATAGAGAGTACTTACAGGGGAGGTCAGAAAATTTTGAGCACATATTTGAGTACCCTCTTCTGCGTTCTTACTACTCCAACTTTCAGTTTAGTCAAAAATCATGTTTCTACATCATTGTTGCAAATCATACAAAGGATTAGACCCTGAGTAATATCAACTCTTACTCTCCAAGGTTCATGCCTGCTTTCACTAGATCTTACTACATTAAACAAACCTTGCAAGCAGATGGGACCTATTTGAGACAATAGCTCCCTTACCCAAGAGATGAGTCTACCACTCCTAGAGTACCCCAAAAATCACCTAAACAAGAAGTGGAAGACAACATGATATACTATGGTAGTTTGGGTGGTAAAGACAATAGTGGTATCGATCCCACTAACCAAGGTGATGCCAATAATAGGGGCATTGACATAAATAACCAAGGAAATACCAATAATGGAGGGGTAGATCAAAATGTTCAAGGGATTGACAACACTCACAATAAAACTAACATCGAAGCAATGACAGAAGATGCCATAGATGAAAAGGTTAGTGAGGCTATCCAATGTCCCTATTTTTGAAAGCTCATGGAAAAGGCAATGGATAGAGATAGAGAAAAGTAATTTCTAGACTTAGCACAAAAAGGCCTCAAGCTTCCCCGTGACTATGATGTTAACCAACTCAAACTACCGAAAGTTGAGGAGAGTACCTTAGACATCATGAATAAGTAGTTCAAGATGTTCCAAATGCAATTGGATACCATTAAGAAAATTGGATCTCCCAAGCCTTTCTCCATAGAAGCATTGTGTCCCTTCCCATTTGATAAAATCTTGGTCATGGTGCCATTCCCAATCAATGTAGTGTTCCCCAAGTATGACAAGTATGAAGGAACGTCAGATCCCCAAGACCACTTACATGAGTTTTGTGCATTGAGCTTAGAGTTCATGCATGATACAACATATTTAATGAGACTATTCCCGTGAAGCTTAGGAGGCATGGCTATGGAGTGGTTTTCTAAGTTACCCTCTGACATTAAGACCTTCAAAGAGTTAGCTTTGAAATTCGTGGCCCATTACTCATATAACATCAAGTATGAGGTCAAGATGATAACATTATGTAACACTAAACAAAAGGATGGAGAGGCATTCCTCACCTTTTTACAAAGATGGAGGACAATTTTTGCAAGATATCCTAGGAGTGTGCCTGAAAAAGAGAAGATGGATATCTTCATAAACAGTTTAAGCAATGAGTTGAACTACCGATTACAAATGCAATGTCCCAAGACCTTCCAGGATTTAATTGAAAATGGAGTAACAAAGGAGGAAGTGTTGGTCAAAAGTGGAGAACTAAAATTGTATAAAGATAATAAGAATAACTCCAACAACAATAACTCCAACAATGGCAACAATCAGAAGAATAATTGGTTCAATAGTAATAGTTGGTATAAGAACAACAATAAGGGAATTTTTAATGATGGTGTGGTGGAGTTTAGAAACTTGAAGGTGGTCCCATATTCTCTTACAAGAACACCTAATCAGGTGAATAATACCAATCAGACATCCAATGCACCTTCCAATAACAACAATGCCAATAAGGGCAACCAAGGAAATAATGCAAGAAATAATAAATTTGATAAATATTTGGTGCCCACTCCTCAAAGGAACTTCACACCCTTGGGTGAACCCCTCGAAAAGGCATTAAAGAATCTCATGGCTAATAATGTCATTACTTTACCCAGCATTCAGCCTTATGAGCCAAATAACAAGCCTAGTTGGTGGAGTGCCAATAGCCATTGTGAGTACCATAGGATTCGAGGGCACACAACAAATGAATGCTTGCAGCTAAAGAATATACTGCAAGACTTAATTGATAATGGCACAATCACCATTGATGGACCTCAAAGTAATGAAGATCATACAGCATTCAAACAACCTTTTTACAAACATGACAAAGGGGAGTCATCTAATGGCAAGAGACAAAGTGCCAATAATATTAACTTTGTGCCACCTTATGATAACATTGTGAATGCTATAATAATAAATGAAAAGCCCCAAAAAGAGGCATCAAATGTCATTACAAGAGGGTAAACTTCTAGAATGACCCTACAAGGGGCTGCTCCTAAAGTTATTAGCACTCCACAGTCCAACATCATGGTCAAACAACCTTCTACAACAACAAAACCTTATAGCTTGGTTGATTAGTTGCAAAGAACTCTAGCACAAATCTCTATCTTGGAGTTATTGAAGTTATCCCCTAACCATAAGGATATTTTGGAAAAATCTCTAATAGAGACAAATGTTCCTACTAACCTAGAAGAGGAAAAGTTCCAAAATATTGTAGGTCATCTTGTGGCACCTCATTGTCACTCATTTTCTGACCAAGATGACATGTCTATAACCCATCCTCAAAATCTACCATTGCATATAGAGGTCTTAATAGAAAGGCATAGAGTCAAAAGAGCCCTCATTGATGGAGGAGCTGGCCTTAATATTTGTACATTAATTCTTGTTAAATCCTTAGGATTGTTCAAGTCTTGCATTAACCCTATGAAAAAAATCACTATCAAGGCTTATGATGAAGCCGAAAGGGCCTCTAAAGGCATGATCGTATTGCCCATGCAAGTGGGACTCATCAAGAAGGACACCAATTGCCAAGTATTGGACATGAAGTTAACTTATAATATTTTGTTGGGGAGACCATGGATTCACGAGATGCAAGCAGTCCCATCCACGTACCACCAATGCATCAAATTTCTGTACATGGGTGAAGAAATCATGGTTGGAGGGGACTCAAACCCATTCCAATATTGCAATGCACTCAAACCGCTCTATGAGTTATATATTCCACATAACTGAGAAGGAATCATTCAAAGAGTCACCATTGAAGATACCAAAATGGATGATCCGGTCATAACATTAAATGCTACTCAAAACCCTCCTCAAGCTAGCTCAATGACATCAACTAAGGGAAAGGAAAAGATGAGCTACGAGGGTCCAATTACTAATGAGGGTTCATATCAAACTCCCAAATTAGAGATAGTACCCTACAAACCTACTAGAGAAGAAAAAGATGAAGCTAAAAAGGAAAACTACAAGAAAATGGATAAGATGATGGAGGCATTTGACAAACAATGCAAAATTAGTTCAAAAGGAGTAGGGGAATACTTTGTTTCCCTATTCGACATGCCCACATCTCAAAGGACACATGGAAAACCATCTAAAGAACACTTACCTCATAAGTACAAATCTTACTTTGTAAGAGAAAGTGACAAAGCAGCATTCAACAATGAGGAGAATGAAGTCCTTCAATGGCTTTATCATGATGAGGAAGATGTTTCAAACACTCCCATGGAAAGAATCCAGCATGTTAATATACAAATTGAGCAATATGGGAAAGGGTTTGAGATAATTTAGAAGATGGGATAAAAGGGAAGAGGACCCTTAGGCCAAAGAAATAGAGGATTACTAGAACCCATTGAACCTACTTGGAGGGAAAAAGAAGAAAAATCTAGAGTAGGCTACCAATACAAAGGCGAAAGCTCCAGTCCAATGCAAGACTTTTATCCTCAAGTAAATGCCTTAGAATTTGATGGAGATAGTGATGACTCCCAAGATTATGAGTGGGATACCCTATCGGATGAATCATGTCAAGATAAGGAGGTGATTGCAATACATACTTATGCAAAGATCCCAAGGCAAGAAACTCAAATCAATGAAGAACCTAATATCCAAGATCTTAACATAGGGCACACACCTACCAATCAAGCATGGATAGAGACATTTTGGATGGCTTTAGAGGAGGGAGATTCAAAAGTTATTTTTAATCCACTCGTGGCTTTTCCCATGTTGTTTCCCGTAGAAGTTGAAGAGGACTCAAGTGAAGGGGATTTTGACCCTTCTTCCATGGACCATCTCAAGGAAGCTCACATCATAGATCTAAATGATACAATGTATGAACCCTAAAATGAAGTCATGTCCATAAACCCTATTGATGAAATTTTACCAAATGAATCCTTACTTTTGATATATCCAGACCTCATTGATTGGGACCAAACCAAGCCAAATGACTTACTTTATTTTCCAAATGACCAAGCAATGAGCCAATACCTTAATGTGGTTGAACCCTCTTTCACCAATGAATTTGATACAAACATGAGGTGAATAGAAAGGGTCCATTCTCTTAGTCAAAAGAAAAAAATGAAAAGTTCTAGTGAATGAAAACCACTATGTGGCACCACTAGAACCAAAAAAAATAAAGATAAAAGACGTTTCCTATGGTGAAAACCTAACTATGGCACCAAATGAAGAGAGATTGGATACCTTTCCTGAACATGAGCAAGAAAGGTCACCTATACTCATACAACCGACAGAAAAGGTCAACATTGGGACAGAATTGGATCCAAAGTTTATACACTTGGCAGCAGCACTTACACCTCTAGAAAGAGAGGATTTCATCAAGTTTTTCCAAGAACAACAAGTGAACTTTGCATGGTCATATGCTGACATGCCTGGATTGGATCCTAATTTCATAATGCATCATTTGAATGTTAGACCCAAGGTTAAACCCATGAAGCAAAAGTTATGAAAAATGCACCCACATGTGGCTCTCCTAGTGAAGGCAGAATTGGAAAAATTGTTAAAGGTTGGATTTATAAGAGAAATAGCATATGCTGAATGGATCTCTAACATTGTACCGGTCACAAAGCATGATAAATCTATTCATGTGTGTATGGATTTTAGAGACTTGAAGCTTGCATGCCCTAAGGATGATTTCCCACTTTTGAGCATAGATGCCATAGTGGATTTGATAGCAGGTCACTCCATGTACTCATTAATGGATGGTTTTAGCGGCTACAATCAAATAAAAATTGCACCCGAAGACCAAGAAAAGATAGCCTTTACTTTCCCTTGGGGCACCTTTTGTTGGAACATCATGCCCTTCGGCCTTAAAAATGTCAGAGCCACATATCAAAGGGCCATGACAACTATCTTCCATGACATGATGCACACCTTTTTAGAGGATTATGTGGACAACATACTAGCAAAGTCCCATGAAAGAAAAGAACACCTCCAAATTCTAAGAAAGATATTCATTCAGTTGGAACAATTCAAAGTTAGATTAAACCCAAAGAAATGTGCCTTTGGTGTCCAATCTGGCAAGTTATTAGGCTATATAGTTTCTGCTAAAGGAATTGAAGTGGACCCAGAGAAAGTACAAGCCATAATGGACATGGAGATACCTAGGAACATTAGCCAAATGAGATCCTTACAAGGCAAAATACAATCCATAAGAAGGTTTATTTCTCAATTGGTTGAAAATGTCATTCCTTCACCAGATTGCTACATAAGGATACTATATTCACATGGGATGAGGAGTGTGATCAACCTTTCACATTATTGAAGACCTATTTGATAAATCCACCTATTCTCATGCCACCAATCAAGGGCAAAGAATTGCTTCTATACATATCTGCTACTGAAAGATCCCTAGGAGTGCTTTTGGCGCAAGAGGATGAACAAGGAAAGGAAAGAGCTATCTAATATTTGAGTAGGACTTTGATCAAATATGAACTTAATTACACATTCATGGAAAGAGCTTGCCTAGCAGTGGTGTTTGCATCTCAAAAGTTGAGACATTATATGTTGATGCATAAGGTCAAGCTAATTGCCAAAATTGACCCTCTCAAGTATTTGTTAAGCAAAACTACCTTAACGGGTAGGATAGCCAAGTGGGTTATGATATTGAGTGAATTTGACATTGAGTATGTCGATAGAAAGGCAATAAAAGGGCAAGTGATAGCGGATCATTTAGCTAAAAATCCCATGACTTCTACACAAACTATTCAAGTGGAATTTTTGGATTCTGCCATTGTAAACATAGAAGCAAAAACATGGAAGTTATACTTTGATGGCTCCTATACTCAAGGAGGTTCTGGGGCCGGCATACTATTGGTCACTCCTCAAGGTTACACTATTCCTAAGTCCTACAAGCTATTGTTTCCATGCACAAATAATATAGCGGAATATGAGGCACTAGTCATAGGCATCAAAATGGCTTTAGAATGGAACATCACGGAGTTACAAATTTATGGAGATTCTCAACTCATCATCAATCAAGTCAACAATGAATATCACACCAAAGATGAAAAGTTGATGCCATATAAGACTATGATTGGTGGATGTAAGAAGTATTTTTCCTTGATCACTTTTGAACAGATTCCTAGAGAGAAAAATAGAGTAGTCGACGCCATGGCCACCTTGGCTTCCTTGTTACAAATACCAGATCAAAATGAGAAGTATGAGTTCTTGGTGGAAGAGTTGGTGAAACCGGCATTCAACCTTCCTGAAACCCAAATTGTTGCCCTATTACATGGACATAACTCTCCTTGGTATGACCCTATATACACATATCTCAAAGACCAAGTGCTACCTTTAGACCAATCCTAAGCCCAAAAATGCAACTTCATACACCAATCAGCCCGTTACATAATCCTTTCAGAAACATTGCATCATAAGGGTCTCGATGGGACGTTACTTAGATGTCTAGAGGAAGAAGAGTCTAAGTTAGCTTTACAAGAGGTCCACAAAGGCATTTGCAGGTCACACTCAAGCGGTTTAAACCTAGCCAAGAAAATCCTTCGCTTAGGGTATTTCTGGAAGACATTAGAAAAGGATGCTTTCCATTTTGTGAAGATATGCAGCAAATGTCAATATCATGGCGACATGATACACGCACCGGCACAAGAATTACACCCATTTGTTACACCATGGCCTTTTTACCAATGGGGATTTGACTTGATTGGGGTGATCTACCCACCTTCTTCAAATGGGCACAAATACATCATAACTTCAACATAATATTTCACTAAGTCGGTAGAAGTGGTTCCTTTGATAACAGCAATGGGCAAACAAATTTCCATGTTTATCTTAAATCACATCATTTGTCGATATGGTATTCCTCATGCCATAATAATAGATAATGGAAAACAATTCAAAAACAAGGATGTTGATGAACTTTGTGCAACATTTCATATCACTCACCACTCCTCATCAATCTATTACCCTCAGGGAAATAGGCAAGCTGAAGCCACGAATAAGAATATCTTGAAAATCTTGAAGAGGTCAGTCAATAAATCAGGAAGGGATTGGCATGTGCAAATTAATCCAGCATTGTGAGCCTATATAACTAGCATAAGAACACCTATGGGAGCCATGTCATTCTCATTGGTCTATGGGGCTGAAGTAGTTCTACCATTAGAGGTTGAAATACTATCTCTACGAGTGTCATTACAAGGATTGATCATAGATGAAGACTATAGAGTCGCTAGAATTCAACAATTGGAGTTACTTGAAGAACATCAAACACAAGCTTATGAGCACCTGAAAGTGTATCAAAATAGAATCTCGAGGAACTATAATAAACATATCAAACCGAGACTCTTTCAGGTAGGATACTTAGTGTTGCGAGAGAACCCAAAGAATCAAGTTGAAAGAGAGAAGAAAGGAAAATGGGAAGCTAACTAGCTTGGCCCATTCATCATAGTATCTTCATTTGGCACAAGAACCTATAAGTTATCAGATTGTGAAGGAGAGGAACTCTAAGAACCCATCAACAATATTCATCTCAAAAGGTTCTACACATGAGTCAGACGAAAGAGTATAAAGAGTATAAGATGAGAGAGCATCATATTTATTGTACATAGTTCAAAAGAGATCTTGAAAATACCAAAAATATTGGAAAAGCACAAAAGATCAAAACATTCAAATAAGATGTTGTCTTGGTGAAAACCTAGCAAATAGGCACCTTGATGATATGGAAAAAAAGAAAAATACAAAAAAATTGGAAAAAGAAAAAAGTGCCTTGGTGAAAACCTAGCAAATAGGCACCTTGGTAGAAAAAAAAGAGAAAAGCTTTAAAAACAAAAAAAAGAGCTTGATCTATCCAAAGGGTGAAAACTTGGTAAACAAGTACCTTTTGTTCCCTTAAGTCTATCTTTCCTAGTCACATGTGTACATATTGCATTTCCAACATCCCATTTGTAAACCTTCATTGCATCCGTCATTTGTATATAGTCATAATAAAGCTTTTAGTCACATTGTTGCATTGCCTACAGCCCTAAGTTTGTCACATGATCACATTTATCACTTGGGGGTAGGAAAGGATTGGGATTTTGGTACCATATGGATTCAATAAGTGCTACAATCAGTCATGTCAGAGAGAGATTTATCAAAACTTTAGAGAGTGATTTTTGTGAACCTTTGATGGCTATCATTGTTCACAACCCAAGTATTTGATCCTACAACTTGATCCATGAGCCTTCATTGACTTTATTATTCAGGATTAAAAATTGACAAAACATCTTAAAGATCAGAATGCTTTGAAATACTTTTTGAAAATCATGAAAACATGGCAAAATGCTTAAAGCTTTTGATAAATTTTATTTTTTTAGGAAATTGACTTTTTATCACATCTCTTTAGCTAATCGATGATGTTTCGACTAGATTGGCCATGATAGAGGCGTGATATTTTCTTGCCTTTGAGTGATTGTTTTGAGGAAGATCCATCAACTTATGAGAATTTGTCTAATGACATGGTCATCAAAGAACCATCAAGGACTATCTCATAAGAGGAAGGATTAACCTTTTCTTGTTTACGCAAATGGATCCCTTGGCTATTTAGATCTTCCATATCTTAATACCAAAAATCCACTTGCAACATTGAATCCGTTGACACCTGTATTAAAACTCTCATAGTTTGGTCATCCAACTAGTGAGGGTTGTACCAATTTCAAAATGAAGTTACCAAAAAATGATAAAAAGCGGTATTCATATCATAATGATGTGGTCAGTGATGATTGTACTAGCTTTCCGGTCCCAAAAATGCTCAATGATGAAAATTTATCCTCATGGCATTTCTTTGCTAAAAGTTGGTGACACTTAGGTTGCATTATCATGTTAGATTAACTGCATTATCATATTAGATTAATTGCATTGCATTATCATGTTAAGTTAATTGCATTTATTTATGGTTAATTTACAAGGACAAAGGGGGGCACATCAATAAAACTTGAGTTGTTTCAAACATCAAAGAAATGGGGGAAGATTAAATTCAAACATTTGTCATAATCTGTGACTCCAAACAATGCAAGTGAGATTATCTTTTGCATTCATGCATAGCATTAATCATTATTCATTACTCATATATTAGAAAAAGAAAAGAAAAGAAATCATTTTCAATACATCATACATTGCATACATCTAAATACTTGAAACAATAAAAAACATAGGAACATAGATGTGCATTTCCATAAAACATTTTGCATCCATACATTGAAAAATAGAAAAGCATCTCATCAAAATCCATACATCATTGCACTCATTTATCTATATCATAAAATAAGATAACTACATCCATAGCATAAATCATAAATGCATAACACATCATATAGTTGCATAAAAGATAATCTCATAAACAACTCATCAAGACAATCCAAGGAGTATATCATCATATATCATCAAAAAGGTGTTCATCAAAGGATCCAGTACATCAAGTATATCAAGATACAATATCATCAAAATGGGTACATCAAAGGTCCTGATCAATCAAATAGCATGAAATGGGGAATAGAGGACATCAATGATGGATGAGTCTGTCAACAATCAATCACGATCTTGTGGCATCTGGATCTCTACCATCTGGTGGAGGAGGAGCCTGAGAAGTGCTCACTCCGTCCTGTCTTTGAACAACCATGGCTGACACAAACTGTTGCAGCAAGGAGGCAACCTGATCCAAATGACCCACAATAGTGGACATATCTATCCTCATCACCTGCATATCTCAGGATAATAAACCGATAGTGGGCGCATCCTATGCACCCTGCCCCTGATCTTGTGGCTACTGAACTAGTGGAGGCATATGTTGTGCCGAAACCTATTGTGCATAATCCTGCTGAACATCATCATCCTATTGTGCCAAAGCTACTCACTGTAACTACACCAAAGGATCTAAACCCCCAGGAATCTATCTAGCAACATCAACGTGAGCCTGTCTCTGAGCTCTTTGTCATCTATGATGTCTATCCTGTCTAACTGGTGCTCTAGGATGAACTGTCAGGACTGCATCAACTTGTATATCTCTGCCATCACCCTGACCATGTCTATCACCATGAGGATCTCTACGTCCTCATCCTCTCCTATGTCTACCACCACCACCATCGACACCACCACCATCATGTCGACCAGGAATAGGCTCTGAGGGATCAGTGAAATGAATGAACCTATTATGAGCCCACCAGTCTTCATACTCATGAGACATACCAGCATCTACCATACTAGCAAGCATCTCCCATCTACACATAGTCATACCCACAATCTGATCTAAGGAAAACTCATAATCAATGCAAGGCCCCACATAAATGTCTCTACCTGTACCCGCGCATATAAAGCATTTCCCTGAGGCATACCCTGCATCTGACCATACTGTCTCAAAACTCTACCAAAGCAAAGGTGCTCAATAGTAGTAGTAGTGCACCCAATCATCCAGTGAGGAGCGAACATATAAGATAACTCATCCTCATCCTCTCTCCATCGATCACAACCAAGGTAGGGATGCCATATCACCTGATCAATATTGTCTATCTATCGGCACTAGTAGTCCACATGACCTAAATGATGTTGAGTAACCATCCCAGTATATAAAAAAGCATAAGGATATCCTCGCGGCTGTCTCCTATCAGAAATGGGCCTAGTAATGGGAAGATGCTCCCATATCCATAACTAAAGAATAATAGCACCAACTGATAAAGTAGAACTCTATATGTACACTACCTCATGTAAATCATGATAAAGTTGAGAAAGGATGCAAGAACCTCAATCAAAGCATTGAGGATGAGCAAGAAAATCTTTCAATATCCTACCCCATCCAATAGAAAAACTGTGACCTCATTGGTCAGGAAGGAGAAAACCACCAATCAAGTCACCAAGTACAGCTGGCAATCTTAGAAAGGAAGCAAACTGAGGCCATGTGATAGTATCCCCATCACCTATAGTGTTGTCCCCAAACACTCATCATCAGACAGTAGAATCATAGATGGAGTCATAGTATACCAACTCTCCTCTGCAAGGGATCCGTAGTAATCGATACACGTCCTCCGGCATGATCATCATCTCTCCATATGGTAAATGAAATGTGTTGTGGTCAGAGTGCCATCACTTTGCCACTGTAGTAAGTAACCCATGGTTCAGCTGAAACTATGGGAGATCAAGCAGGAAACTCAAACCACATCGCTCAATGACATGATAATTGGCTCCTGTCAGTGCCTGACCCAAATCAATAACCCATTATGCAACTAAACAGATATATAGGGTAGGAAAGTGAGCCTATTGGAAAAGAAAAGGAATCATATCAGTATATCATATCAAGGAATTATCTCAAGTCAATCTTATCAAAAGTATCAAGTAATCACACCAAGTACCATTTGTTTGTGTCTCTGTATCCTGAGAATGAACTAAGTAATATCAAAATCATATCAGTTTTCACACTGATTGATTTATCCTATCAATAACTATCCTAATCGAATTGACAAATCATATTCCGTGATACCACTATCCTGATATCCTAATCCAATTGTTTTGTTGAAAGCAATAGACCTAACCTAATTATTTGAACCTATCATCAAAAGTTATCAAATTCTTCATCAGACGCAATCAAGTATAAGTGTAATCTTTTTCAAAAAAATTAGTAGGCATGAGTATCTTATTCCTAGGCGAGAATGAAAGTTTCTTAAGTGGTAGTCAAACACACGGAAGCGGGAGAGAAAAGCACGGAGGTGACAGTTAAAAGGTCTAGGCGACATTAAATTACTCCTAGGTGAGATTTTGCACATTACACGCAATGATGAAACAAGGAAATTACAATAAATGCTAATAAATGCACCATAAATGTAAAGATGAAGTTGGGAATGACTTACCAGAGGTCCATACTTAGGTGGCCTCGCATATCTCTAGCACCTCTCGAATCTATGCTCATGAATTGGCACAACCATCTCGAAATTCACTAGAGGATCAAAACAAAATTACCAAAGATGAAAAGTAAAAATGAATAGTAAAACAAGGTTTATCAACCTATTTAAGGTATTTTGACCTAATTTTGGAGGTGAAAATGGACGTGGACCTATATTGACTAATCAAAGCAAATGGGGCATATCCTAAAATCATGACATATAATCAAATTTTCAAAAATGAAAACATATCCGAGAAATCAAACATCATCAAAAATTTTCAAATCAAGAAATTAATATGTTTTAATTTTTGAGGGGGCATCAGGGTATCAAATGGAAGTTGCAATCAAACATCATGGAATCAGTGGGGCATCATAAATTTTTTTGTTTCATTATCAAAGGCAACAATCATATCATATCGTATCAGAGGCAGCAATCAATCAGTATCAGAGGCATATCAGTGAACCAGCAATCAGGACCTAAAAAGCAATCAGGACTCATAAGAATCTTTGAATCAATGTTCTTCATACATCAATTCAAAGAGGGGCATTTGTAGACACACAAAATTGGACAAGTGCTTTTAAATTGCAAAAATATAAAAATGGCTCAAAAATCAATAAAATGCACTAAATCATCAAAATGGATCAAATCAAGTAAAAATGGACATAATTAAATAAAGTGGGACAAAATCAATTAAAATAAAGGAGAAATTAACTAATGATGTTAAATAATTAAATCAAAAGCTTAAAGGGGCCAAAAACAATATATAATTGATTTTAATCAATTAATTGTATAGTTGTTTTAATCAAAAATCAAAAGGAACCTATTACCCATACATGGCTAAATTTAATTAATTAATTCAATTCAATAATTCCTAAATTCTTTCAACAAAGTGATGAACCAATGAGAATTGAGGACAAAAAGATATAAATCACTCAAACATTTAAATTGTCCAAAGCTTTGAAACCATTTAAAGGTTTGTCCCCCCATTTATGAACAATGCAAAGTATTTGACTCAACCAAGGGATAACCATGATTACTTCACTCCACCCCCTACCCTTGGACATTTACTATAAATATGAGGCATTTTGGAGAGCATTTCCATCTTAGAACTTCATTTGCAAAGCATTGTTATTATAGGCAATTGAGTGCATTCTAAGAGCAAATTAAGAGCATTTAGTGCAATTATCTTTGTAGTTTGTCAATTTGAGCTAGATTAAGCATTGAATGAGCATAGTAGAAGCATAAATTCTCATTTTAGAGGTGTCACTAGTGAGGATCTAAGCTGAGAGCTTCATTTACCACTTCTTTCTAGAGAACTATGAGATGTTCTAGATTATAGTTTCATTTTAAATTAGATTTGCATTGTATTTTCTTTAAATTGATGCTATTAGATCTTAATTTCATGAAGGTGATATCCATCATCACACAATATTTAATATAAATTTATAAATTATAATATGTATTATTAATTCTTTCTTTTTAATTTAATTTTCTCTTGTTTTCAATAAATTAATTTATATATAATAACTAGCCACTATGTGGCACTTGTTGTATTTGTGGTAGGTTAGTATATTCATCTATGTACAATTAGTAAATTAGTTTTACACAAATCAATCAATAATAAGTAACTATTTTTCATCATTCTCATATTTCTAAAGTTTGTATATTTATTTATTAATTTAATATAATATATAAATTAATGATTGGTTGATTTGGTTTCTCTTATAAACCTTTTTGCCCAAGGCTTCTTCCATTTTTTTCGGGCACAATTTTCATACTAAAAATTAATCTTTATTAGTATTTCATATTTCTTCCTTTTTCATGAAATCATTATAGATTCACTAATATTACTTTTACCTTATAAAACACCATATTATATGTTTGTTTCTTGTTTAAAATAGATAATACATGTCACTTATCTTATGTGGGGCCCACCAGTATAACACTTCAAATTATTTAGCCAATCAAATTTTTAATAAATAATTCTTATATATGATAAAGTTAAAAATTTAACATTTATACTATACAAAATATAAAATATATAATACAATAACAAATATAGTAGTTTTTTATTGATCCATAATATTGTTTTAAGCACTACTAACACATAAAATTATGCTATTTATAATACTTTATAATAGTAAAATATTATATAGTAAATAATTTAAAAAACTCTAGATTTTATAAGTGACTTATCTCTACATTTTATATTAAATTCAAACTAAATTGTATTTATTTCTACTTTTTTAATCAAATTATTTTTTGATTCACTAATTAATGATTAATTTTAGTTTTCAAACAAAATTCTTATTATTTGTATTTTGCAATTTGATCAATTTAAAAGATCATATTATACATGTTTGTTTCTTTAAAATAGATAATGTCACTCATAGGCTACTATATAATTAATTACCTTTTATATTAAAAAAATAAATTAGTTAGATTTGGATGTACTTACTTTCATATATTATAAAGAAAATAAATATATTCATTTCACAAAATAGATATATCAAAGATGGTGGTAGGATTGTTTAAATTTTTATTTTTTTAATATTAAATATAAGGGGATCAAAACAAAATGAACCAATTCAGTTTCAATGGAGAGTACAAAAGAGCAGGCCCGGCCTCACAAAAAAGAGACTACATCGGAATGTACAAGCTAACAAGTTCAAAACTCATAAGGAGAGCACATAACAAAAGACTAGTGCAAGATATCATCATGGGTGTCAATCCAAGTATTCCACCCCATAGATCCCTCCATCCACACAATATCAGCATGAGGATCTAGTCCTTCTTAGAATTATTCTTTTTAATCTCCTAGTTGAGCTTCTTGCACATCCTCTCGAACATCTGAAGATCATCCATATTTCTTCTCCACTCGTAACCATGCTTCAACTCATAGATGAAGAAGGTGGCAAAACCATCTTTCAGGAACCTCTTAAGCTTGTCCTTATCCATCATCATAGTAGTGTGAACCTGCAAAAAGATTTTGAAATAAGTGAGTTTTCGGAAAGACTCATAAGAACTGTAGGGTTGTTCTGATACCTTTCCTCATTCGTGCATTTCCAAATCTGCCAAAGAATATTAGAAGAGAGAATATTCCAAAAGATGTTCCCAGTGATAATTTCAAGAATATTCACATGCATTGGGTAAGTGATACAAAAATCATTCATGGAAGTATCATTTCTAATAGGGAGTATGTCAAGATTGTTTAAAATTTAGAAAAGAGTTTAGAAGTTATATAGAAAAAATGTGGGTATGTGAGGGTGATAAAAAAATAAAAGTTCTTATTTTATTATTTTATTATTTATAATTTTATAATTTCATTATTTTATTCTTTAATATTATATTAATCTTTTATATCATAAAATATTTATATTTTATAAAAAAATATAATATAAATATATCTAATGTAATATATCATAATTACTTTAATATAATATAAAAATAATAGTTTAAGTAAAAAATATATGTAATGTAATATATAGTATTGTAATATATATTATAAATCTTTTAACACAAAATTTGTAAATTACATAAAATAAAAAATATAGTATAAATATGTCTAATATAGCATATATAACATTGAAATATGAAACAAGCATTTTGATGAGAAGTGGTAAAATATCAAAATATAAAATATAATATAGGCATATCTAGTTTCGGTTATCACTAAATTTTTTTAGCCTATTAGATTTTAGCTTCTAGAACTTGTTTTGTTAAAAAAATTACAACTTGACTTTATCCAATATCAAAATATGTTTTGATAGATAAAAGCAGCAAGAGGGTGTTGGCCGGTGGTACAGAGCACTAGAAGCGCATTAACAACATATTAACAACACTAGTCTAGAGCATTTCATCAATAGTTTATCACTAGAAAAAACAAGGTCTAACCTGCCTCTATCAAAAATAAACAAAATAGTTCTTTTCAAAAAGATCAAACCAGAGTATCTTAAGCAAGTAGTAGCAATTAAATGAACAGTATCATGCAACGCAGGGCTAGACCATGAACTAGGAGGATTAACCTTAAAATAGGAAACCAGCATAGAGAAATTAGGGCCAAGCCCAATCAAAAATAAAAATCTCATGACAGCAGTAGCAGCTAGGATCTCCCACCCAGATGTTTGGACATCAAGGTCATGGCCCACTCTTCCTACAGGAACAGGAAGAGATCTTTATTGTCTTCATTAGCCTCCAGTTTACCACCAGGCTATTTTTCTTACACAATGCAAAGGGTCATAGCTGAAGCATGCATGACCTTAAGGGCACACTTGTTAGTCATCATAATGTGGTGCTTGAGTTCCTGCATGTCCTGTTTGATGACAGCTATCTCATTGTCCAAATTAGAGAACTTCAGCTTAAGGGTGCCCTTAAACCTGTCATTGCCATCCAGAGGCATAGAGTTGTTCTTGGTAGTTGGGGACTTGGTCTGATGATCATGAGGGGAGGCCAGAGGTGGGGTAGTGCTATGGGGAGTTTCCATGGTTTGCTGAGGGTTGAGAAGGGGAGTGGTACCAGTCCTGTTTGGACTCAAGTGATCATCAGAAGAGCCCTCAATCAACTCAATGGTATGGGAGTCTCTTTCTGACTAGGACTTCTCCTTCGAATTTGTTTCCTTGATTCTGGTTTTGCATTGCTCCTTACCAATTCTATTAGACCGATGGCAACCAGAGCCCCCTAAGTCCACCTCCAACTTGACCTGGCTATCCAAGATCCTCCATTTTTTGGGCTTTCTTTCAGTTTGAGGGGTACTATCAGACTCCTTCAAATCTTTCATATCTAAGGACTCAGAGACATGGGATTCCTCAAGTTCCTCCCCTCTTTTGAAAAGGGTTTTTCACACATCTTTTGTGGCTTTTATCATCTTTAGGGACAAGATCTGTCTCCTGGATTTCACAGATAGATTGGGAAGTGGAATGAGTGGGATTTTCAGATTTCGAAGGGGAATCCTCCTGGGTGACCTCTATGATAACCGGGGGAGGTTGGGGCGGAGGGCAGATAGCCTTATGGAAGTGATAGAGACATATTAGGAGACCCTGATGGAGAATAGGGGTCAGTTTTTCAGGGTTTTCCCTTGTATCCAAGATATTGCTTTCAATGGAATGAAGAAGGTAAAAGGGAATGGATATGAGGTCCCTATTTCTGATGTCATTGAGAAAAGGTAAATGGTAATAGTAGAACACTGTAAATTTACCTTCCAAGGTGAAATACTTCATCATAATGAGGCACAGCTTGGGCTAGAATTCTGGAAGCTCCTCGCGGTTGAAACCCCTAGACTTCTTCACAGGTTTCTCCCTCACTCTGAAGAATTGGCTGAGGCTGGTAGGGTCCAACATCCTACTAGTTTTTTTATACCTTCTTCCTTCCAAAGAGAGCCCCGTCGCCTTAGCAATGACCTCATTAATCTAGAAGTGAATGCCCCCAACAAAAACTTTCCTATTGTTCCAGGATGAGATGAATT
Source organism: Chamaecyparis obtusa (assembly GCA_027943335.1). Lineage (NCBI taxonomy): Eukaryota > Viridiplantae > Streptophyta > Pinopsida > Cupressales > Cupressaceae > Chamaecyparis > Chamaecyparis obtusa. Next base: position 520,586 of record BSBK01006779.1, read on the forward strand.
GCTTGGATATTTTCTCATCATGTCCCCCCTTCATGCACTCCATGAAACCCCAGATACCGCTCTCTTTACAGTAGTGGGTCACTAGAGGGTTAGAGGTGAAAGCCTCATCAATCTTATCTGATTCAATGCGTAAAGTATTGCCTCCCATGTCGATAATCTCCTTATCCTACGCCAGAATTTCCTAAGAATCAAAGGGTTGAGCTTCGTGAAAAAAGGGCATAAAACTAGTAGTTTTGAATTAGCCATTTCAAGAGAAAATTATACTCAAAAGGCTAGCCTTAGGTGGTTTTTTGGGAGCCAAGCTTTGTACAATGATATCCATCGGATCTCCAGGTGCCATAATTAGTAGTTATGCCAGAGCTGCACTTAGTGTCCTTGTTAGCCAAGAAAACCTGTTGATGCAGACAACTATCTTTCCACACGTATTTGCATGAAAGGCAATTATGGTCTTTTATGGGTTTTGGGCATTCTTATTCATAATCACAAAAATCATCCACTTACGCTGACACGTAATCAAGGTAGGGCCTTTAGCAAGGATGACAGCTTGGCTCATTTTAAATATTAGTGGTATCATTTTTTCCCCTCTAATCAATTGCTAAGTCACCTTAGGTAGTTCACTAACCACCTTCCAATTACTTAGTTTGGTTTGCTTGAGACCAATAGCACCCATCGAATCCACCACCGCATTTCCCTCTCTGTACGTGTGGGATATAGTCCTCCATTGAAGATTGTTGAGGAGCTCCCAGATTTCCAGAATAATGGAGTTAACACGCCACCCCGCATTAGCTCCTCTTTTGATAGCCTCCACCACCACTTTGGAAATTATTAAACATTTTGATGAAATTTGATTGGTTGAAATTGAATAAGAACTAATAATTTTTTAATTTAAAGGAAGACTTTATAAAAGAAAAGTTAGGTTTTATAAATTTTATTTTTAAAGATGTCGATGTCTATAATGAAAACAAAATTGGAGGTAAATAAAAAGGAGATGGGAAAAAATGGTGAAGACATGTGTTGCTTTTTTTCAATCTTATTTCATTTGCAAAAATAGTTTCTCCACAAAAATAAGAAAAGTTCTAAATTTTCTATTTTGCATGTAATACATGAAACTTGTCAATTTTTTTAATTTCTAATTAATTTAAAATAACAATGGCTCCTATTTTTAATAGTTTATTTGTAGAACACAGATTGGATAAAATGGTTGATGTTAGTTACACCTCCCTCTATAATATTTTTAATTTGAAAATAATAGATCTTTCAAATTTAACTTTTAATTTTAGATTTTAGTTTTAATTTTAGATTTTAATTTTAATTTTATATTTTAATATACAATTATTTTTAATTTATTATTAAAAATGATTAATTTTATTATAATATATAGGATAATAGATTTTTTAAATGTCAATTTTAATTATATATCTAATTTTAATTTAGCCGATAGGCTATTTGTGGGAGCTTTGCTCCCTGAAAAACAATTTTCTGCTGGAAAATTGTTAGCCCTCTTCCCGGATAATTTTTACTATAGAAAACACTTCAATTTTTTTTTGTGAAAATAGTAACTTACCTTATTTTTAAGGATCTTTGTTTAGTCTTGTAAATTATGTGATATGCTCTTTCTTTTCCATGTGGAAAGATAAGCTTTATAAAATTACTTTAAATTGAAACTTCAACAGTTTTACTTTTACTGCTTTGTTGAACAGGGGAAGGGTTTCAAGCTAAAGGATCAAGATCAATTAAAATTTACCATAAATTTTATTTGGATCGACTTTGTCCCTTGTAGCTAAGCTTCAAATTTTTTTCTCATTTCAAAATTTATTGATTGCCTTTTCTTTCAGCCTATTGAATAGTTTCAACCAGACAACTAAATAGTTTCAAGATTTTTCACAATTCAACATAAAAATTGTCATGTATCTATTTAATTTTAGATTCTTTTCTCATTCTAAATCGATGTGTCACAAGATTACCCAAATGATCAAATTGACACAGTATTCCAAATATGGATGAGGGAAAAATGAACAAAAACCAATGGTAAAGCTACATTTATTTTAGTCTTTTGCTACATTTCTTGGTTTTTGTAATTTATTAGGGTTGTAATAAAATGCATTCATTTCTTTTGTTTATAAGGTTGTTTATATACTCGTGTTTGCCTATATGATCAATAGATAATTTTATACATTTTGCAATTTATTGTAACTGTTTCTTATTTAAAGTATAATTAATTAAAATAATTATTTTATGAAAACTAAAACAAGTTTCAATAGTTTAAAATAGATAGAAAATATTTTATTCAATTTCTAAATACTAAAGTGCTACATATTTTCATCACATCTTAAAAGAAACTCTTATTTCTAAATTTTAAAAATAAAAATAGAATGTACCTAAATTTCAAAAATCAATATTAGAAATAATTCATAAATAATATTTAATGTTTCATTTATCACATATATGTGATTTTTCTATATATTGTATTTATTTCTTAGCCAACTTATACAATTATTTTAATAATAATATATAATTTTAAGTTTAAAATGATCAATTTTTTATGTTTCTATTAAAAACTTATCTAATTTATCATATAAATGTGATTTTTTTATTTATATCCTATTTATTTATTTTTTTAATTTAAATTCTTTTATTTTATATTAAAAATATTTAAACATTAGTTTTATGAAAACATTTTTTTTATGAAAATATTTTTTAAAAATATTTAAATAAAATTCTCATAAATTTTGAAGACTAATACAATGTTAATGTATAATATAAGTTTTATTACTATTCAATTTTTCATTCAATGTTTCAAATCTTGTCAAGGATTTTTTAAAAAAAAAAAAAAATCTTTTACTTCTATCACAAAGTTTGAAGGTATTTAATTCGTAAAAACTATTGAACTACGTAAAAAATACCATAAGAAGAGTACATAATAATTGTTTTTTGGGATCATCTTAATGCTAACTTATATAAAGTTAAATTCATTTGACTTTTGTTTTAAATATAATAGTTAGTATTTTAATAATATTTTTATATGTAAAATTCAGACATACACCTCATTCAATTCTTTTGGTTAGGAATGTTCAAATATTATGGATGTAATTTTATTTTGCAAATCAAACTAAAGATAGGCTCTAAGCCATGAATTTTATGCACAAAAGAATGCAACTACTAGTTTTAAATTATAATGTAATATTAATTAAGCCAATAGGCTTCCTAGAACTAATATTTTTCATCTGAAAAATTGTCAACCCTCTTATAGGATAGTTATTTAGAATGGATGGTGGAAATTTCTAATTTTCTCACCTTTCGGAGTGCTTCTATTGGATATGAAACTTTTCTATTTAGGAAAAAATCCCTTAAAGGTGGAGTTCCTAAATGTATTAGTTTATTTGTGCATATCTTTCACCTCCTCACTTCTTTGAATTAAATGGTGCAAGACAAGTGTAGGGTGAAGACATAGACTAACATAAGAAATATGCCAACTCCATGAACCTGGATTGCAATGAAGACCTGACAAGCTCTTTCTGCGTTCTTAATAGTGATCACTCCCATGAGGGTAGCTAGCTCTTTGGACTTTAAGGAATTTTCTTGCATTGCTTAATCTTTTAGAAAATTGTAGTTTATTTTATGGGCCTCATCTATATTATACATTTTATTATTTTTCATGAAAATAATTTGACTAATTATATAGTAAATTGTATGTTGAGAATAAATATGCTAAAAGTTTTGATATACAATCCTTATAAACCCGAGATAAATTATAATGATTTTTAGATTTCCTCCTTTAAAAGTTGTTTGAACCAATCATAATTGACCATATTTTTAATTTTGTTACAAATTCTACTTTTCTATAATGTAAATGAAATATTTTTAACTTTATAAATTGTAAAAATTATTTATTGATCATTTGATTGGCTTAATAGATTTCAGTCTTATACACAAAAATTCTAGAAAGTAACAATTTTTTTACAGTTTCAAATCCATCTTTCATTATTCTCACCTCTTATCACTCAATATTGTTACCAAAATTTAATTCAATTTTAGTTTACTCCAATAACAATACACTAAATAGAATTCAATAATAAATAATGTATTAAATATTAATATATTTAATATAAAATATGCTTTCATAATATAATAATATTTTTAAAATATATGTAATAATTTACATTTGATAAAAATAAAATAAAATTTATATAATACTCAACTAATATATTTAATATAAATTAATAAATTATAATATGTATTATTAATTCTTTCTTTTTAATTTGATTTTCTCTTTTTTTCAATAAATTAATTAATATTATATTATATTAAAATTAGAATTATATTTAATATTTAATTATAATTAAAAACTATAATAATATTAAATTCGAGTTGATTTTTTAAGTTATAATAGAAACAAATCTTTATATAAGAAAAGAAACTTAGGATTGTTAATGGTTTATAATAGAAACATTTGTTATGAAATAAAAAAATTAGAAATTATGAAAAAAAAAACCAATTTTATTTATTTATTTTGATGTATGATTTATAATAGAAAAAACTTCACAATTTAAAAAGTGAGTTCTAAAGAGAAAATATAATAATAATAATAATAATAATAATAATAATGTTTACAATAGAAACATTTCTTTTAGAAGTAGAAAGTATGATATAGAAACTAATTTATAAAATAAAATATTCAAAAAACTAAATAATAATAACATGTCTTTGTTTACCCTATTCAAAATTTAGGCTATTGAAAATTCCAACTAGATTACATTGGCAACTTCTCCATTTGGAAAAATCAAACCTCCTATTGGCTAACTCTTGAACATACAAAAACAAAGACAACTGCTAGTTTTAAAAAAGATATTCAAAAATATTATTATAATGTATATTTTTAATTTAATTTTAATTTTAAATTATAATTAAAAAAATCTTTATTTATATTCATATAAATTAAGATTTTTTTTTTATTAATAAAGTTTTAAAATAAAATTTTATTTATTAGATAAATACATTCTATGTGATTAAAACAATATCGTCACTGTTCGATTTACTTGTTTCCACTAATTGTTTTAACTTTTTTGGTGTTTCAAATCAGCTTGATAACTCAACATGCATGACAGTTGCTTTTTAGGGTGCTTTAAAGCACTGGTTTTTTGGTGTTTCAAATCGTCTGCTTTTTTAGTGGTTTAAATTGCTGCTTTTTAGGTTTTAAAATCACTAGGTTTTGGTTGTTGTAAATAGGAAATTACCAATATAAATATTGGACAATCTTCACTACATTGAACTCATTAAGAACACTTTCTTGGACAAGAATCGGTACTAACAAATTAAGAGGTATTCATCATAATCTTTATTGATTGACTTGAGCATAGATAGTATATTCTATTTTGTATTTAGGTAGTTTGTGAATTTCAATCTTACATTGCATTGTTTCAATTATTTTGATTCAGATTTTCTTATCATTAAGAAGAAACCATTTGAAGACCAGAGTATCTAAATTGGAAATTTATTTATTTCAAAATCATCTCTCCATTAGAAAACAAACCAAGAATCCCAATATTAAACTGTCCCACATTGATAGCCAAAACCAACCCCATGGCTTCCCTTCCCACTTCTACTTTTGGTTCTCATTCTCGTTATCCTTATCCTTCTTTATCTCCTCCTCTTCCTCCTCCTCCTCCTTGTTTTTGTTTACCTTCAATTTCTCGTCCTCCTCTTTCTCCTTCTCCTTCTCCTCCCCAAAGGAGGCAACACCATTACCATAGCCGGCACAGATCTCGTTCTCCTTCTCCTTCTCATTCTCCTCTCAGATATTCTTCTCATTCTCATTCTCCTTTAAGATGTTCTACTTGTTCTTTTCTCAGATATCCTTCTCCTTCTCGTTCCCCTCTCAGATCCCATTCTCATTCTCATTCTCCTCTCAGATGTTCTACTCGTTCTTTTGTCAAATGTCCTCATTCTCGTTCACCTCTCAGATCTCCTTCTCATTCTCATTCTCCTCTCAGATGTTCTACTTGTTCTTTTGTCAGATATCCTTCTTCTCGTTTTCCTCTCAGATCCTCTTTTCATTCTCATTCTCCTCCCAAAAAACCGCACCACCATTATTCTAGAAGGCTCAGATCTCCTTCCACTTCCACTTCCACTTCCCCTTCCCCTTCCCCTTCCCCTTCCCCTTCCCCTTCCCCTTCTCCTTCTCCTTCTCCTTCTCCTTCTCCTTCTCCTTCTCCTTCTCCTTCTCCTTTCCAGAAGGGGCAATGCCATTACTATAGTAGGCACAAATCTCGTTCTGGTTCTCTTCGCTACATTCGGCACCACCATTATCATAACAGGCACAGATCCGCATCATCTTCAACTGAAAGGTCACAGATTCGAATCCCACTACGACACCGGTCCAGAAAAACCCAATTGAGTCGTAGCAGAAGCCGTGACAGACATAGCAGGCATCGCCATGGATACCCTTCAAGGCCTTCAAGGTATATGAGAAATTATTCTCCGGAGAGAAGGAATGAAAGCCCAATGGTAAGGTCATGTCCATTATTACTTTACAGACATTTTATCAACGACCTCAATGTCAACATGTTACCAGAGGAAGCACACCGCAGGTACAAACCCTACCTGTGCCAGCTCAAAAAGGGCTTTTTTGCTGCCCATAAAGATGACCAGGACTTAAAAGAAATGTACCATCCTTCTCACATACAGTCCGCCATCGGCAAACGGAATGAATATGTAAATGCAAAGGCAGCAAACTTCTTCTATTATCTCCAAAATGGTACTTTTATGCTCTTGACTTTGAACCCACCTGGAAATGCTCAGAGACAATTGAAGGACTTGAACCAGGCGCGCTGCCTCATTGCCAAAGTTGATGCAGAGAAGGATATTCAACAAAATCTTCTGCTTTCCTCCCAGCAAGATGGGTCCTTTTTCCCAGTTTGTCACTGTAAAAAATTCAGACCAAAGCATTATAACTCTTACTGGGATATTGCTTTGGAATGTGGTGATTAGATATTTGTGGGATGTTCATGCAATCGATTACTATGGAATGACTGAAATAGGAGAGGATTTAATTAATGGAGAGGAAAAAAATCTGGCAGCTGCTGAAGTTGAACAGAGGTTGGATTCTGTGTGGCAGAGGAGGCTGCAGGCCAGGGATCCTTTGAATCTCTCTCTGGGAAAATATAAGCTGGAATGTTTGGTTAACAGAAATTTATGTGCCCACTTTACCATAGTGGAAAAAGAGAAAGAAGACGGGCATATTAAGATTAAGTATGTTTGTAAAGAGAATTCTTGTGGCAAACGCTGTAAAGCATTTGGGGATATTATCACTCATATCCATGATGAACACAGTGGTGTTGTGGAAGGTTACAGTGCACAAGCAAGGGAGGAGATTTACTTGGAGAATTATATGAATGATTCCTTTGCACCATGTACTGTTAATTAATGGTAGATAGCCCTTTTGGAATCCATATCTCATACTGTGGAGTGGTTGTTTTAGAGAGGGAATTGTAAGGCACTAGTGGAAATAGGAAGATCCAAATTTGTAGTGGATTTTTATAGTACTTTGATATTTTTTTCCCAAAAGTAACACCTTTTGGTGATTCTAATGTTTTTTAAGGATTTGTTGAGGATCTTTAATTTGAAGACTGGTTCATGGTAGGATATTGTTTTTGAGTTCAAATTTTTCAGGGCTGCATATGCATAACATATTCAGTTTAAATTTTTGAGAGAATGTCTGATGTTATTATATCTTGATGAATAATTTATTTTTTTCTGGGAGAATGTATGATGTTCTTATATCTTGATAAATAGTATAATTTTCTGGAAAGTTAGCCTCGCCTTAATTTATTCTCTTACATATGAAATAAAAAAAAGATTGATAATGATAGCAGATATGCAATGCTCTCATTTTAAAATTATTGCAATTTAGAATCTTTTCCTATTTTTGTGGAGCAGTTATAAAAAAAGTTGAGGAAAAATGACATATTTCCCATTTTATATATCTTCCTCATTCGACAGAGGCTGCACAGAATATGTTAAAAATACTGAAAGAGAACAAGCCGTATATATACATGAAATTTTATTTTTGAAAAAGTATGTCTTCACTATTTTTTTCATCTCTTTCTATTTTTTTACAATTTAATTTTCAGATTTATTTACAACAAAAATGATTAAAATTTTGATTTAAAAATAAGCTAAACAAAAGCATGAAACCCCTGTAAGAATCACTGTGAATAACGCTGATCTAACTCAAAGAAAAGAAAAATGGCGGTCCAATCAGCAACTTTAGTTTCTTCCGTAATTTTGCAGTAGGATGACCTTCAGTTGTACTTTAGTTGCAAATGAAGATCTTTAGCCATGCATTAAGGCTAACTAAAAGGAACTACTGTTAAGTTTATCTGCATGCTTATTTCTCATGGAATCTACAACCTAATTTGCTCTGTTAAATGGGGTTCTTCATTAGTATTTTTTAATGTATAAATCATGCACTATGTGTGTAATGTAAAATATGGAAAATGCGAAATCAGTTTTTTTTTTCAAAGCTCTGTTTTATTTCTTCCTTCAGCAAGATCTACAGTTATAAAACGGTTGTCAAGTTAATGATGAGATAGAATAATAAGATCACAGGGAAATGAGAAAAGGAAATGTAGATTTGGATAATCTAAAATTTAAATGATACAAATCTTCCTCTATTTGATTTTATTTTAATTGCTTAGATTTAGTTAAACTTGTCTTTTAACATTTTGTAATTTTTTTATTTTAAACATGATCTAATCAAACTTTATCCGAGTTTTCTACCACCACCTTTTTTTTTCTTATTATTCTACTATTCTTAAATGACTAAAAATTATTCCTTTTACACAACTTATTCCAGCATTAGAGAGAATCCCACATAAATGATACGTATAATGAAAATAGAATTGAAAATTTTTGTGTGTATAAACACATAAAGCTGGTTTTTATAACGAAGATAGATCAGAAAATCTTTTTGATCAATAATGCTTCAACACAAAATTATAATATATTTCTTTGAATGTGATTTAAAAATCTTGATGAATAAGAGATCTTATACACTTGAATTCACAAACGACGTTTATTAATCTTATGATAATATAAAGAAATCAATTGTTTATACGATTAAACAGTCATTTCTGCAGTTGTCCCATATGAAATAATATTTAAATACATATACATCAATACATAACAACAAATTAGCACATTTTCAAATAAGAAGTCACGAAAGATTTTATTTTTCTTGATCTTCTTAGGTAGGACAGAGATTGTGTTTGCCTAAAGATTTTATTTATTGGAATGAAATAGAATCAGATCTTGTGACGTTATTTGGAGTTGGAGAAGGAAAAGGTTTTGACAAGGAAACGAATCAGAATAGAGTTTGGTTATGGATATTTCACCTGCCATAGATTTTGTATTTGGTTTTGAATTCTTTCCACTTCAAATCTCACCCAAATAAGATATTAGTCATTTTAGGAAGGATTGGCTCATTGGAAAACAATTGGAGTGACATTCTAAAGCTTCTATGATGGGATGACTTTTAGTAGTAGTGATATTGTGTAAAATATGGGTGGGTGTTATGCGTTGGGCTAAATTTTATGAGTTAAACATGTCAAAGTGTTCTAATAGGTAGTTTGACAAATTAATTGACAAAATGAGATTAGGAAATCATGCATATCATATTGTCAGTATATTTTTTAATATTTTTCTATGAGGATTGTAAATTATCTACAGAAAACTATTAACTATATGATGCAAGAGTATGAGTCTTTTAAACTTTAATTTGTTTGGCTAAGAGCTAAGGAATGAGAGGTATCCATTCTACCAAATTTGTCTAAGGCACGATTTAATCCTCATCCCTTATGATGTTGGGATCATGCACTTAACAAGACATGATCCTTAGTAGGCTCATTTAGAACCATTCAACTTCACCAAAAAACAAATGACCTTAATTTTGTAATAACAAAAATATTTAAGTTTCTTCATTATATTTTATAAGTGTGGTATTCATTAGGAATTCAACGAAGTGATCTCTAGGACTGTTAGTACTATCATACTACTCTTGTGACTCATTTATACTAAGGGCATAGTGCTTTGTGTAAAATTCGCTATCATGGTTAAATGATACATGTGTGCAACATTAGGGATGATATTACAATGTGATTTTCCTCTTATTACTCTATTTTCATTTATCCTTTTATAACTTTAAGGAGCCTTTTCAAACTGTTATAAAGAGAGATATGATGGGGTGATGAAATTATATTAGGAGTAGGAGCACCAATTTAAGCACCTTCTGTGTGTGTGTGTGTGTGTGCACAAGTGTGCGTGCATCCATATGTGTGTGTGTGTGTGTACATGATTACAGATATACATACATACATGTGTACATACATACATACATATTGTAAACATTGATTTTTCCATATCTACAAAGAATTCTTTCAATTGCCTACATATGGTATTCTTTGCGGTGAGTATTTGAATAGCATCAAGCATCCTTCCATTTGTCACCTTGGCACATATCTTGGAGTGGATCACCATTCCTTTGAGAAAGGCTCCCCACTCAAGTGCCACATGTCTTTTGTATCATTTGCGGCACTCTTTCGCTTGCAATCCCTAGCCTTTCAAGGGTTGTACATGCTGGCATAACTGATGTAGAGATCATATGAGTATGTTATGTCATGTGTTTGATGCAGGTATGATGAATAGGTGATCAATTATGAGTTTGTCATTGATGTCAACTTAGTGACTGTTGGTTGAGAGTGTTCTTGTTATGAAGAGATAAATTCAAGAGGTTGAATCTTGAGCTATGGTATGATGCTAAGTGTGTGATCATGAAGGAAGCTTATGTAATGTATCTAGATGATATATCCATGACCAAATGAGTTTATCTTATATGTGTAGTGAGATATGCTTGTTTGAAGGATGTCAGGTAGACAAGGATAACCGTTTGGGGCTAAGGAGTGGTGATTTGATTATTGTGTCAAATTAGTTGGTGTGATTCTTATGAGAGACTTAAGTTTGTCTCTGGATGTCTAGTGAGTGACTACTACTATTTGTGTATACCCTTAAATAAGTTATGATTGGAAGAAGATTGGCATTGTAATTGCTAAAATAGTCAGTGACATACAATAAGTGATTTGAATGTTGTTTCAAATTGGAAAAAGTATTTGATGGAGCAATCATAGGATATGGTTGAAAAAATTGTCCATATACTATGTTGAGGATCATGACTTATTATGTTGACATGTGAAGTTGTTTTAATTGACTAGAAGCGACATTGACATAATGAATTGATAAATAAGAAAGAGGTATTGAACAAGTGATGAATATTTGTGAATCGGTGAAGAATTTCAAAGTGGCAATGGGATCACAGATGTTTGTAGTGAAGTAGTAAGGCAGTTTTGTGATTTGTGGAAAGTATTTGACATCAAATTGCCTGAGGTATGCATTTGAGGTGGATTCTTCAAGAAGTTTCTTTTGGTCAAAAGATTTTTTGAAGATGGTTCAATTTCCAAGGTGAAATCTATATGGATTGTTAGATACATTTTATCTTACCTAACATGATCAGGATTGTTTGTATCTTAGATCTAGGATTTATTTTAAGTCAGTTGAAGAAAAGCTATATATTGGAAAGTTGAAAAAGGAGTTATTAGTTGATTGCAAATTGTAGAAGGGTGCAGTGACAAAGAAAGTAAAGGAATCAAATGCGATCAAGCTAGGAAAAAGTATAGTGTGTGGAGAAGATTTTCAATGCTTAATAGGATCTGATCATGTAGAGGTAGTACAATTTCATTGATCATCTTATATGTTTCTTTCTAACCATTGTAATAGTAAAATCCCTTAATTGGGTGGATCTTAATAGATCTTTATTGTTAATCCTCTCACAAGGTGGCATTTGCATTAAATGTTTAAAGTCCTCTAACAAGGCAGATCTAAAAAAGGAAAAGATCCTAACAAGTCTAAAGGAAAATCCATTAACTAGGTAGAACCTAATGGTGATTTTGTAAACCATTAACATGGTAAGATCCTCATAAGGTGTATTCCAAAAGATTACATACTTAGTGGGTACAAATCCCCACATGTGCTTTTTCCCATCAGGGTTTCCACAAGAAAAATATATGGGTCATGTGTGGTGAGTTTGTGGATGCTTGATATTGCTTTCTTTTATTTTCTTACAATAATTATATATGCTTTATGGTTTGGAAGTTAATCTTGAATTTATTCAGATCATTGGTTGATTTAGTTCATATTATGCTTGCACTGATTCACCCCCCTCTCTCAGTGCCTAAGAATCCTAACAATTGGTATTAGAAGCTTGGTCCTCTTGGTGATAAGCCTAACAACTTGAGGGAAAATATCTTTGGTCCTCTAGTTGGGCTAAATTTTATGAGTTAAACATGTAAAAATATTCTAATAGGTAGTTTGACAAATTAATTGACAAAATGAGATTAGGAAATCATACATATCATATTGTTGGCATATTTTTTAATATTTTTCTATGAGGATTGTAAATCATCTACAAAAAACTTTTAACTATATTATGCAAGAGTATGAGTCTTTTAAACTTTAATTTTTTTGGCTAAGAGCTAAGGAACGAGAGGTATCCATTCTACCAAATTTATCTAAGGTGCGATTTAATCCTCATCCATTATGATGTTGGGATCATGCACTCAACAAGACATGATCCTTAGTAGGCTCATTTAGAGCCATTCAACTTCACCAACAAACAAATGACCTTAATTTTGTAATAACAAAAATATTTAAGTTTGTTTATTATATTTTATAAGTGTGGTATTCATTAGGAATTCAATGAAGCAATCTCTAGGATTGTTAGTACTATCATACTACTCTTGTGACTCATTTATACTAAGGGCATAGTGCTTTGTGTGAAATTCACTTTCATGGTTAAATGATAAGTATGTGCAACATTAGGGATGATATTACAATGTGATTCTCCTCTTATTACTCGATTTTTATTTGACCTTTTATAATTTTAAGGAGCCTTTTCAAACTGTTATAAAGAGAGATATGATGGGGTGATGAAATTATATTAGGAGTAGGAGCATTAATTTAAGCACCTTGTATGTGTGTGCATGTGCACATGGGTGTGTGTGCATCCATGTGTGTGTGTGTGCATATGTATATATGTGTGTGTGTGTGTGTGTGTGTGTATGTATGCATGTATGTATGTACATTATTACATATATAAATATACATACATACATACATACATACTATAAACATTGGTTTTTCCATATCTACAAAGAATTCTTTCAATTGTCTGCATTCTTTATTCTTTTTGGTGAGTATGTGAATAGAAACAAGAGTCTTTCCACTTGCCACCTTGGTGCATATCTTGGAGTGGATCACCATTCCTTTGAGAAAGGCTCCCCACTCAAGTGCCACATGTCCTTTGTGTCATTTGCGGCATTATTTTTCTTACAATCTCTAGCCTTTCAAGGGTTGTACATGTTGGCATAACTGATGTAACTGATGTAGAGATCAAATGAGTATGTTATGTCATGTGTTTGATGCAGGTATGATGAACAAGTGATCAGTTATAAGTTTGTCATCGATGTCAACTTAGTGATTGTTGATTGACAGTGTTCTTGTTATGAAGAGATAAATTCAAGAGGTTGAATCTCGAGCTATGGTATGATTCTAAGTGTGTGATCTTGAAGGAAGCTTATGTAATGTATCTAGATGACATATCCATGACCACATAAGTTTATCTTATATTTATCATGAGTTATTCTTGTTTGAAGGATGTCAAGTAGACAGGGAGAACCGTTTGAGGCTAATGAGTGGGGATTTGATTATTGTTTCAAATTAGTTGGTGTGATTCTTATGAGAGAATTAAGTTTGTCTCTGGATGTCTAGTGTGCGACTACTACTATTGGTGTAGATAGGTAAATAAGTTATGATTGGAAGAAGATTGGCATTGTAATTGCTAAAAAAGTTAGTGACATATAGTAAGTGATTTGAATGTTGTTTCAAATTAGTAAAGTATTTGATGGAGCAATCATAGGATATGCTTGAAAACATTGTCCAGATACTCTGTTGGGGATCACAACTTATTATGTTGACACGTGAAGTTGTTTTAAATGACTAGAAGCGATATTGACATAATGAATAGATAACTAAAATAAAGTTCTTGAACAAGTGATGAAGATTTATGAATCGGTGAAGAATTTCAAAGTGGCAATGGGATCACTGATGTTTGTAGTGAAGTAGTAAGGTAGTTCTGTGATTTGTGGAAAGTATTTAACATCAAATTGCCTGAGGTATGCATTTGAGGTGGATTCTTCAAGAAGTTTCTTTTGGTAAAAAGAGTTTTTAAAGATGGTTCAATTTCCAAGGTGAAATCTATATGGAAGCTCATGAAATCAGAGTTAAATAGTTTATGAGTTGTTAGATACATTGTATATTACCTAACATGATCTGGATTGTTTGTATCTTAGATCTAGGGTTTATTTTAAGTTGGTAGAAGAAAAGCTATACATTAGAAAGTTGGAAAAGGAGTTATTAGCTAATTGTGAATTGTAGAAGGGTGCAGTGACAAAGAAAATAAAGTAATTAAGTGCGATCAAGCTAGGAAAAATTATAGTGTGCGGAGAAGAGTTTTAGAGCTTAATAGGATCTAATCATGTAGAGGTGGTACAATTTCATTGATCATCTTATATTTTCTTTCTAACCATTGTAATAGTGAAATCCCTTAACCAGGTGGATCCTAACATGTCTTTATTGCTAATCCTCTAACAAGTTGGCATTCGCATTGAATGTTTAAAGTCCTCTAACAACGAAGCTCTAAAAAGGGAAAAGATCCTAATAGGTCTAAAGGAAAATCCCTTAACGAGGTAGCACCTAACAATGCTTTCGTAAACCATTACTATGGTAAGCTCCTCACAAGGTGTATTCCAAAAGAGTACATACTTAGTGGGTACCGGTCCCCACACATGGTTTTTCCCATCAGGGTTTCCACAAGAAAAATATGTCTCATGTGTGATGATTTTGTGGATGCTTGATATTGCTTTATTTTATTTTCTTACAAGAGCTATATGCTTTGTGGTTTGGAAGTTAATCTTGAAGTTATTTACATCAGTGGTTGAATTAGTTCATATTATGTTTGCACTAATTCACCCCCTCTCTCAGTGCATAAAAATCCTAACAATCAGTATCAAAGCCTTGGTCCTCTTGTTGATAAGCTTAACAACTTAAGGGAAAATATCTTTGAGGTATATTTGGAAGGTTTGAGATATAGAAGACAATTTGAAGAAAATGAAGAAATTCATGAGAGGCAACTTGAGAATGCACTCAAGACGATCAATGAACACCTAAAGTTGAAGAAGTCACTAGAAAAAAGATGGTTCTCATGGTGATAAGCCTAACAGCTTGAGGGAAAATATCTTTGAGATAGATATGGAAGGTTTGAGATATAGTCTAGAAATTAAACCTAGGCGACAGTTAATTAGTCTGTCATAAAATTGTACAATAGACCTTAAAGAAGCTAGGTGATATTTCAAGTCCAGATGATATACCTAAGAGTACTAGAATAATATTTCTTTGTAAAGGAGACATTTCACAGTGAATCAGGGTGATATTCTAAAGATTGGAAAATTTCTCCTGGTAGTATATTGGAATGTCACCCAAGTATAGTATGAAGTCTCGTACGATTCTCTCTCCTACAAAAATAAAGTGACGAACTTGCGACATCAAAGAATTGAAAATGCAAGAAATGGAGCTAAATTTTAGAAACCAGCCCCATGGTGTGCACCAAATATGTGTGATCAAAAGTGTGACACACTTCTATGAACCATTACACTTGAGAGAATCCATGGAAGAGTAAATCTCAAGAGGGGGCTCATTGATTCCTAGTTGAAGGGAGTTTAATCCTTCTCATGATGCTCATCAAATGGACATAGAGGATTAGTGACTTGACTACTCCAAAATGGAAGATTTAAATGTAAGAATGCAAGAATGCAAGCTAGATGAGAGATTAAGCTAGAAATATATGCAAGCAATTAGTATTATAGAATGAAGATGCAAGGTCTATTCTATTGAAGCAATGCAAGAAAAGAAACTATATTAACAATGCAAGATTAAGCTAGAAATGAAGCTAAACTAAGAAATGAGAGAAACAAAGAACTAAGAATTCAAATTAGAAAGAGTACTCTAAGAATATAAGAATGCAAGTAAGCTATGATGCAAAATGACAAGAGTGCCAGATTAACAAGAATTGGGGACCCTTGAGCAAGGGAAGAGCTTCATTTTAAAGAAATTGCCACAAGAAGGAAGGCTAGAGATTAAGATGCAAAAGAATGAGTGATTGAGATGAAGAAGCTAAAGGAGATGCAAGGAGATGCAAGGTTAGGTAGAGATGAGTGGTGAGGATTAAGAGGCAAAAGGGAATTGTTAGGTAGAATAAGAAAAAATAAAAATTTGAAAGAACAAATCACTTTTAATTGCTAATTAATCAAGATTAAGTATGTGCACACATGTGAATGTGTTATTTAAATAGAAGTGTAGAAACTTTATATTAAAAATAAGGTTATTATAGCAATTAAATAAATATGCAAGCTCTAGAAATTATACCATAGTATAAGCTTGATATAAGATTTTGATTTAATTATGAAAAGGGGGTTTTAAGGGTTACTCTACATGATGATGCCTAGCAAAGAGACAATTTGATCAAAAGGGGGGTCAAGCTCTACTAGACCAATTTTAGGTGATTATAGTAACCACATGATCCCAATACTAATCACCCATATCTATAGTCAATGTTCCTAAAGGGATAGTGTACTTTGTAACTACATGATCCCAATACTTATCACCTATACCTTTAAGATAAAGCTTCATCTGGTTGCACCATACTAAGTAGTTATCTCTTGTGAATTTAGGACCTTCCTTTTGCATCATCTTTGGATCTTTGCCTCAAGTAGTTAAGCTTCACCACAATAGAGTACTAAATCTCTGATACCATTTGTTAGATCTAATATCAGATTACTGAGAGGGGGGTGAATCAGTAATATACCAGATATCAAACATTTAACCATTTAAACTTTATCATAGTATTCACAAGATTAACTTTAATAAAAGAAAATGAAAATATAACCATAAACACATCCACACAACAATGAAACACTTGAAACTGATAATTATCTCATGGAAACCCAAATAGGGAAAAAACCATGGTGTGGATTAGTACCCACTAAATAATGCACTCTTCTAAAGTACGCGCTATAAGAAGCTTAACCCTGTTAGGAGTTTACAAAAGCATTGTTAGGTGCTACCTGGCTAAGGGATTTACTTTATCCATGTTAGAACATTTACCCTATTAAGAGTAGCCTTGTTAGAGGACTTCAAACACGAGATAGTGTGCCACCTTGTTAGAGGATTTACAATAGGGACCTGCTAGGATCCACCTGATTATGGGATTTAGACTATTGTAACTATTATTGAACAAAAGAGAGAATGGTCTATAAAATAGCACTACCTCTTCTTCATTAAATCCACTGAAGAAAAAAATCTCTTCTCAACACACTTAACTATACATTGGATTGATCACAACTAGTCCTTCACAACTACACTTATCCAACACATGGTCAACACTAAAAACTTTCAACTTTATCCATTATATAATTTTCATCAATCCCTTGACTTTTCCACCACCTTAAGCTAGCCCTAAATGGATTGCAATTTAAATTTTAGACTTCCCACTCCAATCTAATGCATCAATATGTACACATCTTGATGAATAAAACAATTTTATTATACCACATCGGCTAATGCAATGGTTTACATAGAATTTTATGTCAAGGGGTCAAACAAATTTTGACTAAACACAAGTAGACTCTAGAATCTTCTCCACACGCTAGCATCAAACAATGTGATTCTAGATAATCACCACCAATCTTTAAGACACGTCACTAGATCATGACTGACTCAACTAAATTCACCGTAACCTCTACACTAATCACTGATGAAATATGTATCAATTATTGTTCAAGAACATAAACACTTCAACATGTTAACAACTCTGACTCTTCTCACCGATCACCTATCCTTAACATTGGTCACTCAAATGAGTTGTGATTGCAACAATATATTCTAAACACTATTGTTCACCATATCCTATAACTACATCACATGAAACAACAAAGATTTGACAAACCAATCAAATCACCTATCACCTGTCACTAATTATTTTAGAAATTTCTCTTCCAACCTTCATCAGATTATAACTTCCTTGTTGATCTTCATCAATAGTAGCGGTCATATATTTCACATTCAAAGACATCCCTAAGTCCCTCATAAGAATCGCTACAACTAAAACTTACTGAAACACCTTGATCATCATACTTATACTTAGAAATATACTAGAAACCCTAAGTAAATACTTGACATCAATGACAAAACAATAACTGATCATCATGCAATCAAATATATATCATTACAACACCAAAAATTAATTATCATTACTATATTAAATTTATACCAACACACGATGACCAAAAATAATAGGAATCATATGGGGGACCTCCACATAGAGAAGAAGGAAGATGGGAACACTCACCTAGGGCCCCCATCCAAAAATACCATTAGTGAATCTAACATAAAAATAACATTAATATACAACATACAAATCCTATTAGAGAGAAGAGCACACCGTTATTCAAAGATAAAAAAATGTTAAAAGTCTTGGCTCTTATCCTTAATTAAGAATATATAAATATTCTAGACCAATTGAGACCTATTGCATTATATAATGTGGCATACAAAATTATCACTAAATTAATTGCAAAAATACTTAAGGTGTGCCTCAAAACTCTAATATTTTTTATATAATTGCAATTTCTCAAGAGGTTATTCATTCAATGGCTAATTCAAAAGAGAAGGAAATATTTATGAAATAGGACATGACCAAATCTTATGATAGGGTCAGGTGGGTGTTTTTGCAAAACTTTCTTCATGCTTTTGGTTTTGGGGGTGATTGGGTCAATTGGATCTTGACTTGTGTTATATCTTCATCCTTTTTTATTCTTACTAATGGGGAGATATTAGAGTTATTTGGTGCTTCTTTTTTTCTTTAGTAGGGGGGCCTCTTTCTTCCTATTTTTGTATTATCATGGATGAAGGGATGGTTAGATTCATTAAGTCTCGTATGAGACAAGATTTGATTAAGAGATGGAACAAGAATAAGTCAATGTCTCCTTATTCTCATCTTTAATTTGTAGATGATACTTCCTTGATAGGTATCACCATGATTAATGAAGTTGTAAAATTTTAGAAATCTTTGGATACTTACTTGGTTTCTTTGGGGTGGAAATTAATGAAGTAATGGCCTCTATCTTTTTCTTTAATATTCCTCAACTTATCTAGAATAGGATTGCTCAAATTCTTAGATTCCATATTGAATTTCTACCATTTGTGTATCTTGGGATCCTTTTTTCTATTGGATCTCAAAAAAGTGAGCTTTGGAAATGGATTTTAGACAAGTTTCATATAAAAATTATCCATTGGACTTGTCGACAACTTTTGTTTGTAGGGAGAGTGACTCTTTTGAAGTCTATGGTTCAAGATTTTATTATTTAGAGATGCTTTGAACACATTTCTCCTACCAAATTTGTTACTTGGAGTTTGATGCACTTTGCCACCATTTTTTATAGTTTCATAATCCTCTCTCCTTAAAATGGATATTGGTAAACTGGGATTCCAATGTATGGGAAATTATCTTGGTTTCTAGTCGACTAGTATGATTATTCAAGTGCTATTTGCCAAGATTCATTGGCATTGGTGTACTTTCCAAGATCAATATTAGGCTATAATTCTTACTTACAAGTATCTTTGTGGGATAGCTTTCCCAAATGTGCCTAGATATAGCCTAGTCGTAAAGGGTTCTATAATTTGGAATACACTCTTGAGTAAGGAGCCAATCATATAAAGGAATCTCTATCTAGGATTTTCAATAAGGGATTTGATGCTCTTTTTTGGCTAGATTTTTGTGATGACCATCCCCCTATTGTGCACAAGTTTCCTCACATTATGTCTCTCTATAATATTCTAATTGAAGTTGGTTGGAAAAAGGTTGAGGATTTTAAGTCTATGAATAATATAGGTTAGTTGGAGGTAGCTTGTTGGAAGGATCCTCAAGAGTGGCCAAGTGGGAATAATATGGAGGTCTGGCCTAGGAACTTGGTAAGATTCAAGCAAGTCATGTTTTTAGTTCTCCTAAGATCAGGGATGTTTTATCTTGGAGTCTTGATCCTAAAGAAAAGTGTTTTGTTTCCTTGGGTTATTTGGAGCTGGATAGTCAAGGCGTTATGGTCATGTTGGTATACCTTGTAAAAGTAGGTTTGCAATAAATTCTCTTTTCAAAAATATTTTGTTTTCTTATGTTTATTGGCTCAAGATAAGTGTCTCACTTGGCAGAATCTATGTAAGATAAATAGCTCATCTCCCAAAATCTATGTAAGAGAGGCTTCTATGGTCCTTCTACCCATGTTATTTATTTAATAATAAAGAGTGCACTTATCATATTTTATTTCACTATTAGTATTCTAGAATGATTTGGCATTGGTGGTGGGAGGATTGGCATTATATTTGTGTTCATACTACCTCTTTATTGGAATTTTAGAAAAATATAGGAATACCTCTAGCTAAAACATTTTTTATCTAGGTTACCTAGGTGATTGGTCCTACTAACATTCTCTACAAACTTTGATTAGAGGAGAATTGCGAATTGTTTTGGATAACAAATTGGAAGAGGCTCAGGTGTGGAGAAAAAATGTTAGCAGACTATAGGAAACTATTTCTGCAAAGTATGATTTTTCTGCAGTGATGGATCCTAGTGATCATGATATAATTTATTTAATTTTGGGGGAAAGTAGTGGGGCCTTAAGGCTAGAAAAAGGCACTAAAAAGCTAAAAAAAAAGGATCCACCGAGAAGGGAGATGGATTCCTCCTCTTGGGGGAATTTTTTAAGTGATTATTGATGGGTCTTCCTATGAGAATCTTGGTCATGTAGGAATTGGGGGCATTGGGAGAGGCAATAATGGTGGCATTGTGCTCTTTTTCTCTATTTACAAAGGGAAGCACTCTAATAATCTAATAGAGGATCTAGCCATTTTACATGCTATTGAGTGGTGGTGCTCCCTTGGTTGGAGGATGATTGTTTGTGAGTCTAATTCTCAGACTATAGTATATATTTGTTGAATATGTGAAGGATGGATGGAGTTAAATGTTGGCTTTAGTGGCCAATCAGATTTTGAATCTTTCTAACTTTTTTTCTTATGTTTCATTTTGTCATAATCTTAGGGAATGGAACAAAGTGGTAGGTTATTTGGCTAAGTGGGCCTCTAAGAATCTTGAAGTATGAGATGTTGTAGAGTGGAGGTTATTGCCTCCAAATTATTTAGAGACTTTGGAAAATTTAATCATGGAGGATAAAAATATGTAATGTTCTATTTTGAATTGTACTTCTTGATTTATATTGAATAAATTTTTATCCCTTCTTTAAAAAATACTAAACAAATAGATATAATAAAATAAAAGTAACAAATTAAATGTTATATGGTGTGTAATAATTCCTTAATAATTTTATTATAAGAAATTAAAATTCTATAAACTATATGTTTATAAAAAATTCAAGTTAAGTATACAAATACAAATATGAAACATTATGAATTCTTAGAAGAACTTTTTTTATTGAAGAATAAAGATCTATTTTTATACATTTCAATACCGTGGATAGAGTCTAGGAGGAATTATAAAAAAATTAAGTATTTTGCTTCATCATGTTACAATTACTAAATAGTCATTTTATAGATACACATAACTCTAATAGGAACTATATTAAAATTTTCAAGCAAATATTAAAAAAAAGTCCTAATAGACTTATGTGAACTTCATAAGTACTTCAATTGATAGATAATTTTGAATAGACATAAGCCTTCTAAGAGGATCTATATTAAATTTTTCTAGGAAAGATTTTTTGGCCAGGAGCCAAGATGCCTTTTGGATCAAACATCTTCTTTCTTTGAGAAAATTGACCCCATTTTGTTCCAAAATGTTGAATCCAATCTCCTTGGGTCTCATGGCTACCAAGATATTGTTTTACTTGAATACCAACACTTTGACAATAATCAATAATCCTTCTATTTTGTGCCATTAAAGTGGAAATTGTAGGGCCTTGTGGATAGGGCTTGCTAAAATATAGGATGGATACTCCATAGAAAATCTCATCCTCATCTTCTGGTAGAATAGTAGATGTGCGAGAATTCCACCTACATAAAAATATACTTATATGTTAAACATAGAGTCAAATAATAAAATTTCAAAATGGTAAAGTAATCATTCTCTATTAATATAATTTTATTTTTTTCTATTAATATAATGTTATTATCAAATACAATTTAGAAATAACATTAAGGACATGTTAAATATAGTTTATAATTAAATTATATATTTAATGAAAATTTAGTGACGTGAATGAAACTTACAAACTTTTATCCATAGGATAACATATTATGAGTCCTTCTATGCCTTGTTTGAGGATGTCATTGAAGACATGATGATCAAATTGAACCATTCCACTCTTTGGAATAAATAGATTGAGCCAAGGATGTGGAGCATACCATATACCATTAGCTTTATTAGCTACCTCTGCCGCATGAACACGATATAGAAAATTGAAATATGAAGTGTCAAAGTTGAATTGTAATCCTCTTATAAAACCAAGCTCGCGACTTATATTTTGCACAATCTGTATTGATCAACTTGCTAATTCAGTGGCACTAAAATATACTAATAATTTAAAAAATAGTTTTACATTCTTCATTTGAACATAAATATTAAAAAAACACACAATTAAAATAAATATTATAATTTATAAAACTGAATTAATGTAAGATCATTTATATATCCAACCATATATCCATCTAAAGAGTGGTTCAAAAGGTATTTAAGTTAGCTCCATTAACTATTAAAAATACTCTATATCTATTTGGTTAAACTCGCACACCATCATACATAGTACAAAATGAGACATTTTTCTTGCAAAAATACAATTTTAATGACATTTTAATTAAAAATTATCAAAATAGAAGGGCTAATGCTACATAATGATAAATAGTAGAAAGGGAGAGAAAACCTGATTGACATTAGTTCCTTCATCATAATAGAGTGTGGCCTCAATTATGTAAAGCATTGCACCGGCCATGGAAGGAATTAGACTAGAATTAAATGTAGCATTAGACAAAAAGGGTATTGAAGTCCAACCATTTTTGTTGTTTGCTACAACAAACCCTTCCACATAATCAAAAGCTCCTCCCTCCAATGAAATGAGGAGCTCCTCATCATGCATAAAATCTGTGAAGTTCCAATAAATAAATCTCCATTGACTTGCCTGCAATCAAAATGACCATTTTTTGAAAATAAAACAAGTCAAACATAGTACATTAATGATATGTTAATACAAATCTTTCCTATGGAATAAATAATTCCAACAATTTTAAAATATTTTCTTTGTGACAAATTAAAATCATGACTATTAATTTTTTAAACTTAGATCAAAGATATAATTGAAACAGAGTAACATCATAACTAAACTTTTATTTTCTTTATAACTCATGAGAAAGGTTTCTTTGTGAAAATAAGCTTAAAATTATAAAATAGAAAAAAATAACAACTAAGCTTGATACCCTCTCATAAGTCTTTTGAATGATGATTTGTGCCTCTGTGATGATACCAAATTGGCCTAATCCTCCTAAGCTACCATAAAAAAGATCAG
The DNA here is from genome assembly GCA_027943335.1 of Chamaecyparis obtusa. Lineage (NCBI taxonomy): Eukaryota > Viridiplantae > Streptophyta > Pinopsida > Cupressales > Cupressaceae > Chamaecyparis > Chamaecyparis obtusa. The sequence goes on from BSBK01006779.1 coordinate 544,369, forward strand.
GTTTATTCTCTGGATTACATTTAATAACATCTCCATTGCCTGCAATATCAGTGTAAGTGGACATCAATATTTCAATAAAATCTTTTCATACAAAATATCAGATTTCTATAATCTAGAATATTAAATATCTATATGAAATTTATTTTACAACACCATAGATTATATATGAATGAAATTTATTTTACAGTAATAAAACTGATAAATACTAAAAGATGATCCAAAACCTTAATATAAAAAAAAATTCACCCAATCTAATTCAAAAACTAATTATATTATAAACGGACCTATACATAACACAAATCACTTGCAATTCTACAATATCTTTAAAAAAATTCATAAATTACTTGTTTTTAATTACATTCTTATCTTAATGGTGCATAAACTTCTAAAATCATGAAGACAAACTGATATTGAATTGCAAAGAACAAGCATAGCAGAAAATGGTAACCTGTGACAACTTCTAGCTGCAATACATTGCTAACTTGAGGTCCAAAACGAAATGTTTGGCCACTTATTCCAGCATTAGAGAGAGTCCCACCAACCGAAAGATCAAGGTAATCAGTCCATGACCTTGGTGAAAGTCCCAAAGCCTGAGATGCCCTAAGAACATTTACCCACAATTCACCCCCCTTAACATCTGCATAAGATTGACCATCTTCTTTTTGAACAATCTCAATTCCTCTTAGGGCAGTCATATTCAACACAACTCCATTCAAAGCCTGAGATTGGCCACCCACAGAATGCCCATTCCCTCTACCTGCTATGGTTAAATTTGGAGATGTATTTGCTATCTTTATCAGCTTACTAATGTCCTCCACAGAGGCAGGTGAGAGGACAGCAGCAGGTTTATTGTTCACAACTCCTCCAAAATCAGTAGAAGCTTCTATTATGGCAGGCCCAGATGTAAATACTATTGACCCCTCCAACTTGGCCTCTGCAATCATTTTGCAGACATTTTTATCAACTATGGAAGAAGATATACAATCTTCATACATGTCTCCTCTTGTTCTCACAATTAAGATAATTGTAATAAACCACCACAAGGCCATTGAATCACCATTAACACACCCCATTTCAATCTCAATAAAACTTGATCAGTATACTTTCAGAATGTTTCCTTTGAATGCTATTTATAAGGAAGATAGTTCAATAAAACTTGATAAGCACACAAAGTTGTTTTGTTATTATAATGAAGATTACATAATTTAATTACAAAATCTTTGTGAATCCATGTATGTCAAATAGCTTCAAATTGACATTTGTTTATACTTTAAAATAAATATAATTAAGATTTCGAAGACCGACTTTAAATATTTAAGTTAGAGATTGCACGATCAATTTGAAATAGAGAGTTGGCAGAAATCAGTTGTTACCGCAATGACGAGAGTATTTCCTTTGAAGGAAAGTAATCAATTTCATCCTTTAATCCGGGTCAATACTCGGTTTCGCAGTTGTTCATCCTGCATGTATGCTGAATATTTAAATCTAAAATAGAGAATTAATATGTAAGATAGACATTGTCAAAACATTATTATATATGTCTTATGAATATTTGAATCTGACTTTTACTCTATTTATTTTTAATACCATTATAATTAAGATTTTTAATACTATTATAATTAAGGTTTAAATTAGTTTTTACAATCCATTTAAAATTAAGATTTATACAATTATATCACTAGTCTTTAAATATTTTATCCAACTAGTAAAATTATGAGATATCACTATGCAGCTACTACTTTATTTACTTAAAAGTGATATTATTTATTTTATAACTATTCTACTTAGGGCAGGTCTGGTGGGGCTGCTTAGTTTATTTTGGCTAGCAGCAGCTGCTCAACATTTTAAGGAGCAATTTGTGGAGCAGTGAGCCCATGAACATTTAAATTTGCTGCTTATTTTATATTCAATTGTATTTTGGAATAAAATTAGTAATAATTATTAGTAATAAAAAAGCTAAGAAAAAAGGAGGGAAATAAATACGTGGAGCCACCTCACATTTTTTCAATAAGCAGTTGCTGCTTATTTTCAGCCCCCCACTTTTTTCCAAAGCTTAATTTCAATTCCTAAACTTTAGCTGCTCCATCTTTTTCTGTCACTATAATTTTGCCACAACTAATAATAGATTTTTTTCTTATTTTTTTTATTAAACATATTCTTCTAGTTGTTGTTCCCAATCCATTTAGTTTGGACAATATTAAAAATTAAAAAAAAAATTCAATTTAAATATAAATAATATACAATTTATTTACCATTAATGTTTTTTACTTCAACTTTTTAATTGAGCTAATTGTATGAGAGATATAATTTTGATGTCATACGAGACAAATAATCCAAACATAGGCCCAAACATGCTTCATCAAACAAAATAGTACTAAAGTAAACTAGAATAACTCTCACCTTAAAATTGCATGAATTGTTTAAACAATTTAATAAACATATATAACTATAATATTACATAGATAAACTTTTTAATGTGTGTGTGTGTGTATATATATATATATATATATATATATATATATATATATATATATATATATATATATATATATATATATATATATATATATATATATATATATATATATATATATATATATATATATATATATATATATATAGCTAGTTAGTTAGCTAGCCAACCTATTTTTTCTTAAATACATTTATTTTTAAAACTGTATGAGGATATAAATTTGATGTCAACAAATAAATCTAAATATAGGCTTAAATATATTATTATATTTCGTCAAATTAAATAGTACTAAAGTAAAATAGAACAAAGTTCTAGGGTTGTTTCCTATTTTAGCATTGAAAAGATAGAGCATTCATTACAAAATCTAAATTGAACTTTTTTTGTCAATTTAAACAATGAGTTGTCAGGAATGTAAACATAGTACACAAACATTCATAAAATAGTTTTCCTAAGATCCATTAAACCAAAGCACAATATTAAATTTTTTCTCCAAAATTTAGTAATGGAACCAGTGAGTCATAACATATGTGGCATTTTGTAGACACTTCATGTGTCCAAAATGTACTTCCACATGTTACAAACATGTGTACACCTAAGACTATCCAACAAATCAATCCATTTATAATCAACTTGATTTTCCCTTCTCTTAATTAAAACCTCATTTTTCAAATAAAATTTGTAAAATAAATTTAATAATTAGTTTTTAAAATATATTCTATTATATATTTATCTTATTATATTAAAAAATTTAATAAATGAATAAAATAAATTAAAATAATTTCTTAGGAAAAATATAACATTTTAAATTTAATTACCTCTTTTAAATTTTTTTGAAATATAATGCACACTATAAAATTGAATAAAAAATATCTACTCATTTTATCTATATATAATTTTATATTTCAAAAACAATTATAAATTTTGATAATAATTAATTTAGTGTTATATCAAGAAATTATAGTGAAAAAAAACTTTCTAAACTTTGTGGATATATTTTGCTAAAAAAATTACAACTTAACTTTACCAAATATCAAAATATGATATTATTAAAAAAATTAATGAAATTTGATTGAATGAAATTGCATACTTTAGTCACTTGTTAAAATCTGCTTGTTGCCTATAGTTCCAAAAGCCTACAGCAACTAATAACTCTCACCTTAAAATTTCATGAATTTTTATAAACAATTTAATAAACATATATAACTATAATATTACATACATATGTATTGCTTATGTCCATATAACTAAGTTAGTGTAGTATATGTTAGAGATATATATGTTAGAGTCTTAGACTATTTTATTTTTATTTGTTGTTTGTTAAGTTTTATGGTAAACTTTTTAATGTCACTATGATATTTGTATAACATATGTTAAACTATTTAAGATGTACATATTTAAGTCGTTGTAATTAGATTTGAATAAATATATTTTATACATAGATCTAAAGTAAAAAGATATCGATTTGAAGTTGTTGTGCAAATATTACGTTTATTATTAAATATTATTATTTTAATATGTAAATGATTATCGAATCTGAAATAAAGAAAAAAAATTGTCAAAAGATATTTTGTATAATGACAATCATTTTAATATATATTTTTGATACATCATTTACATATTTTTCTCTTTCAATTTAATTATCTTAATAATATAATGATATAAAACAAATCTTTCACAATTAATTGTATAGTAAAAAAATAATATGATCACTATCAACTATAAAAATATGATAACTTATTAAAAAAGTCAATTAAGGAGCACCTTCTGAATGTGTGAATTCCATTGCAATGGTGAGCTTCAACTTTTCTAGTTTACACTCAAATTCCAAAAATTCTAACCTATGAAAATCAGAGGACGGATCTCCATCTCAGACTTTTTACACAAATTTAGAACAAATAAACAATTTTAAAAAGTGAGTTTGAACAAGTTAAGCTTTGACTCGACTAATTAGATAAGGTGGCTAACTTGATCTTTCATGCGATTGCGACATCTTTAAATGAACGTAAGCAAGCCTGGAATTTGACGGTCAACGAAATAATTTAATAAATTATTTAAAATTTAATAGTATAATTAGTAATATATGTATTAAAAATAATAAATATTTTATTATTAAATATTCTAAGTCTGTGATTCAGAGATTAAAACTAAATAAACTTTGAAAAATCCAATGAGCACATACATTGTTCTTGACTGGGAAACAAATCAGAAAAGATTTGGGTTGTATTTTCGTATCATATCTCATGTATATAAAATATTCTTCCAAGTATTATTGTGTAATAGTCATTTTAGGAAGGCATGGCTACTTGGAAAACAATTGGTGGATGGTGAGATGAGGCATGGCATTACTAGTTAAATATGGGTGGGGTGGGTACTATGTGATAAGTAAATACTGTCATGTAGTTTGACAAATTATCCTCGTAAAATAAGGTTAGGAAATGTGCATATCTAGAATTTAATAAAGGTTTTTACGGATGGACAAATTAAGGTGTAATTTTTGTGTTGTACTTATTAAATTGGTTTTTCTTTTTTTACAAAAGATTTAATATTATTTATTAAAAACTTTTAGCCTAAAAATATGAGTTTTTTTAGACTAAAAACTCTTTAGCTAAGAGGTGAGGATTGAGGGGTTTCTATTATGGTAAATTCACAATTGTACAATCTTGACCTCATTCCTTATGATATTGGAACTTTGTACTCAACCAGACTTCATCCTTAGTGGGGTCACTTTTTTATTACTTTTTTAGAAAAGAGGGTAAAAATTTATTCAATCAGAATGCACAAAGGCTACATAAAGAAAGAAACAACGAGTGCCACAACAGGCGACTTGGAATACCTTATTCTATCCTTTTCAACAATCTTATTAAGAGTTTGAGTATACTCCTAAGACAAATCAACAATGCTCCCAACATTCCATCCGAACAAATTTTCTGAGGCCCACTTAGCACGACAGTCTGCTGCTCTATTCCACTCTTTGGGAATATAGCAGAAAGAGATTGAGTCAAAAGAACCTATCAAACTCAAAAAATTTCCTACCAATAACAACCAGGTGCCAATCCACACCTTCTAGTTTCCTACTATTCAACATGTCCATAACAATCTGGGAACCTGACTCACAAATAATCTTCCACCATCCAAGAATACCAACTCGCCCAAGAACATAAAGAACAACATAAGATTCCATATAATTATTAGTGTAGTTTCCCTTAAAAGAGCATAACCCAATGACAGCATTCCTAGAGCTATCCTTGCCAATACCTCTTATTTGTGTGTGTCTTGGATTTCCCTGAGAACAGCGATTAGTATTGATCTTGAGAAATTCGAGGGGGGGAGGAGACCACTTACCAATTCTTTGAGCCTTCATCTTAGCATGGGGAAGATGAATTTTCCTACCCTTCATAAGCGGAGTACCATTAACATCCCCCAAAATGTTTAGATTTTTAATAACTAGAATATCACTAGGATCCACATCAACTGGGAGATCACACTTTGCCAATAATATTTCTTTTATCATAATAATTGTCCTTTGCTAGACCTATTGAGACAACATCTTATCTTGAAATATCTTGTGATTCCTTTCCAACCACAGTTGCCAGATAATAAAACAGGGACCTATATCCCAAGAATCCTAGAGGAAAGAGGTTTTAGTTGGGGGTCTACCAAGGATGTTCAAAAACTCCAACAGAGTATTAGCATGAACATGTGCATGAGTCTAGGCATCCCACCAAAAATTCCAAATTTTCTTAGAAAAATTACACTAAAAGAAGAGGTGAGACAAATTTTCTTCACTATTGTTGCATAGAAAGCATCAGGAGTGACCATGGAATCTCCTTTTCTAGAGGTTTTCCTAGGTTAAGAACTTATTTTGTACCACCAAGAATAAGAAGAAGTTGCACTTGGGCCACAAGAATCTATTCCACGCTCGTTTCCACCAGGGAACCATCACCTGACAATGAGTCAAGCAATCTAGCCTCAGATACCCTGAAGAAACAATAAAATTTCCTTTTGGGTTAGGCCCCCAAGAAAGAACATCCCATCCCCTTAGGGAATCACAAATCCTTCCAACCAAAATCCTAGCCAACTCATCACGAGACTCAGTTGAACCTCCCAAAGGCCATTCATGAGGTTCCTTCCAAGTAGCCACTTTCCCTGATCTAATCCTTTGATACCTTTTAAAATTTGCAACACCTTTCCACTATGCTTCAATAAATCTATCACCCAGAGACTTAAGCTATGGGAACTAGGAAAGAATGGGAGGGGATCCATTTCAAGAGTCACGTAGCTAGAAAAGAGCCTTATCTTCTCTATTACAAATCCAAAGATGTCCATGCTTGACAACTTGAGCTCCTCTTCTAAGAGTATTCTATATCATAAATCCCTTAACTATCATACTGCATCTAAGAATATTTATGCTATCCACCCACCCAAGATCTTTTACATAGAGGATTTTAGCCCATTTGTACTCTTGGAAGATACACCATCTCCATAAAAACTTTCCAACCAAAATACAACCATTCATACCTTCTTGTTGAAGCCCAAGGCCACAAAAATCCTCTTACCTACCTTCTCTATGGTCGTTGGAGCACTTGTCCTAGTAATTTGGTTCCGCATGTGGCATCCCCAAATTAGATTTTTGCAAGAGGCACAGATGTTTAACTCAAAGGGGTTGAAGGCATTTAGTTATTGCGAGATAGAAGACATGACACAAGGCTTCAAACAAGTGTTGGGAAGGAGGGCATTTGGAAAGGTGTACATGGGCATTTTACTTGATGCAAGGCCGGTTGCTGTGAAGATGTTAAGTAACAATCTCAAGAAGGGCAAAGAAGCTGAAATTGGTGAAAAGGAATTCAAAAGTTAGAACAGAGATGATTGCCATCAGTTTGAGTCACAATAAAAATCTTGTTCAATTGTACATCTTTTTCAACCAACGTTTACATAGAATTCTACTATACAAGTACATGCCCAATGGATCTCTTGATAGGTTGTTGTTCTATGGTGAATCTCATCTTGATTAGGAGGTATCTTGATGGGCTAATATTTCCCTAGGGATGGTCCGAGGACTCCTGTATTTGCATAAGGAGTGTAGATACCATATACTCCATTGTGATGTCAAGCCTCAAAATATCATGTTGGACAAAATCTATAATGCTCAGTTATCTGATTTTGGCATAGAGAAATTGGTTAGAGAAGGACAGACATGGATTTTTACGGCAGCCTGAGGAACCATAGGGTATATGGCTCCTGAAGATTTTTCTAGTGACTTCTTCAACTTTAACTATAGTTCATTGATCATCTTAAGTGCATTCTCAAGTTGCCTCTCATGACTTTCTTTATTTTCTTCAAATTGTCTTATGGGTAAAAGCACAATTGAGTGTCATCTTTTAGGCTAACTCAAATCACTCGGCCCAATTAGACTCGATCGAGTCTAACTGGGCTGCGTACATGTAGGCACCACATGGTGCTGAATGGTGTCTACATGGCCCAATAGATTGGGCCGAGTGGTACTCAGCCGAGTAGTACTCGGCCGAGTCTAAATGACATTTTTAATATCAAAAAATATCTCAAGTCCCTTATTTGCAAAATATTTGGTTGTTCATGTGGGGCCGACCACTAGGGGAACTCAGCCGAGTCAGACTCGGCCCATTCAGACTCATCCCAGTCAAACTCAGCCGAGTCTACCTAGGTGGCATGCTATGTTGGCAACCAAAACTCCAAAAACACAAAAAAACTAGAATTTTGCACTTATATTGTAACTTTCTCTTATCAAAATAGAAAATGTTAAAAAGCTAAAAGTACCCTTTTATAGATCTCGAAAGTATGATTTTGGAAATATAAATTTTATATTGTTTCAACTACAAAACGTTAAACAAATTTGCTAAAAACTACATGTAGGTATATTAAACTTTGAGAAGACGTTGATTGAGAAAATATAGAAAAATGTTAAATCAATTCAAAAAAAAATTTAAATCATATACGACACTAGGGGAGAGAGTCCTCTTCAAGAATATGTAATTTATTTAGTTTTTGGCATAGTTTTGATAGAGAAAAAGTGACGGGAGAAAAAAATTGTTAATTTTAGGTGAGTTCGACTTTGAATACTTATAACGGGTAAACCATAGATCGAAAACACTTCTTTCTTTTTTCTTACACTAGATATACATGTCATCTAAAACATATTTTGAAATTGGAGGGAAAAACAATGCTTTACTTATAATGATTTGATGGGAAGTAAACTCCTTGATTTGTAGTATTTTTTAGGATATAAAAAATAGACCGAAAAAACAAAAAAAATATATTAATTTTTTCCCAAATTAATTTTTAAAAATTATAAGCGAAAAATTCATCTTATTTTACACATTTCATCAGTTTACATGATCTTCAAATTCTCAACAGAAATGTGACTTTTATTCCCTTGAATTTTTTCAGTTTTAGTGTTGTTAGCCTCTTCCTTTGTAAAAGGGTGACAGCTTATTGTGCTTTTACCCTGTCACATTCCAATTTTTAGCTGAGGTTATAGCTTGATTTTTCTTGCATTTTCAAATTCTCTAGTCTTCTAACAACAACTAACAAGTGGTCTTGCAGGGATATTTCTTCCATTTGCATACTTTTTGTGCCCTAACTTGTGGTTTTTATAGGATTTTCTTATCGAAAGGATCAATATCTTCATGGCTACTAATGCTTTGTGATGTAGGACACTTGTCAAAGACTCCATCTTGAAACTAATCATGCTATTTGTCTTGTAGGTTTCCTTGGAGATACAAATCAACATTATGTTTTCTTACATTTGATTTCTAGGCACATAGCTTTACTAGAAGGCTTCTTGTCTTGTGATTGGTTGAGTAGTAGGAGAGTATGCTCTTTTCCTTTTGGAAAATAAGAAATCTTGACAGGTACTTAGTTGATCACTTGCAATTAGTCTTGGGTAAAATGAACATGTTCTTGATGTGTTTGGGAGACACTATGGAGTAGGAGAGTATGCTCTTTTCCTCATGGAAAATAAAAAATCTAGACCTCCACTAGCTATCCATTTCTTTTGTTTCATTTACCTTAAGAGGGTCTTCCAAGAGAGAAACATTTTGGAAACGGCCCAAGTGGGGAACAAGTGAACCTGGCTGCTCCATCCTACTATAATCAAAACCTTCCTTCAATCTAAAGAGAGGGAAGACTTGACTATTTTCTATTCCTAATGCTTCTTCATGTGTAGGGCCTAGTTGCCTAAATCTTGCTAAGCAAGACTACACTTGATTGGGTGCTTTTAGGGCCTTCTTGGTCTAAATATTATTTACAAGACTACAAGGGGAGTACATTCACTTTTTGTAGGGCTCCACAAAAAATCAAGCCCCCTAGAGGCTCCTAAAAGTTCCATACAAAAACCATCCCATCTTTTCCATTGCTTGATGACTTTCACAAATTTCTCTTGATCCAATTTCATCTCTTGTAGCATTATGATGTCCAATTTTTCATGATCAAAACATTGTTTGATCAAATATATTTTGTTAGAGGTATTGCATCCTCTAACATTCCATGATATGGACTTCATGTCTCCTCAAGAAGGGAAAAGACCTCCCTAGATCTTAGCTTGCTTTGTCAATTTTATAGTGTTTGGGCCTCTTCTCCTCTTCTCCCCAACCTCTTTTTAGGTTCTCTTTGATAGGGTTTGACAAACTATTATTTTTTTAGGATGTCTTCCTCATCTTCTAGATCAAGGATGAAATCTCCATCTATCAAATTATCTTTTGTCTCCTCAAATTTAGAATGCTTAGGTGTTTCTAATTATCAGTCTACAAGTTTGGTAGCTTCATATACTACAACATTAATGAGTGGATTCAACCTATTATCCATCTTCTCCAACATTATCCAATAATCAAAAGATATTGGAGACATTTCACACTCCATTTCTAGTGAGTGCCCATTTCTTTTTCTTCTGCCCATAAAAATTCCCTTGGCAACTTAGAATAGTCCTGAAGTGATGCCTCTTCTTGTCTATGTTGTGCAATTGATAATTTGAGTCACCAACATTCTCCTTCACATCTACATCCCTCTTACAAGGCAATGGGGAGTCATTCTCTAAAGTAATGGAATCATTTGTGACGGGGATCTGATAACCCCTATAACCCATATTATCCCCTATGATAATCTCTTTCTATGATTTCAATCATTGGAACCACTTGATTGGTGAGTGCTTTGGCTTCTCCTTCTTTCTCTTTTAGGTTATTGGTACATTATAACTCTATGTGGCAAAAGGATTTTCATATTTTGAATTTCTCCATTGTTTCTTCAACTTCAATAGTTTGCCACCAGACTTTGGCAATAGACCTAATATTAATAGCTTTTGGGAGTGGTTGTACATATTTCTAGCTAATGCAAATCCTCATGTACATGATATAGTCATGTTTTTCTCAACACCTTCACTGACCTTGATAAACTTTCCCGACTTATCACCTATTCTTTTTAGAGTTTCTAAGTCCAATACTCAAATTGGAGGTTGTAAAGTCAGATCCAAACTAACACCTTCTAAATCTTATCTTTCAAAGGGTTGAAGTTGAGCTCCCATTCTTTCAGGTAAACCTCTATCCCTCCCATCCTATCAGACCCATTATTGAAGATCTACTATTTAGCATGCACAATATCATAAATTACCAAATAAAATTTTTTGGGTAGGGTTTTGTGATCAACTCTGAAAGGACAAGAATCTTCACACCATTTTTTAACCCGTCAAAGAGAAAGCCAATCCCTTTCCCACTTCATAAAAAAATATTTTTCCTTAACCATTTAAGTGATTCATCCCAACCAAGGTTTTCAATATTGACCAAAATAGCCCTTCTATCGTTTGTCTAAATGTGTACTTGGGAAGGACCTTCCATCATTGTATGCTCTTGTGGCTTCCATATTTTTTCTCTACATTTTCCCAATTTGAGCTCTAATTCACCAAGAGCTACGAGAAACCCTATCTCTCCATGGATTTTTTGGGATGTACCTCCCTTGCACAATGAGCAACATTTGACTTCTTCAAACCTACTCTTTTTGGGAGTGCCAAGAAAAAAAAATCTTTGAACGTCCTTCCAAACCCCTGATGTTGATCCACCCATGTCTTTTCATTTAAGTTCCTTACAAAAAACCCTCATCATCTCACACATACTCGATCCATCATATACTTATCATTTGTTGTAAATACAAATACAATCCTTATTAAAAAAAATAGTTGAACTTAAAATCTATATGAAAATGCCTAAAAGATGGCTCAATTGACTATTGTTTGTGATATTTTACGTACACTCCAAGCTCTTCACAATATATCTACTTTACTACTTATATATTAATATTTCAAACATATAAAGGATTTAAATATTTTGATGAATTTGTACGCAGGCTTAACAATTACTTCGCTAGCTTAGCTCGTCAAAGAATGTTTTAGTTTGTTAGGAAGTTAAAACAGAAACAATTTATAAACCAGGGAATCATGGCGCCATTGTTTCTGTTTTAATTGGAATAATCGGCCGACATCTTACTCGAACGAAGGAATCAGTTCTTCCATGATACAATGATACGCAAACCAAGGTGAAGAAAACTTGTTATTTGTTGTAACAAACCACACTAGGATCTTCATGGTTGAAGAGAGACTTTTAAGTAATATTATTGTGTGACCTCAAGAACAATTAAAAACCGTTTTGGAACCACATAATATAAACTATGTCAAGCGAGATATAATGTATAAAATATATTCGTTGGCTAAGAGTGTATGCTATTTGGTTGTTATGAAAGTTGTTTGTACATTTTGAAACTCTCAAGATTCATGAAATATACCTAATGGTCTCTTATTAACCTTCTTGTAAACACAATATAAACTCTTCTATATAATAATGCAATCTACAATTTACATATTTATACATATCATGTAACAAAAAAGAATGTGTGGATAAGGTGTAATGAATCTCATAAAAATCATCTAATTCATTGAAATGTGTTAAATCTTCGCTTTGATCTCTATAACGCGGTGAAACTCAAAAGATCAAGGCACCCTTTTATTCTCCAAACATTGAGACTCGTTAAAAAAACAACTAAAACCCCTAGAACTTAGGCACCATGCCTCATTTCTTGGTGTAGAGAACAAAAATTGAAATTTATCTTGAGTTTTTAGTACCCAAGGCTTATTTTTTATTTGACTTATGTCTTGATTTGAATATGACTTAAAGCCTTTAAGATGCATAGGATGTATGTTGGTGATCAACATAGGATGAATGATGTTGATTATATAGAACTTCGGTCAATGTATATGAAATAAATCAATAGTTATGATTTTTATGATTATTGAAACTAAACATCTATATGTAATTATTAAGCTAGGGTAAGTACTATTATGAGACTTAATCTCTTTACTATATTCTAGAAGGTATAGAAGCAACCAGTTGATGAATCGGACCTCTTCTACTTCAACATTTGAGGGCTTGCCACTACGAGAAAATCTCTTCGATTTAGAAAAAATATTCTATAGTATTTTGTAAAGGAATTACTTACACAGTTGTAGGAATACATGATTCATGAATATGTGTCAGTACCTTTAATGATTCATGTATATTGGTGCAATTAGTAATTACACACGAGATTTATAATTCCAAATTGATCCCTCAATACTATAAGTCTATAAGATGTTGGTATAATTTACCATACATATCTCATATAATTGTCATCATGCTTTCTTTTTATTAATTCCTACCAATTAACTATTACTACAATTATAGTAAGTATTATTACAAGGAATTGATAAATAACTTGTTATTGTTCATAATTTAACCATTCTAAATTGATTATATATTCAATTTTTTAAAACTTTAAAAGTAGGAAACAAGAGTTCAATTGACTTTAAGTCTTAAAAAGGTCCTCAATTTATGGTGGACCATCAAAATCTCTCCCCTTCATGCCACTTGATGGATGCAAAGTTGACAGCAATAACAAGACAAACCATAAATTTTATGAATTAGTTCAATGATAAATAAGTTAGACTAATAAATATAAATTTATCGACAGTAATTTAAAGCTTCTAAACTAACATATAAATCACTATAGTCAACTATCATTTCTCTATTAAACTATCCATTAAAGTAAAATTTTGATTATAAATTTTAACTTTTTAAGAATGACATTTTGCAAATAATTGTCTCTTAGGATGATAAGGAGTCGTAATAAAGCATAGTGGTAAATTAACCACATCACTAAATTTTAGAAATAGCTAATAAGGATATTGAAATAAATATAAATTAATATAAATAATTATTGATAAAGAAGGTTTCGTGTGTAGAATAAGATGAGGTCAGATGTGTAAATAAAAAAATATAGACTAGTACTAAACATTAAAATTTTTACTATGAAAAACATATAGCACAAATGATGCCTCTTTCATTGTGTGAGAAGGGTTCATCATGGATGAACCAACTATAATTTAATGTATCAAAAAATGATAATATTGTAATTTTTCTTGTATACGTATAATCATAATAACATTATAATTGACATCTCAATAGTTGACTTTCTTAAAGTATCCATATCCTTTATATGCTACAATAATAGTAATCCAAGAGATGTTGTCTCATTATTTTAAGTGATTATTTCAAGTGATCAAAGACATTTCTAGCATCCACCAAACTTGTAAATGAGATTATTATGAAATATTTTTCATGTAGTAAAGCCAAATTGTGTGAGAGATGAAAGAGTGACCATTTAAATTGTTATTAAACATGATTTTACAATTATACAATAATTAGAGATACAAAGAGATCTTCACAAGGAACATGTGTGTGTTGTGCATCCTCCAACACAATTTTGTGAGATAGAGATTTTGCAGGAAATAATAATTTATTTTCTAGCAATAAAATGTGAATAGTCCCTCTTTTGTTTGGTAAAAAACCAAAGATTGCAGGTAAACCAAAATATTTATGTGGAGTATTAAGCATTAGGGAAGATATTAACAACATCAAAAAATGAAATTGTTGTAGTAATCCAATTTTATAAACTCCAAAACTCATTTACAACTGTAACAATGAAAAAATATATTTTAAATGAAAAATGAAGTATATAATAAATACATTGGAACACTTTAACTCTTTTAAAAATATTCAATCATCATCATTTACTCATTTTTGTCTCTCATTTATGATACTAAGATCATTTGAGAATAATTTTTGTTTTAGAAGGATATTTCTTTTAAAATATGCATATATTAGTTGTATATAAACAAAAATAGGAATCACTAGCACAACACACACTTGAACAAGCAAGATGATCTTTTTTGGCGCTCTTGGAAAACTAGGCTATTTTGGAATCATCACTGAGGCGCAAATCATACTACAAAATACATAGGAGAGGATATGAACCTTATTTTTCTTTTTCTTCTCTATTATTTTAATTTCAGGGTTATTGTCACAAAGAAAACCTTATCATGAAATCGTTAGATCTGAGATCTAATTAGTGAGAGGGGGCTGAATCAATAATCTACCACATATCAAACATTTAACCATTTAAAATTTATCACAACTTTCACAAGATTAACTTTAATAGAAGAAAATTAAAATATAACCATAAACAAATCCACGCAACAATGAAACACTTGACACATAGATTTATCTCGTGGAAACCCAAATAGGGAAAAAACCATGGTGGGGATTAGTACCCACTAAATGATGTACTCTTCTAAAGTACACCCTGTGAGGAGCTTAACCCTATTAGGAGTTTACAAAAGAATTGTTAGGTGCTACCCAGTTAAGGGATTTACCTTAGGCCTATTAGAGCCTTTACCATGTTAAGAGTAGCCTTGTTAGAGGAATTCAAACATAAGCTAATGTGCCACCTTGCTAGATAATTTACAAAAGGGACCTGCTAGGTGGACAGTCTCACAATAGGTAATGATAATCATGCCATTGTCTCTCTTAGGAATAATGTATTCATACTAAGGATTACTTTTCCCGGGATCATGAAATGCATTTAGATTGTCAACCTAGGGACGTAGACTTGAAATGGGATAGCACAGTTTGTGCACTAAGTTCCTCTAAGAGTCATACTAACTATGATGTGGGAAGATAAAATGCATAAAAGAAACCTATGCTATTGTTGCAGGAAAGTAAGAACAATTAACTACTTCATGAAATTACTATAGAAATCTTATAAACTTATCCTAAGCCTGTTTAACAACTCGAAGCATTCACTATGTCTATCTCTGTAAGTGCTACATGAACATTCACAGTAGTAATGTTGCAGGAGTAAAATAGTAACTTCTACTTGAAAGCACAAAAAATGCAGCAAGTAGTTCTACTCTATCCTAATTTGCTCCACCTCCCAAGTGGGCCCCCTTGGTTGGCTTATGCTAACTACTAACACAGAAGATACTTCAAAATCACTCTTTCAATTATATTCTCATAAACTAATTACATAGTAATTAGACAATACATGAAGAACAGAAAAGAGTAACTCTGTTACGTTGAACACAACATTTGAATATATTTTCTCATTGCCTAACTAAACCAATTAAATCCCTTTATATAGAGGGTTGATGCTTATTGAAAGCATAACAGTAAAGTCTCACTAAATTTCACCATAGAAGGAGGAAATATAACAACCACAACATATTACAATAAAGTGCAGATAAAAGAATAACAAGCTCTAAGGAATTATAGCAAAGTTGTTTCCTATATTCTCTAAAATGATGGCTCCTTTTCAACAGCGGCATGATCCTTGGAATTGTTTTGGCTCCCCCCATCATGGTTGAAACTCCAACGCTCTTCCTTCAATGCGATCAACCCACTCTCAAGATGCTCCTTATTTTCCTAGCAAGTTAGTAGCATTTGGCATGTATACAAGTCAACATTTCAATTCCTACCCAACTATTAGAACACAGATTAAAGTAGCTATATGAAGTACTACAATTTATATATAATATTTAGCAAAACATGTCATTCTAACTACCCATAATCTTTGTGGCTCTAGCTGTACTTATCACAAGTTCACATATGTATTGGAAATGTTTATCAGAGCATAAAGAGTTTCAACATAGTATAAAGATTATAACAAAATAGAGACAATAAATTGTCTCATCATTTGCCCCCTACTAAACATAATGCTTGTCCTCAAGCATTACATTTTCTGGCTATAAACCTGAAATCACTAACAGTTGTCTTCCCCTTCTTCCCACTCTTAAAAGTGTAATAGAACCCTCTAGTTCTTGCCAAGTAATCTGCTCGATGCTCCTCCTATAGATGGTCCAATCTGGTGGCATTGATATCATAGAGCGGCCATAAGAGTGTAGGTGGTTGGAAAGACAAGGGAACCCACAATTCTCTTCTAGTCTGATGCCTCAACTATATCTATTTAGTTTCTCTATTTGTAGCTGCTTCAAATTTGATTGGGTTGTGTGGCTCTATTTTCTTGAAGGCCTCTGGTAACCTATTTCGCTGACTCCTTACCCCTACAAGAGCTATTTGAAATGAAAAGAAGGGCAACCCTTGATATTCTCTATAAACTCTGTCTCTCAGTGTAAAGACCTTCTCCTTGATCTCAGGTTTCTTCTTTCCATAGGTTAGGTTGAGCCAATCTCGTAAGAGGACATCAAGTTTGTGTGATTTAGCCCTTAAGGGTAAGGGTTCAGACTTCTCTAGATCCCTGTAATTATTCAGCTACATATCATAGTTTCCCTCATTGTGCATCCATGACATCATAGCTCTCAAATGGATATCACCTATGTAGAGCAAAGGGTTCCATTCTATTTCATGTGGAATGACAAAGTTATGTAGATAGAGCTCACATAGTAAATTTTGTTGCTATGGAGGGAGAGTTTGGTATAATCCATAGAACTCCTAGGCTGATTTAAATTCACAATCTATACCCTTCATAGTCATCATGAGATGAAACAAAAGGAATTTCTCTTTCAAACAAATGGCATACACTCGAGGAGGTGGTCTACAGGCTATGACATGATCAGCTAATTTAAGAGCTTGGTCCATTTGTTGTTTTTGTTTCTTTACCTATTCCTTAAGATCTTCAATTCCTCTTCCTTGTCATCTATCTCTTTTTGCATTATTCTTGTTTCTTGTTTCCACAAAGTTTTTTGGAAAAAAAACTGATTATGTAAATTAAAGAGTATAGATTGCATTGTTGGCGGGTTATTTTTGGCCTCTCTGCTACAGGAGCATATGCTACAGGAACATGTGTTGTAGGATTTGACCTTTTTATTTTATTTATTTGAACTACAGGGTTTTGAATTTCACTTTCAAGGTTAAGGGTTTCTTCTCCAAATTTCTATTTTCCTTCCCTTGTGGAAGAAGTAGGAACATTGCTTTCTGGAGTGGGCTCAAAAGACCTATTTTCTTGGAATAACTCTAGCTCCTTTTCTTTTGTAGCAGTTTCTGCAGTAGGCTTAGATATTCTGCATTATTCCCTAGGGGTTGTTCAGCAAGGTTAACTTGGGGTTGCATTGTTTTATGTTGAACAAATTTTGTCCATGCTAGGGGAGAGACATCCCTAAGGGATTTTTTGACTAGTATTTTTATTAGGGCATGGTGGGTAATAGAATTTGTGCTCCCCTTCTGAGTCTCCTCAGCACTAATGCTCAGCATATTGTACAGGAAATTAGGGACATTAACTTAGAGATTATGCCTGATGCAACTAAGTATTTTAAAATGATGGGCATGCAAATTTGAAAATCTCCCTTTGCAAGTTAAGTACCTCATAATATGCGTCGCCAATTCATTGAACGGTTGAGGAAGAGGCAGTCTTTTGTATCTCTACTTGGTAATTTCTAGAGGAGGGTCAATTGGACGGGAGAACTAAGCTCGAGATGACCTAGCGTCATGCTCATTGGGGTAATGCTCCCCAATGAGTGGCAACCCAATGACCTATGCTATTCTTTCTTCAATGGTGACAACCATTAAACCCCAGAGGGTTGCCTGCCCCCTCCTCAAACGTACCCATAAATTCAGCTACTACTTCCTCATTAAAATTTGATAATTGAAGAAAATACCCAAACCAACCACATGCATTAAATCTTCAGACTGCTTCGACGTCTACAAGTAAAATGGTGCACTAGCTCATGCCTCTGCAATTGTCCACCCATTTGTTTTCAATATCCAGCCTCCAATTTTATGCTCACTAATTTCTGTGTTAATCTT
Organism: Chamaecyparis obtusa; assembly: GCA_027943335.1. Taxonomy (NCBI): domain Eukaryota; kingdom Viridiplantae; phylum Streptophyta; class Pinopsida; order Cupressales; family Cupressaceae; genus Chamaecyparis; species Chamaecyparis obtusa. The sequence goes on from BSBK01006779.1 coordinate 562,990, forward strand.
TCAGTCTCTCGTGCTCTGCAAATACCTTCTTTCCTTCTTGAAATTCAAATGCACTTCTTGAAAACACCGACTTTCCTTTTTAATTCCTTTGTTATTTTAGCATGAATAATAATAATGATTTTTTAACAGAGGACATTATAACCTTAAATTTGAGTTACCACACAATTTAATTATAATCTTTTTCAGTCATATCAACTTCATAAAATCAGAATTCACAGTATGGCAAATGTGTGAGAATTAAGGAAATTTATAAAACAAGGCCTAAGTACAACTTGAAGTGACAAGGAAGTGACAAGGATGGCTTAGTAATGAAATTTGGAACTTATTACACTTCCACTACCCCCTATAAAACATTTACAAGTGTCCTCACTTGGCACATTCAGCACGGGATGGGGAATTGGCGTAATGCCTAAATTATATATTTATTGTAGTACTATATATAATTATCGAGATCTATGTGCTAAAAGTGAGTAAAGATTGAAGAAGTTATACATGTGTGTTGATTACCAGACATGCAAAGAAAAGGTGGTGAGAGTGGAGCAATTCTAGCGGCCACATGCGTTAGCTGATGTGGCATTTATTGAAAACATTAAAAATAGAAAAAGTGGATGACATGGATTGTGAGTGGATGGAAGAGAGAGAGAGAGAAATGAAATCGGTTGGAGAGAAGAATAAAGAAAAGTGAATGGAGAAATGTACTTCATATTAAATGAATTTTTATTATGGTCAACTCTTGAAGGCATGTTATTTTGAAGCTACAAGAAGAAGCTTTTCACCTTCTGCTGCAGGAAGTGTTATCTGTGGTGCTACTAAAGTGTGCATGTTGAACTGCTGCAGGAAGTCCTCTTTGGTTTGGGGCTTGTGATATAGGCATAAGCGGTGTCCATTGACAACTAGTTTTAATTGGACTAGATCTAGTGTGGTCAACTAGACCACTCCATTGTCAAAGTCATATTCAATTTCATAGGGTCCCAGCCATCTCATCTGTAACTTTCCTGGAATCTCCTTAAATCTGGAATCATATAATAAAGCCTAATCACCCACTTGAAATTACTTTCTCTCAATATAGGAATGGCGCCACCTCTTATGTTGGTTCTAGATCAGCTCTGTGTGCTCCAATGCATATTTGTGCATTTTATCTAAGGAATTGAGGTGGAGAAGGTGTTATGTTTGTGCTCCAGGAAGATTGATATTTAGTTCCAAATTTGTCTGCAATGTCTTGTGTTTGAATTCTATTGGTAAAATTGTCACCTTCCCATATACTAACTCAAATGGGGTGAATCCTATGGTTGTCTTCCAGGTTATGCGATAGGCCCAGACTGCTTCAGTGGGTCGGTTGCTCCAATCTCGTCAGTGCAACTGAACTATTTTTGTTAAGATGGCCTCAATTTCTCTGTTTATGACCTCTACCTATCTATTTGCCTGTGGATGGTAAGGGCTAGACTTCTGATGCCTAATACTATATTCCTTCATTAGCTCATTGATTATATTTGAAGTGAATTGTGCTCCTTGGTCAGTTACAAGTTCTCTTGGCACTCCATAATGGGTGAAAATATCCTCATACAAGAATTTTGCTACCTTTTGATCTCCGGCATGCTGCATGGCTTTCACTTCCACCCATTTGGTCAAGTATCCATGCATACCAAGATGTAAGATTTCCCATTTAAAGGAGGATCTATTGGTCCTATGAAGTCCATGCCCCATTTGTCAAATGGTGTTACCACCACTTGTGGATTGAGGGGCATTTCATTTGATTTGGTTGGGCGACCCATCCTTTGGCATTTATCACATTTTCTTGTATACCGCATTGCATCCCTCTGAAGTGTTGGCTAGTAGTAACCCGTTGTTAAGATTTTTAGAGTTGTTCTATTAGCTGCAAAGTGGCCTCCACATGGCTCATCATGACAAGCATGGAGTATATCATATGTTTCATCTTCTCTCACACACCTTCTCACGATTTGGTCTGGACCAGTATAAAATAAGTTGTTATCAATCAATGTGAATTGGAAACTTTATTTCTATAAGCATTCTTCTATCCTTTGGAGAGAAATGTGGGGGCATTTTACTGGCTGCAAGGTAATTAGTTATGTTAGCATACCATGGATTTTTTATTGCAATATGGAATAGGTGTTCATCAAGGAATGTATCTTCAACCAGAGTAGTGTCTGCATCAACATTTTGAAGTCTGGATAAATAGTCAGCCACTATGTTTTCCTTCCCTAGCTTGTCAATGATGGTTATATCAAATTCTTGCAAAAGAAGAAGCCATCTTGCTAACCTGCCTATGATAGTAGGTTTGTTCAATAGATATTTAATTTTTGAGTGATTAGAGTGAACAAATATGGGATAACTTGTTACATAATGACAAAATTTATTCAATGCATAAACTATAGCAAGTAATTCTTTTTCAGTTACTGTATAATTTAATTATGGTCCATGTAAGCTCTAAGTGATATAGTAAATTACATTCTCAAGGTTACTAGGCTTTTTTCCTAGCACAAAACCTATTGCATAATCGGATGCATCTGTATGTATGTAAAATGGGATAGACCAATCAAGTCCTTTGAGGACTGGTGCAATTGTTAGAAGTGACTTGAGCTGCAGGAAGGACTCATCACAAGCTGATGTCCATATAAACTCAGCCTCTTTGGTAAGCAGTGTGTATAGAGGACTAGCTATTTGACTAAAATTGTGAATAAAGTGCCTATAGTAGCCAACATGTCCTAAGAAATATCTTACATCCTTTTTCTTAGTAGGTGTGGGTAACGTGATAATTACCTCAATTTTGGCCAGGTCTACTTGGATTCCTACTACTGAAATAAAAGTCCAAGTATAATGCCTTCCTACATCATCATAAAGCATTTCTCACTATTGAGGGAGAGATTGTGTTCCTTGCATTTGATCAACACCTTTTCTAGATTCTACGGAGCTTCTTCAAAGATCACCATAAATGTTGTAAAATTATCCATGTATATCTCCATCCAATCATGTGAAATGTGAGCAAAAATACTAATTACAGCTCTCTAGAATGTTGCTGGAGCATTACACAAACCAAATGGTAGGATTGAATATGCATAAGTCTCTCATGGACATGTGAATGTAGTCCTTTCTTGGTCCTCTAGAGAAATACTAATCTGATTTTATCCACTATATGCATCAAGAAAGGAAAAATACTTTTTATCGGCTAATGTATCAAGTACTTGATCAATGAAAGGTAATGGGAAATGATCTTTATTGGTAGCTCTGTTTAATTCCCTGTAATCTACATAGATTCTCTATTTACCCCCACTTTTGGGCACTATGACCAAAGGTGATACCCAGTTACTATCAAATATAGGATATATAAAACCAGCATCTAGAAACTTTTGTAACTTTGTTTTGACTATCTCTCTTAATGTTGGGATAATCCTCATCTAAGGTTGGTGGAGTGGTAGACTTCCTTCATTGATATATATCTTGTAAGTATAGAGTGTGGGGCTTAGTCCCTTCATATTTCCATAGTCCCATGCAAAGGCTTTTTCATGTGTTTGTAAGAGCTTAGTTAATTGCTCCAATTGTTGTGAAGGTAGCTTATTATTTACATGGAGGTTGCAACCCTTGGAAAGCTCAACAGTAGTTGTAAGTTCAAGCATAGATACTTCAGGCATAGGACTTGTAACTACTTCACAGGGTATTAATTGATGGATAATATTGGGTTTTGAAGAAAAACATCATGCTCACTATGGTCCTCATATGTAGTTAACCCCAACATAGAGCTCTCAGATATGTATTTGATCACAACACAGTCATTATTAACAATTCTTTGAATTACTTCATCTTCCTCTTGCAAATTTAGAAAGGATTTCCTATGTAACATCATGAGCTGAACCACAGAGTTCAACTCTTCTTCTCCATGTCCTAAATATGGCCATATAGGGGTGCTTAAATCTAGTTGGGGTTGAGCTAGAGGATATATTGCTAGTTTCTTAGTTTCTTGCCCATCTAAAATTGTCATGTTCCCTGATCTACAGCTAATGTTTGAATTAGCTGTTCCTAACCATGGATGTCCTAGAATAACAGGGTAGCCAACAAGATTGACCTTTGGTGATAGAATCATGAAATCAGCAAGATATTCCCAGGAATCTAGGCAACTATTATATCTTATATCATCCCATCAGGGGTGACAGTGGAACTATCTGCTAGTTGCAAGATTGTTGGGGTAGCTCATAGTCCTTCTATGCTTAGTTTATTCATAATATCCTTAGTCATTACATTAATGGCAACACCTAAGTCTATGAGAGCATTTTTGATAGACTGACCATTAATCATGATATTAACAACTATGTTAAAAAGTAAAGTCCACCAAGATAACTGAGAGGGGGGGTGAATCAGTTATCAGATAAATACAACTTTTATCAACCTTAATATATTTTAACCATGTAAGCAATGTAATCAACAACCATAGAAAGATATACATGCACAATAACACAATGACACAAGATATGTCGATTAGGGAACCTCTTGATCAAAGAGTAAACCCCGGTGGGAATGATGCCCACAAAAGATGCACTAATATGAAAGTTCCTTGTGAGAGGATGGACTCTATTAGGAGTCTTATGAAATACATTCAATACATATGAATCCCTATTAGGATATTTTTAATCCCTATCAAAAGATTCTAACTCTGTTAGGAGTTATAGAAGATAGAAGGACCCACTGCCCAAATAGCTTCAGGGTAAGATCACTGAACTCATTTTCCAACTGATCTTTGTATTACTCAATAGAATAATACCAAAAGGTTACTGATCTCAACAATTCAATACTCCTTCTCTGACTGTGCCAAACTACACCAACTGCTTCTTCAAATCTCAATACCAGATCTCAGTACTTTGCATATCCTCCTTCAACAATTTCTCTTTCAAAATTTCTTCATACACACTTACATTCATTACACACACATTACAACAAGTAATACATTCCTTCCTTTATACCACACTCAAGTAATTACAAATGAGTTGGCATACAAATTACAAAATAAAATTTTCCACATGTTACATCAAAATTACACAAAACTGTCAACTTCCAATCAATATAATTATTCACTTGTGTGACCTTGGATCTTGTGCTATCATCCATGTCACTATCAACATATCTTCAACTACTCTCTAACTACGCATAACTAGATTCCACCCCGATTAGGAGATATCATCTGATTTCCACAAACCACTACTCAGGAACACTGCCTGAATACTGCTTCCACTAATTTGCCCATAACTCCCATGAATAAATGAATTACTATATGTGCTCTTAACCATGATATTATAACACATCATAGAATAATTCCTCAACTATGCATAGCTTCATCTTCAATATCCCAAGTGCGCTTACTCAAACACTGATTTCTTCTCTGCTAATCTTCAGTAGATCACTGTGTTGACATCAATGACAATCACAGTCATGAATGCAACAACAACTGCTAAAGAATGGCTGCTAATATTCCCCCATAGGATATATTTAACATTCATTCCTATTAATCTCCCCCATTGGTATTGATGGCAACATAGATGAAAAAACATCCAAGTTCCATAAATCCAATGCTACAACACTGCCGCTCTGAAAATGCTTTCAAGTCTTCTTCATCAATCAAATCTTGCTTCATTTTTCTATTCAGTTCTCTCCAAAAGATGTTTCAGATGGTTTTTCATGTATACTTCTCCCCCATTGACATCAATGACAGAGGTTTCATCACTATGTCAACAACTTCAATGTCAAAAGACACTGTTCAGAAAATACATTCACTAGAGTGCTCATGACTCAGCTCAGATACACATACTCCCCCATAGAGGAAGTACCACCATCACGTCTAGAAGAAAGAAAGGGCTCATATACCACTGGACGGATGCAACAATCTGCATCACTTTTCAAAACCAGGCTGGGGCATAACCCCAAGCATACCTCTCAAATACTCAAATGTATCCTTAGGCAAAGGCTTTGTAAATATGTCTACAATCTGCTCCTTTGTGATTATGTATTCAAGTCTGAATTCTTTCTATGCAACTTTCTCTCTCACTACATGATACTTTATCTCTATATGCTTTGTCTTAGAATGTAACTGTAGACATGGAAAATTGGTCAAAGGCTTAAATCAATCAAAAGGTGCATCAAATCATCAAAATAGCATGAAAAATAAATAAATGGAACAAAGGCAATTCAAATCAAAGGAAAATTCAATTAAATGATTAAATGAAGCTTGAAAAGGGGAAAAATACTACGAAATTGATTAAATTCAATTAATGACATAGTTGTTGAAAGCAAAAATCAAAATGAACCTCTTACCCTTCATGGCTAAATTTAATTACTTTAATTAATTAATAAATCATAATTTCCCTCAACAAAGCAAATTGGAGACAAAATGGACACAAATCACTCACTTTTGTTGAAATGGTCCAGCCTTTTGAAACCATTTAAATGATTGTCCCCTCCTTGTCCCCCCATTTATGGACAAAGCAAAGCCAATTGACCTTACCCAAGCATAACCATGATCAACTCACTCTACCCCCTACCCTTGGGAAATTACTATAAGTATGAAGCATTTTGGAGAGCATTTCCATCTTAGAATTTCAATTGAAAAGCATTGTTACTATAGTCAATTGAGATCATTTCTAAGAGCAATTGAAGCATTTAAGCATTTAGAGTTATCATTTTAGCATTTTATCATTGCATTGTTATCAATGGAGCTAGATTAAGCATAAATTCATCATAGAATAAGCATTTAGAAGCATCATAGCAGCATTATTCTCATTTTAGAGGTGTCACTAGTGAGGATTTGCAGCTGAGAGCTCACTTACCACTTCTTTCTAGAGATCCATGAGATGTTATAGATTGTAGTTGCATTTTAGAGTAAATTTCCTTTGTATTTAGCTTATATTGTTGCTACTTGATCTTAATTTCATGAAGGTGTTAAACTCACACACACAAATGGCACCCACCATGGGGCCTTCAGCCTTAAATACTAACAAATTTGTGATTTAAATCATCTTTGCATATATTTTTGTCTTGTTTCTATGTGTTTCCTGCGGGAATTTTCTAAAGTCACACCTACGGGAGATCTATTCACGCTTGGAATCATTACAGTGTTGCTTCGAAAGCCTGATCTCATGCCTTTTAGCTGGAAACTCACACTCAGAACAGCAAAGCATTCAGCCTTTACGGCTTTAAATCATGCCTAAACATAGGGAAGTATCGTGTATCACTTATTTTCTGTCACTTTAGTTTCCTCTTTGCATTGCATTTTGCACTTAAAATCACGCTTAAGGAGAAATTTTCTATCACTTAGTGATTGAGTTTATCTTGCATTTGATCGTTTAAGTTACACTTGTGATAGTATCTTTATCTTTTCAGAAGCTTTGAATGTCGCTCTGCTATGACTATTTGCCACAGATTTAAGTTCTGTTTACACTTTGCATAATAGATTTACCACCTATGCTATTATTAATGTCACTTGTACACTAAGAGGTGTTTCTCTAATCGATAAAGTCATGCCTCGAAGTGATTTATTCATGCCTACTAGCTGGAGGATGTCACCTATGTTTAATTTTCTATTTTCACTTTCAATTTGATAAAATTTGAAAATCTGACTCTCTGTGTTTGTTGTTAACCAGTAAATGAGCAAACATCCGAGAGTGGAAAAGCCAGAAAGTAGGTTCAACAAGGAGGGAAAAGCATTGGCAAAGAAAATAAAGAAGAAGAATCAAGTGCATACAAAGGCTATCCTTGAATCCACACTAGATGAGGATGTCCAGGTATATGAGAAATATTTAGCTATGATTGAAGCTTATAAGCAGAAATTTGTGTCTCTAAATTGGATTTATGAACCTTGAGATTAAAGCTTCTTTCATTAAAATCTTTTGTATTGATTACATGCAAGTTTGGTTTCCCCTCATTGTGAATTGGTTGTGTTGGACTAACTTGTTGGAGGAGGGAGTTGGAGAAAATTGCCAAGGTGAGTAAGTGAAAAATGAAAATCAATAACTCAAAAATGCCCCTAGCCTTTTGCTAGCTACAAGGAAAGGTATTCTACTCAAACAAGCTTGCATTCCCTTAACTTGTGGCATTGTCATTTAAATCTAGCTTTAATAGTGAAGAAATTGAACCACACATTTCAATTCTAAGAACCTCCTTGTCAAGAGGTTGAAAAAGAACTAAGTGTTTGAAGTGTTTGGGAATCAAAAGGAAAGTTAGGGATATGCTCTTCACCTTCTTGGTGAAACAAACTCCCAAAAACTTTACTTAAAATTCAAAATCTGCCTTACTTGCAAAATGAACATGCTAGAGATTTAGTGGGCTCACCTACCAAATCTGCCTTAGCGAGGCTAGTGAGAGGGACAGCCCAAAATGGGATACACTTTCTTTTGCTGTGAGAATCTGACCCACTATAAAATGAAACGCATGCATCCTTAATGGGGTGCATGACAAAGGGATTTTAATCTTCTCAAACTTCCTCTAGTAGTCCTTACGAATTGCACAAAATCATGCCTCGATGCGTGTGGGAAGACCCTTAACATACTTGGGGGATGAGAGATTTTAATTCATTTGAACGAAACATTTATTAAATCCCAGCTAAATTAGAAAGGCCACCTTGTAGAGCCATGTTTACGAACCAATTTGACTCTAGGTAGGCTATTTGGAATTCATTCTTGTGCTATACTTGTGAAAACATTCAAGAATATACACATTAGTTGTTGTGTAGAGACATTTATGTGTGTGTTGTGTTTGTTTTCAATTTTCAAAACAAGAAATTTTCAAAAATATCTAATCAAAAGTTTTTAAAAGAATCCAAAATAGTATACCCTGGTCAGAGAGGTGTCACCTGTACAAAAAAAAAAAAACACTCGCCTATCAGAGGTTTAGTCAGGCCTATGACTTTCCTAAACACACATATACATACTGAAGTCACGCTCAGAGACATTTGAGACACGCTTATTAAACTTGAAATCCATCTGGAAATAGTAAAGTATCACCTAAGAACCTACAGAGTACCACCTTCACCAAACCAGTATACGCTTAGATAGGTTTCAGACATGCCTAAGCTTGTTTTAGTCACGCCTAGAAAACAAAAAGGTCAAACAAAGAGTACTTCCAAGAAGAATCAGAAAATTTTGAATATCAATTTGAATACCCTTTTCTGAGTTTTCACTGATCCAACTTACAGTCTGGTCAAAAATCCTGTTTCACATATCTGTCAAAATTTTGCAAAGGATTAGATCCAAGTAGTCTTAACTTGTATCCAAGGTTCATGCCTGCATTCACTAGGTCACATTACATCAAGAAAACCTTGCAAGCTGATGGGACTTATTTGAGACAAGAGCTCCCTTATCCCAGAGATGAAACTACTCCTAGAGTACTACAAAAGTCACCTGAACAAGAAAAAGAAGACAACATGATGTATCAAGGTAGTTTGGGTGGTAAGGATAATAGTGGCATTGATTTCACCAACCAAGGTAATGCCAATAGTGGAGGCAATGACATGAATAACCAGAGCAATATTAATAACCAAGGCAATACCAACAATGGAGGATTAGATCAAAATGCTCACGGAGTTAACCAAACTCATACTCAAACTAACACCGAACCAATGACAGAAGATGCAACAGATGAAAAAGTTAGTGAGGCTATCCAATGTCCTTATTTCAGAAAGCTCATGGAAAAGGCAATGGACCTAGATAGAGAAAAACATTTCATGGACTTAGCACAAAAAGGTCTCAAGCTTCCCTGTGATTTTGATGTCAACCAACTTAAAGCACCGGAAGTTGAGGAAAGTACCTTAGACATCATGAACAAGCAATTCAACGTGTTTCAAATGCAATTAGACAACATCAAGCAAAGCGGGACTCCCAAGCCTTTCTCTATAGAAGCATTGTGCCCATTCTTGTTTGATAAAAGCTTGGTTATGGTGCCATTCCTGATCAATGATGTGTTTCCTAAATACAACAAGTACGAAGGAACAATGGATCCTCAAGATCACTTACGGGAGTTTTGTGCATTGAGCTTAGATTTCATGCATGATACCACATATTTAATGAGATTATTTCCATGAAGCTTAGGAGGTATGGCTATGGAGTGGTTTTCTAAGTTACCCTCCGGCATTAAGACCTTCGAAGAGTTAGCATCAAAATTCATGGCTCATTACTCATATAGCATTAAACATGATGTCACAATGATAACGTTATGCAACACAAAACAAAAAGATGGAGAGGCCTTCCTCACTTTTCTACAAAGGCGGAGGATAGTTTTTGCAAGATATCCTAGAAGTGTGCCTAAAAAAGAGAAGATGGATATCTTCCTAAACAGTTTGAGTAATGAGTTAAACTACTGCTTATGAATGCAATGTCCAAAGACCTTCCAAGATCTAATTGAAAATGGAGTAACCACGAAGGAAGTGTTGGTCAAAAGTGGAGAACTCAAACTATACAAATATAATAAGAACAACCCCAAAAGTGGCAACAATGGCAATAATCAGAAGAATCATTGGTTTAATAGTAACAGTCGTTATAAGAATAACAATAAAGGAATTGTGAATGATGGAGTAGTTGAATCTAGCAACTTGAAGGTGGTCCCCTTTGCTCTTACAAGGACACCTAATCAAGTGAATAATACCAATCAGAGCTCTAATGCACCATCCAACAACAATCACACCAACAATGGAAATCAAGGAGATAATTCAAGGAATACTAAATTTGATAAATACTTGAGGCCAACCCCCTCAAAGAACTTCACACCCTTGGGTGAACCCCTTGAAAAGGCATTAAAGGTTCTCATGGCTAATAATGTCATTACTCTACCCAAAATTCAGCCTTACGAGCAAAATAATAAGCCTAGTTGGTGGAGTGTCGATAACCATTGTGAGTATCACAGAATTCGAGGACACACAACAAATGAATGTCTGCAATTAAAAAATGTAGTGCAAGATTTAATTGATAATGGCATGATCACCGTTGATGGACCTCCCAATAATGAAGATCATACGGCATTCAAACAACCTTTTTACAAACATGATAAGGGAGAGTCATCAAATAACAAGAAGCAAAGCACCAATAATCTCAACTTTGCGCCACCTTATGATCATATTGTTAATGCTATAATAGTTAATGAACAACCCCAAAAGGAAGCATCAAATGTCATTACAAGAGGGCAAAATTCTAGAATAACCCTACAAGGGATAGCTCCTCAAAGCACTAACATCCCACCATCCAACATTGTGGTCAAACAGTCTTCTACAGTAGCAAGGCCTTATAGTTTGGTTGATCAATTGCAACATACTCTAGCACAAATCTTTATCTTAGAATTATTGAAGTTGTCACCAAACCATAAGGAGATTTTGGAAAAAGCTCTAGTAGAGACACATGTTCCTACTAACTTAGAGATAGAAAGGTTTCAACATATGGTAGGTCATCTTGTAGCACCTCATTGTCTTTCATTTTCTGATCAAGATGACATGTCTATAACCCATCCTCAAAATCTACCATTGCATATAGAGGTCTTAATCGAAAGGCATAGAGTCAAAAGAACCCTCATTGATGGAGGGGTTAGTCTCAGCATTTGCACATTAAGTCTTGTCAAATCCTTAGGTCTATCTGAGTCTTGCATTGACCCTATAAAGAAAATCACCATTAAAGCTTATGATGAAGCTGAAAGAGCTTCTAAGGGAATGATTGTATTGCCCATCCAAGTGGGACCTGTCAAGAAGGACATCAATTGCCAAGTGCTGGACATGAAATTAACTTATAATATTTTGTTGGGTAGACCATGGATTCACGAGATGCAAGCAGTCCCATCCACGTACCACCAATGCATAAAATTTTTGTACATGGGTGAAGAAATCACAGTTGGAGGAGACTCTAACCCATTCCAATATTGCAATGCACTCAAACCTCCTCATGAGTTATACATTCCACATAACCGGGAAGGAATTATTCAAGAAACCACAATTGAAGATGTTAAAATGAAGGAACTAACAATAAATGTTATTCCACACCCTCCTCAAGCTAGCTCAACAACATCAACTAAGGGAAAGGAAAAAGTGAGCTACGAGGGCCCAAATGCAATGGAAATTTTGTACATAGCACCTAAATTGGAAACAATAATCTATAAACCTACCAAAGAAGAAAAGGAAAAAGCCAAGAAGGATCGTTACCAACACATGAGTGAAATGATGAACAACTTTGAAAAACAATGCAAGATTAGTTCAAAAGGGATAGGGGAATATTCTGTTTCTCTATTTGACATGCCCACATCTCCAAAATCACATGGTAAACCATCAAAAGAACATCTTCCACATAAGTATAATTCCTATTTTGTAAGGGAAGATAACAAAGCAACATGGGATAAGGAAGAAGATAACGTCCTTCAATGGCTTTACCATGATGAGGAAGATACCTCCAACACTCCCATGGAAAGAATTCAGCATGTAAAGATACAAACTGAGAAATATAGAAAAGGATTTGATATAATGCAGAAGATGGGATACAAGGGAAGAGGACCCTTAGGCCAAAGAAATAGGGGATTATTGGAACCTATTGAACCTATTTGGAGGGCAAGTCATGAAAAATCTGGGGTAGGTTTTCAATTCAAAGGGGAAAGTTCAAGCCCAATGCAAGATTTTTATCCTCACATAAATGACTTAGAATCCAAAGGAGATAGTGATGATTCTCGGGATTATGAATGGGATACTTTATCGGATGAATCATGTCATGACAAGGAAGTGATTGTTATACATACTTATGCAAAATTTCCAAGGCAAGAAGCTCAAATTAGTGAAGAACCTCCTATTCAAAGGCCTAATATCGAGCAAGTACCTACCAATGGAGCATGGATAGAAACATTTTGGATACCTTCAAAGGAGGGAGATTCAAACATTAGTTTTAACCCGCTTGTGGCTTTTCCCATGTTGTTTCTCGTAGAGGTTGACGAGGACTCGAGTGAAGGGGACTTTGACCCTTCTTCCATGGATCATCTTGAGGAAGTGCACGTCATAGATCTAAATGATACAATGTACGAACCCTCAAACAAAGTCTTGTCCATAATGCCTATTGATGATATTTTACCCAATGAACCCTTACTTTTGATAAATTTGAACCTCATTGATTGGGACCAAACCGAACCAAATGACCTACTTTACTTTCCCAATGACCAAGCAATGAATCACTACCTTAATGCGGTTGAACCCTCTTTCACCAATGAATTCAATACGAACATAATGACAGCAGCAGGGGTTCAATCTCTTAGTCAAAAGAAAAACATAGAAAAAAATAGAAAAAAAATGAAAAGTTCTATTGGTGAAAACCCAACTGTGGCACCATTAGAACCAAAAAAAATAAAAATAAAAGATGTTTCTTTTGGTGAAAACCCAATTGTGGCATCAAAGGAAGAGAGTTTGGACACTTTGCCCGAACATGAAGAGGAAAGGTCACCTATACTCATAGAGCCAACGGAAAAGGTCAATATTGGGACAAAATTAGATCCAAAGTTCATACACTTGGCAACATCACTCACGCCTCTAGAAAGAGAAGACTTCATAAAATTCTTCCAAGAACAACAAGTAAACTTTGCATGGTCATATGCTGACATGCCCAGATTAGATCCTAACTTTATAATGCATCATCTGAATGTTCAACCAGGGGTTAAGCCCATTAAGCAAAAGTTGAGAAAAATGCATCCCCACATAACTCTTTTGGTCAAGGCAGAATTGGAAAAATTGTTGAAAGTAGGGTTCATAAGAGCATGCCGAATGGATCTCCAACATTGTACCAGTCACAAAGCATGATAAATCCATTTGTGTGTGTACAAATTTTAGAGATCTAAATATTACTTTCCCCAAAGATGATTTCCCACTTCCGAGCATAGATGCCATAGTGGATTTGACGGCAGGACACTCAATGTACTCATTAATGGATGGTTTTAGCGGGTATAATCAGATCAAAATTGTACCCAAAGACCAAGAAAAGATAGCATTTACTTGCCCTTGGGGTACTTTTTGTTGGAATGTCATGCCCTTCGGTCTTAAAAATGCCAGAGCCACATATCAAAGGGCCATGACAACTATCTTCCACGACATGATGCACACATTTTTAGAAGACTATGTGGATGATATATTGGCAAAATCCCACAAAAGAGAAGAACACCTCCACATTTTGAAAAAGATATTTGTTAGGTTGGAGTAATTCAAGTTCAGATTAAACCCAAAGAAATGTGCCTTCGGAGTCCAATCCGGTAAGTTACTAGGCTATATAGTTTCCGCCAAAGGGATTGAAGTGGATCCTAAGAAAGTACAAGCTATAATGGACATGGAGATACCTAAGAATATCAGCCAAATGAGATCCTTGCAGGGAAAAATCCAATCCATATGAAGGTTTATCTCCCAATTGGCTAAAAAATGTCATTCTTTCACCAGGTTGCTACATAAGGATACTATATTTATATGGGATGCCAAATGTGATCAAGCTTTCACACTGCTGAAGACTTATTTGATAAATCCACCCATTCTCATGTCACTAATCAAGGGCAAAGCATTACTTCTCTACATATCTACTACGGAAAGATCCTTAGGGGTACTTTTGGTGCAAGAGGATGAACAAGGAAAGGAAAGAGCTATCTACTATTTGAGTAGAACATTGATAAAATATGAGCTTAATTACACATTTATGGAAAGAGCTTGTCTAGAAGTGGTGTTTGCATCTCAAAATTTGAGACATTATATGTTGATGCATAAGGTCAAGTTGATTTCCAAGATAGACCCTCTCAAATATTTGTTAAGTAAAACAACCTTGACAGGTAGAATAGCTAAATGGGTGATGATATTAAGTGAATTCGACATCAAATATGTCGATAGAAAGGTAATCAAAGGACAAGTGATAGCAGATCATTTAGCTGAAAATCCCATGACTTCTACACAGACTATTCAAGTGGAATTTTTGGATTCAGCCATTATCAACATAGAGGCAAAAACATGGAAGTTATACTTTGATGGATCCTATACTCAAGGAGGTTCTAGGGCTGGCATATTATTGGTAACTCCTCAAGGTTACACCATTCCCAAATCCTACAAGCCTATGTTTCCATGTACAAATAATATAGCAGAATATGAAGCACTAGTCATAGGCATCAAAATGGCCTTAGAGTGGAATATAAAAGAGCTACAAATTTATGGAGATTCTCAACTCATCATTAATCAAGTCAACAATGAATATAACACTAAGGATGAAAAGTTGATGCCTTATAAGACTATGATTGATGGATGGAAGAAATACTTTGCATTGATCACCTTTGAACAGATTCCTAGAGAGAAAAATAGAGCAGTTGATGCCATGGCTACCTTGGCTTCTTTGTTACAAAAACCAGATCAAAATGAGAAGTATGAGTTCTTGGTGGAAGAGTTGGTAAAATTGGCATTTGACCTCCCCGAAACCCAAATTTTTTCCCTCTTACATGGACATGACTCCCCTTGGTATGGACTTATATATACCTACCTGAAAGACCAAGTGCTACCCTTAGACCAAACTCATGCTCAAAAATGCAATTTCATACGCCAAGCCTCCCGTTACTTAATCCTTTCTGAAACATTGTATCGTAAGGGTCTAGACGGGACGTTACTTAGGTGTTTAGAGAAAGAAGAGTCTAAGTTAGCTTTACAAGAGGTTCACGAAGGCATTCATGGGTCACACTCAAGTGGGTTAAATCTAGCTAAGAAAATCCTTCGCTTAGGGTATTTTTGGAAGACATTGGAAAAGGATGCTTGCCACTTTGTGAAGATATGCAGCAAATGCCAATATCATAGCGATATGATACATGCACTAGCACAAGCATTACATCCATTTGTCACACCATGGCCTTTCTATCAATGGGGGTTTGATTTAATTGGTGTCATAAATCCACCTTCTTCAAATGGGCAAAAACATATCATAACCGCAATAGAATATTTCACCAAGTGGGTTGAAGTGGTTCCATTGATAATGGCAATAGGAAAGCAAATTTCCATGTTTATCTTGAATCATATCATTTTTTGATATGGTATTCCTCATGCCATAATAACAGATAATGGAAAAAAGTTCAAGAATAAGGATTTTGATGAACTATGTGCTACATTTCATATCATTCACCATTCATCATCAATTTATTACCCTTAGGGAAATGGGAAAGCCAAAGCCACAAATAAGAATATATTGAAGATCTTGAAAAGGTTGGTCAACAAATCAGGAAGGGATTGGCATATGCAAATTAATCCAGCATTATGGGCCTATAGAACCAACATAAGAACACCCACCGGAGCCACACCATTCTCACTAGTCTATGGGACTAAAGCAGTTCTACCATTAGAGGTTGAAATCCCATCTTTACGAGTGTCGTTACAAGGATTGATCACAGATGAAGACTTTAGGGTTGCTAGACTTCAACAATTGGAGTTACTTGAAGAACATCAAACACAAGCTTATGAGCACCTGAAAGTGTACCAAAATAGAATCTCAAGGAACTATAATAAACATATCAAAGCGAGAGTTTTTCTGGTAGGAGAATTGGTGTTGAGAGAGAATCCAAAGAATCAGGTTGAGAGGGAAAAGAAAGGCAAATGGGAGGCTTATTGGCTTGGCCCATTTATCATAATATCTTCATTTGTCATAGGAACCTATAAATTATCAAATTGTGACAGAGAGGAACTTCAAGAACCTATTAATAGTATTCATCTTAAAAGGTTCTATACATGAGATAGATGAAAGAGTATAAAGAGTATCAGATGAGAGAGCATCCTATTTTATTGTACATAGTTCAAAAGAGATCTTGAAAATACCAAAAACATTTGAAAAGCACAAAAGGATAAAAACATTGAGAAAATTGAGCATGAAGAAAGGAAAAACATCCAAAATGATGTTGTTTTGGTGAAAACCTAGTAAATAGGTGCCTTGATGATATGAGAAAAAAAAAAATACAAAAAAAATTGAAAAAGAAGAAAGTGCCCTGGTGAAGACCTAGTAAATAGGCACCTTGGTAGCAAAAAAAGAGAGAAAAAGCTTGCAAAAAAATTTTAAAAAATTAAAAAAATTAAAAAAAAATAAAAGAAGAAGCTTGATTCATCCTAAAGGTGGAAACTTGGTAAACAAGCGCCTTTGGTTCCCTTCAGTTGGTCTTTCCTAGGTTGCATTTGTACATAATGCATCTCATCATCCCACTTGTCCAAACCTTCATTGCATCCGTCATTTGTACATAGTCCTAATAAAGCTTTGTAGCTTCATCATTTGCATTGCCCAAAGTTGTCAAAACAGGTATATTCAAACACTTGGGGGCAACAAAGAGCATATCAGAAAGTTGGTAAAAAAAAAAAAAGGATTCAAACGAACAACATTCAGTTAGAATCAAACAAAGAGAGAAAGAGATCCGAATTTCAGAAGAAAGAAGCATATTTTCGTGAACCTTTGATAGATATTATTGTTCATAAACTAAGAAATTGATTACCACAACAAAATCCTTGAGCCTTAATTGACTTTATTATTTAGGATTAAATAAAAATCAAACATCATTAATGATCAAGGTACTTGGAAATACTATTTGAAAATCAAGAAACAATGCAAAACACTTGAAAGATTCTTTTGAAAGTTGGTTAAAAATCTCTTTTCTTATATTGATTGATTTATATCAAGTCTCTTTAGCTAATTGATGGTATTGGCAATGATCGAGATATGATATTTTATTGCCTTTGAGTGACTATTTGGAGGAAGATTCGTCACCTTATGAGAAGTTGTCTAACGACATGGTCATCAAAGAAACATCGAGGACTATCTCATAAGCGGATGGATTGACCTTTGTTTATTTACGCAAATGGATCCCTTGGTTATTTAGATCTTCTATATCTTAATACCAAAAATCCACTTGCAACATTGAATCCGTTGACACCGGTATTCAGACTCCCATAGTTTGGTCATCCAACTACTAAGGGTTGTACTTGGTCCAACAATGAGGTTACCAAAATGAGATACAAAAAGGTGGTATTCATATCATCATGTCAGTGGGCAGTGGTGATTGTATTGACTTTTCAGTCCCAAAATGCTCAATGATGAAAATTTATCCTCAAGGCATTTATTTGCTAAAAGCTGGTGACACTTAGGTTGCATTGCAAGGCATATTAGATTAATTGCATTATCTTGTTAGATTAATTGCATTGTCCTGTTTGATCAAATGCATGTGTTTATGGTTACTTTTCCAAGGGAATGAGGGGATACATCAATAATCTTGGGTAGTTAAAACATTTACGCAAAAGGGGTTCAATAACAATGTTTGTTCTTGATAAAACACTATAAAGAAAATGAGATTATCTTTTGCATACATGCATTGAGCATTATTCATTATCCACATTTACAATGAAAAATCATCCATACATCATGTGCACTCATATAGCTAAGGATAAACTAGCATACATTGAAAAATCAAAAAAACATAGGAACATACATGTGCATTTCCATTAAACAGTTTACATCCATTCATGAACAACAGAAGAGCATCACCAAATTCATACATCTTTGCATACATATATATATATATCATAAAATAAGATACTGCATTCATAGCATGAATCCAAGTAAATGCATAAATAAAACATCATAGAACTGCATAAAAGATAATCTTATAATCAAACTCATCAAAGAGAATTAAGAAGTCTATCATCATATATCATCATCAAAAGGAGGATCCCATACATCAAATATGTCAAGGTATCATCAAAGTGATCTATCAAATGTTTTGATAAATGAGAATAACATAAAAGATGGACCAACAACACTGAGTAAATCTGTCATCATATCACTCAAGAGCCTATAGCACCAGATCCATTTGGCCCTCTACTATCCTATGGGGGAGGGGCTTGTGATGTACCCACTCCATCCTACCTCTGAACAACCATGACAGATACAAGCTATTGTAATAAAGAGGCAACCTAGTCCAATCGACCCACAATAGTGGATATCTCTATCCTCATAGACTGTAAACCTCACTCTAATCCATCCATGTGATCACCTTGTGCACCCTGTGGTTGTGGAGCTGGCGGAGGCATCTGTGGAGCCCCATCATCCTGCTGTGCATCATCTTGCTATACCTGATCCTGATGAGCCACATCACCATCAGGCTGTGCTAAGGCCACTCTCTATAACTGTACCAAGGGATCTAATCTCCCAGGAATCTACCTAGCTACATCAATCTATGCATGTCTCTGAGCTCTCTGATGTCTATGCACTCTATCCTGCCTATCTGCTCTAGGCCATCTAATAGCTGCATCATCCTGTGCTCTATCCTATCTATCATGACCCAGATCTCATCTCACCTGACCTCCCCCTGCAGCAACCCAAGGATGTCTATGTCCTCGACCTCTCTGATGTCTACCACCCCTCTCACCATCACGATGTCCAGGAATAGGCTTAGTCAGATCAGTAAACCGAGGAAACCTATGGCAAGACCACTAATCTGTATACTCATGTGACATCCCAGCATCAGCCATACCAGGAAGTATCTCCCATCTACAAATAGTCATACCCACAATCTAACCTAATGCAAATTGATAATCAATACATGGACCCCATAGAGAGATCTCTACCTATACTTGAGCATATAATGCATTACCCTAAGGCATATCCTAAATCTGCCCATACTGTCTCAAAACTCTGCCAAAGTAGAAGTGCTCAATAGTGGTAGGAGTGCACCCAATCATCCAGTGAGGGGAAAACATATATGGTAACTCATCACCATCCTCTCTCCAAAGATCACAACTGAGATAAGGACGCCATATAACCTGATCCAGATCATCAATCTGACATCACTAGTAATCCAAATGACCCATATGATGTTGTATGACCATGCCTATATATAAGAAAGTGTAGGGATATCCTCGAGGTCGAACCCTATCAGAAATAGGCCTAGTAATGGGAAGATGCTCCCATATCCACAACTACAGAACAATAACACCCGCTAACAATGATGCACTACCTCAATAGACTACCTCATGTAAATCATGATACAACTGTGCCAAGATGCACGAACCCCAATCAAACCATCGAGGATGAGCAATTAAATCCTCTATAATCTAGCCCCAACCGACTGAAAAACCGTGACCTCACCGGTCGGGAAGAAGTAGACCGCCAATCAATGCACCCAAAACTGTTGGTAATGTGGGAAAAGAGGCAAACTGAGGTCATGTAATAGTATCTCCATCTCCAATAGTGTTGTCCCTGAATACTCATCGGCAGATAGAGGAATCATATGCAGAGTCATAGTAGACCAACTCACCCCTGCAAGGAATCCGCAATAATCGATACACATCCTCTAGCGTGATCATCATCTCTCTGTATGGCAAGTGGAATGTGTTGTGGTTGGAGTACCATCATTTCGCCACTACCATCAATAATCCATGGTTTTGCTAGAACCATGGGAGATCAAGGAGGAAACTCAAACCACATCTCTCCATGACTTGGAACTCAGCTATTGTGAGTCTTTGACCTAAGTCAATAACCCATGATGCAACTGAACGAATGTATAAAGTAGGATAATGATCCTGTTGGCAAGGTAAAGGAATAATATCAATACATTGTATCAAGGAATTATCTCAAGTCAATCAAAAGTATCAAGTAATCACACTAAAGTATCATCATTCATTTCTTTGTATCCTGAGAACAAAGTGACAGTCTCAAATCATATTAGTTTTCACTCTGATTGATTTATCCTATCAGTTAATATTCAAATCAGATTGACAAATCATATTTTAAAGTACTACTATCCTGATATCTAAACCATTGTTTTGTTGAAAATCATAGATCTACACTAATTATCTGACTTTCTCATCAGGGGGTTATCAAATTTTTCATCAGATATGATCAACACATGTGTAAAAAGTATGGAAATTTTGCAAAAAATACATCAGGCATGATTTTATGCTGCCAGGCGACATTTTATCATAGGTGTGACTTTTTATTGCCCTAAGTGACTTTATTATTCTACCAGGCGACAAATTTTCTATACGTGAAAGTGAATTTGACACCGTGATAGAGAATTTTGCCCTAGGCGAGAGTTAAATGGTTAGGTTTCGTGTAGGCGATAACCTATTCAAAAATGGGTATTTTTCCCTGGGGCAAGGCGACAATTTTATCCTGCTAGGTGAGACTCAACTATCTTGTAGGTGAGAGAAAATTACACAGAGGCGACAATAAAAACTGCGGAAGCGATAGTAAAAGACCCTAGGTGACAATCAATTATGTCCTAGGTGTGATTTCTCAAATGCAAAGCAACGATGAAACATAAAATTGCAATAAATGCTTAATAAATGATCAATAAATGCAAAATCAAAGTTCGTAATGACTTACTGGAGGCACATAATCAGGCGGTCTCGCATATCTCCGGTATCTCTCGAATCTATGCTCTTGAATCGGTACAACCATCTCGAAATTGCTAGAGGATTAGAGCAAAATCACCAAGGGTAAAAAGTAAAAATGAATGGTAAAAGAAGGTTTCTTAACCTATTTAAGGTATTTTTGACCTCATTTTTTACTTGAAATTAGCCATTGACTTCTCTTAGCATATCAAATCAAACCAAGGCATAACCATCCATCGTGGGATATCATCAATAGTCAAAAACTAAAACATATTTGCTATATCAAACGTCAATAATCATTTTCAAATCACGAAATTCATATGTTTTAATTTCTAAGGGGGCAATAAGGGTATCAAATCAAAGTCACAATCATACATCATGAAATCAGTGGGGCATCATAAAAATTTTTGTATCAAGAGGCAGCAATCAATCACATAGGGAATCGCAATCAGGACAAAGAATCTTTGAATCGGTGTTCTTCACACATTGACTCAAAGAGGGGCATTTGTAGACATGGAAAATTGGTCAAAGGCTTAAATCAATCAAAAGGTGCATCAAATCATCAAAATAGCATGAAAAATAAATAAATGGAACAAAGGCAATTCAAATCAAAGAAAAATTCAATTAAATGATTAAATGAAGCTTGAAAAGGGGAAAAACACTACGAAATTGATTAAATTCAATTAATGACATAGTTGTTGAAAGCAAAAATCAAAATGAACCTCTTACCCTTCATGGCTAAATTTAATTACTTTAATTAATTAATAAATCATAATTTCCCTCAACAAAGCAAATTGGAGACAAAATGGACACAAATCACTCACTTTTGTTGAAATGGTCCAGCCTTTTGAAACCATTTAAATGATTGTCCCCTCCTTGTCCCCCCATTTATGGACAAAGCAAAGCCAATTGACCTTACCCAAGCATAACCATGATCAACTCACTCTACCCCCTACCCTTGGGAAATTACTATAAGTATGAAGCATTTTGGAGAGAATTTCCATCTTAGAATTTCAATTGAAAAGCATTGTTACTATAGTCAATTGAGATCATTTCTAAGAGCAATTGAAGCATTTGAGCATTTAGAGTTATCATTTTAGCATTTTATCATTGCATTGTTATCAATGGAGCTAGATTAAGCATAAATTCATCATAGAATAAGCATTTAGAAGCATCATAGCAGCATTATTCTCATTTTAGAGGAGTCACTAGTGAGGATTTGCAGCTGAGAGCTCACTTACCACTTCTTTCTAGAGATCCATGAGATGTTATAGATTGTAGTTGCATTTTAGAGTAAATTTCCTTTGTATTTAGCTTATATTGTTGCTACTTGATCTTAATTTCATGAAGGTGTTAAACTCACGCACATAGTAACACAGGGTTCTTAGACATACTAACAGTGCTAGTGTTATCACAATGTATAACAACAGGCTCAACAAATTTTATTCCAATATCCTTCAACATTTTATTCATCCAAATTATGTAATTACAATTGTTTGCTGCTACCACATACTCTGCTTCTATTGTGCTTTGTGAAATACAATTCTGCTTCTTTCTTACCCAAGAAACTAATCTTCCTCCAAGGAAAAGTGCTCCATCACTAGTGCTCTTTTTATCATCAACACTACCTCCCCAATCAACATCTGTATATGCACATAGGGTAAAATCATCAAATTTTTCATACCACAATCCATACTCAATTGTGCCTCTTAAGTACCTCAGAATGTGATTCTCTGGGTTTAGCTTGAAATCTCTCTACAATTCCAACTGAATGTGCTATATCAAGTCTTGTATGAGTCAAATATTGCAATCCTCCAATCATAAATGTATACTTCTTATGTTCCACTGTAGGAGTCTCATCTGTGCTAGATAACTTATGTCCAGTTACCATAGGTGTTCCAATTGGTTTACAGTTCTACATTCCAAATCTCTTCAATAAATCATTCAAGTAATTTTTCTGACTTACAAAGATACCATCATTGTTTTGTGTTATCTACAATCGTAAAACATATTTCATTTCACCAATCATACTCATTTCAAATTCAGTCTTCATTTCATTTACAAATTTATCACTGGCTTCATCTTCTCCTCCAAAGATAATATCATCAACAAAAATAACTACAACCAATAAACCATTTTCAATTTCTTTTGTATACAGGTTGCTATCAGCTGTTCCTTTTGTAAATCCTAATTTCAACAAATACTTATCCAATCTCGCATACCAATTTCTAGGTGCATGCTTCAGTCCATATAAAGATTTCTTTAGTTTACATACCATGTATCCTTCTTCAGTTAAAGGAAAACCTTCAAGCTGCTCAATATAAACTTCTTCTTCTAATTCTCCATTCAAAAATGCTAACTTCACATCCATTTGATACACTTTGAATTTCTTAAAAGCTTCATAAGCCAAAAACATTCTCACTGCTTCAATTCTTGCTACTAGTGCAAAAGTTTCTTCATAGTCAATTCCTTCTTGTTGTGAGGATCCTTTACATACCAATCTTTCTTTGTTCCTTACTACTTCTCCTTGTTCATTCATCTTGTTTCTGAATACCCATTTTGTTCCTATAACATTCTTATCTTTAGGTCTAGGGGCCAATTCCCATGTCTTGTTCTTTTCAATTTGATCCAATTCTTCTTTCATGGCTTTAATCCAATGTTCATCTTCACAAGATTCACTAGTAGATTTAGGTTCAATTTGAGAAATCAAACATAGTTATTCTTGTACCTTATTTCGTGTCAAAACTCCTCTATCTATGCTTCCAATAATTTTCTCAGTAGGATGATTCCTTAATAGATTCTTGTTAGGTGTCACTGTCTCAATACTTGTTTCTACTATAGGTTCTTCAATGGTTTCTTCACTATGTCTTTCATTCAACAAATCACTATCAGTTTGATAAAATAATTCAGTAGTCTTAGGATTAGGTCTAGGTTGAGTTCCTTCATCTGATTCATAATCAAGCATTATTACCTAAATTCTGAACTTTTCATCAACTTTAACATTTGCGCTCTCAACAATAGTCTTAGTTCTCTTATTGTAACATCTATAAGCTTTTCTCTTCAATTTATATCCAAGAAATATACCTTCATCACTTCTAGGATAAAACTTTTCAATGTCATCATCTCTCTTAATATAACATTTGCTTCCAAAATTCTAAAATACTTAACTGATAGTGCATGTCCAAACCATAGTTCATAGGGTGTCTTGTCTATGTCTACTTTGATTTTTACTCTATTCATTGTATACACTGTTGTGTTCACTACTTCTCTCTAGAATATCTTCACCAAGTCATTCTCAAATAACATAGCTCTTGATGCTTCAGTTACTGATATGTTCCTCCTTTCTGCAATACCACTTTGTTCAAGTGTCCTAGGAGATAAAAATTATCTCTTAATACCATTCACTTCACAAAAAATGTTAAATTATTTTGAAGTAAATTCTCCAGCTCTATCTAATCTCAAACATTTAATCTTCATTCTAGATTCATTCTCAACTTTGTTCTTAATGATCTTAAACTTATCAAATGCCTCATATTTTTCTTTAAGAAATGCAATCCACATCATTCTTGTAAAATCATCAACAAGAATCATAAAGTACCTTTCTCCATAGAATCCTCTAGTCCTTTTAGGACTACTCAAATTAGTATGAACAATGTCCAACTTCTCTATTGTTGTAAACTTCTTGCTGGGAAATGAGCTTCTCTTCTATTTAGCCATCACACATTCCTTGCAAATCATGTTAATAGGTTTCATAATTTTAGGCAAATCTCTTACTGCAAGTGTAGTACTCACTTTCACAATGTTATCAAAGTTTATATGACAAAATCTTCTATGCCATAGCCAACTGTCATCAATCTTAGTAATCAAACATGTCATCTTAGTAGGATTCAACTAAAATACATTACCTGTGGTTCTAGATCTAGTACCAATCAAATTACCATCTCTATCTTTTATCACACAAGTTTTCTCAGTAAACCAAACTTGATATCCCTTATCAACTAACTGTCCAACACTCAAAAGAATATATTCAAACCATCCACAAAGTAAACATCATCAGTATTAGTCTTTCCATCAAGAGTAATAGATCCTATACCTTTAATCAAACAAGGTGCATTGTTTCCAACTCTAATAACTCCTCCATCATAATTGTTAAAATTTATGAGCTTTTAAATGTCTCCAGTCATATGATGTGAACAACCACTATCTATAATTCAATCAACTTTCTTTTCTACTTGGGAAACTAAAGCTTTTTCTTCCTTAATTTCAGTTTTAGGATTTTCTTCTTTAATTTCTACAAATCCTATATCATCACTATTCTTAGTATCACTTTCACTTAAAGTTTTCTCTAAACTAGCTTCAAGTTCTTGATCATTTTCATAATAACATTATTTAGATCTTCTAGGCTTAAAGTTGTTTCTATACTTCTTAACTCCCTTAGGACATTTGGATGCAAAATGAACATATTCTTGACAACTCCAACATTTAAAAATTTTCTTACCATCTGGTTCTCTTTTCACAAGCAAGGCAATACCTTCTTCAATCTTCCTATCTTCTTCATTTCTAGATCTATTGCCGCTATCATAATCTCCACTCACACTTATGCTTCTTGAAAAAGTAGGATGAACTAAGAGCATTGAATGTTGTCTCCATTCTAGGTAAGTCTCCTAATAGCCTCAGGTTCATTTTTTCTACTTGCAATCTTCCAAGAAGAGTCTCTTTGGTGAAGTTCATAGTACAAGGTATAACTTGTTCAATCATCTATGTTGTCTTCTTGAATGCAAGAGTCAATGTCCTCAGAATTTTCCATATCACTTCATTCTCTGTCTTTGTTCCTCCATAAGATTTTATACCTACAACAATCTCTGACATTCTACCAATATAGCTTCTAACATAGTCATCTTCCATCATTCTTATATCTTCAAATGCACATATCCAATTATGTAATCTAACTTTCTTAGCATGTTCATCACCTTCAAAAGTAGACTGTAAAGCTAACCAAATTTCACGAGATGTCTTTGATGTCTTTAGATATTTTACCTTACTGTATTTATTTTTCGGAAGGGATTACAAGAGTTCTTCTCCAGCAAGTGTGTTACACATGAATAGATCTCTTTCCTCATTAGTACAATCTTCAATCTTATCCTCATCAATGATAGTCTTCTCATTCTTTGTGATTAGCCAATAACCTGGTCCTAAACAAAGTAGGTGTGTCTTCATCTTTTCTTTCCAACTGTCAAAATTTACTCCATCAAACTTAGGGCTTTCTTTCCTAAAATTCACCATGGATCTCCTTAAGCTATTAAACTTTTCTTTCAAGGACCTGTCACTCTGATACCAATTGTTAGAAAGTAAAGTCCACCAAGATAATGTGGGGGGGGGGGGGGGGTGAATCAGTTATCAAATAAATACAACTTTTATCAACCTTCATAGATTTTAACTATGTAAGAAATGTAATCAACAACCATAGAAAGATATACATGCACAATAACACAATAACACAATGACACAAGATATGTTGACTAGGGAACCTCTTGATCAAAGAGTAAACCCTGGTGGGAATGATGCCCACAAAAGATGCACTAATATGAAAGTTCCTTGTGAGAGGATGGACTCTATTAGGATTCTTATGAAATACATTCAATACATATGAATCCCTATTAAATGATTCTAACTCTGTTAGGAGTTATAGAAGATAGAAGGACCCACTGCCCAAACAGCTTCAGGGTAAGATCACTGAACTCACTGTCCAACTGATGTTTGTATTATTCAACATAATAATACCAAAAGATTACTAATCTCAACAATTCAATACTCCTTCTCTGACTGTGCCAAACCGCACCAACTACTTCTTCAAATCTCAATACCAGATCTCAATACTTCGCATATCCTCCTTCAAAAAAATTTCTTTCACAATTTCTTCATACACACTTACATTCATTACACACACATTACAACAAGGAATACATTCCTTCCTTTCTACCACACTCAAGTAATTACAAATGATTCAGCATACAAACTACAAAATAAAAGTTTCCACACGTTACATCAAAATTACACAAAACTGTCAACTTCCAATCAATATAATTCGTCACTCGTGTGACCTCAGATCTTATGATGTTATCCACATCACTATCAACATGTCTTCAACTTCTCTCTAACTGCACATAACCAGATTCTATCCTGATTAGGAGATATCATCCGATTTCCATAACCGTTACTCAGGAACACTGCCTGAATATTGATTCCATTGATTTGTTCATAACTTCCATGAATAAATGAATTACTATCTGCACTCTTAACCATGATCTTATAACACATCATAGAATAAGTCTTCAACTTCACATAGCTTCATCTTCAATATACCAAGTGCGCTTACTCAAACACTGACTGCTTCTCTACTAATCTTCAGTAGATCATTGTGTTGACATCAATGACAATCACAGTCATGAATGCAATAAAAAATGCTAGATAATGGCTGATAATACTCCCCCATAGGATATATTCAACATTCATTCCTAACAAACTAGACTCCCTAGATCAGAATATTTTGGAATTACAAGTTTTCCCAACATAATATCAGCTAGTTGTCTTATAACATGAACTATTTTGGGATCCATTTTCTTTCATCCAGGATTTTTGAGACAAGCTTCTTTGATTTATTTTTCATAGATAGGAACATCTTTAATGGCTTGAAATAGAGGAATCTAGACATGCATGTTCTTTAGTTGGTCAAGGATATCAAATGGTTGTTCCTCTTTTGGTATAGGTTTGTCTAGGCTGAGCCTCTGAGGAAAATGAAGTTTGACTGATGTCTGAACATTATTTGAATTGGATAAATTTGTTGGGGAAACTATATTTGGCAAAGCATTCTTTGGAATTGGTACTGATGCTGCAGGAAGGTCTGGCACTTCAGTAATAAAAGGTGGTTCAAGTGCAAGCAAGGTAGTACCCGATCTTAGGTTTATATTAGCTATGTTGAGTGCATAGGTAGGATACTGATGAGCATCAGTAGCATACATTTTCTATTATTATTGTTGACTATTGGGATTCGGTTGTGGCTGAGCAGGTAGTTGTGTTTTCTTTTGCAGACTTGTATTTGTAGGTGGTGGCATAATTGCAGGTGTATTCATTGGAGGTGGAAAAGATGGATATCCAAGATTTGGATTAGGCCATTGTTGACGTTCTCTCTACTAGATAGTGGGCTGCCAATTTCCTTATGGTGATTGCCATTGGTTTGTGGGTTATGACCACTAAGGTTGTTATTATGGATTAAACCATTGATTTTGTTGATTATTTGGCCAAGTATTATTCCAGGTAGGTTGAGTATACTAAGGAGGGCTTTGAACATTCCAATTTTTCCACTGAATATTATAAGGATTTGAAATTTGTAGTGGGTCTTGAGGTATACCTTGTCTTGTGGCCCATGGCTGACATTGAGCAACAAAGAACACTTTCTCATCCTCTCCTATCTTTAAGTACTCATTTGGAAGTTGTTGATTCTCCAGGTTCTTAACTAGCTTACAATGGAAATGCTTCTTTTGCTTACGATAATGGGGACAATATTCAGCGAGCTGCGCCTCCATGTCTGCATGCTTCTTCTTGGCATTCATCATGTCCAGGTGTGTAGTGACATCATTAATGATATATTTCTTGAAGTTTGATAACAAATTTGATATTTCTATCTTGGAAATGCTAGAGCCACTTCCTTTTGAAAGTGTTGGATAGAATCCTCTACCTTTCTTTACTTCTGCTCTAGAATAATTCAAAAAAATCTTCTTGAGATCATCCTAGGAAGACTGAGATATATCTCCTTTAGCCATAAGGTCCAATGCTTCCAGGTAGTTATCATTCACTCCTCTTAGAAAGATTAGCTTTTGTGAATCCTCCTACAGTGCATGTTGAGGATTCTTCTACAGATTATATAAGAAGCATGATATTTAGTCCTCTAGGGTCTCATCTTCTTTCTGTGACATTTGAAAGATGTCATCTCCTTTTGAATAACCTCCTTTGCAGTATTCCTTATACTTCTTTAGAAATAAATCTCTCATTCTATCCCAATCAGTTACTGCATTTTCTCCTAAGCCCATGAACCATCTGAGATCTGACTCCTTCAATGTTGCTAGAAATAACTTAAGTTTATGACTATTAGAGTTATAGTCAAAACTTTGACATAAGATGTCAAACTCAAATAAAAAGGTGTCAGGGTCCTCTTTAATAAGGCCATAGAACTTTGGAAGAGCTAAAGTGGGTATGTTCTTGAGATTAGGATTGTCGATAAGACTTGGAATAGGAAATGGAAATGATGTAGGAGCTGCCATTACTGGAGGTGCTAGATAATGAAACTATGGCTGGGAAGTATTATTAACCAAAAGGTTCTGGTCAAGAGGTGGTCCTGTATTGGAATTATTGAGGAAACTGGATAATATCTCTACAAAAGGATGAAGGTCAAATGGATCAAGAGGATCTCCTTTTGTTGAAGATGATGTAGCAAACTTAGGACTTGAGTCAAAAAATGGTAACTCAAGTTCTTCAAATTCTTCTTTTAGTTTAACAGGTTCTTTTGGGAGAAATCTGCCATGAACATCTCGCCTTCTTCAATGCATGCAAGTGAGTTGATGAACTTGTGAAGCAAGCTCACAACTACTCTCTATTGACTAAGAACAAGAAACTAATATTTAAAAATAAATGACTCATTAAGGTTCTCAGTTTGACACCGTCCCCGGCAACGGTGCCAAAAATGAATAGTCTCACAATAGGTAATGATAATCATGTCATTGTCTCTCTTAGGAATAATGTATTCATACTAAGGATTAATTTTCCCATCATTAAATGCATTTATATTGTTAACCCAGGGACGTAGACTTGAAATGGGATAGCATAGTTTGTGCACTAAGTTCCTCTAAGATTCATACTACCTATGTTGCAGTAAGATAAAATTCATAAAAGAAACCTATGCTATTGTTGTAGGAAAGTAAGCACAATTAACTACTTAATGAAATTACTGCAGAAAGCTTGTAAACTTATCCTAAGCATGTTTAACAACTCAAAGCGTTCACTATGTCTATCTCTGCAAGTGTTGCAGGAACATTCATAGTAGTAATGTTGCACGAGTAAAATAGTAACTTCTACTTGAAAGCACGAAAAATGCATAAAGAAATTCTACTCTATCCTAATCTACTCCACCTCCTAAGTGGGCCCCCTTGGTTGGCTTCTTCTATCTACTAACACAAAAATACTTCAAAATCACTCTTTCATTATATTCTCATAAATTGATTACATAGTAATTGAATAATACATGAAGAAAAGAAAAGAGTAACTTTGTTACACCGAACACAACATTTGAATATATTTTCTCATTACCTAACTAAACTAATCAAATCCCTTTATATAGAGGGTTGACGATTATTGAAATAATAATAGTAAAGTCTAACTAAATCTTGCCATAGAAGGAGGAAATATAACAACCACGACATATTACAATAAAGTGCGGATAATAGAATAATAAGCACTGGGGAAATATAGCAAAGTTGTTTCCTATATTCTCTAGAATGATGGCTCATTTTCAGTAATGACATGATCCTCAAAATTGTGTTGGCTCCCCCCATCATGGCTGGAACTCTAGCGCTCTTTATTCAATGCGATTGACCCACTCTCAAGCTGCTCCTTGTTTTCCTGGCAAGTTAGTAGCATTTGGCATATATACAAGTCAAAATTTCAATTCCTACCCAAATATTAGAACACAGATTAAAGTAGCTATATGAATTACTGCAATTTATATATAATATTCAAAAAACATGGCATTCTAGCTACCCATAATCTTTGTGGCTCTAGCTGTACTTATCACAAGTTCACATAGGTATAGGTTCATAAATTTATTGGAAATATTTATGAGAGGATAAATAGTTTCAACAAAGTATATAGATTGTAACAAAATAGAGACAATAAATTATCTCATCACTAGGATCCACCTAATTAAGGAATTTGGATTGTTGTAATTGTTAGGGAATAATGAAGAGAATGATCTATAAAATAGCACTACTTCTTCCTGGTCGTATCCATTGAAGCACAAAATCTCTTCTCAGTACACTTAAATATCCAATAGCTTGATTGCAACTGGCTCTTCACAACTATACTTCTCCAACACATGATCAACACTAAAAAATTTAAAATTTATCCATTATATAATGTTCAACAAGCCCTTGATTTTTCCACTATCTTAAGCTAGTCCTAAACGGCTTACAATTTAACTTTCAGACTTCCCACTCAAACCTAATGCATCAATAAATACATCTCGATGTATAATTTTTTTTTCATATACCGCATAAGTCAATACAATGATTTTTATGGAATTTGGTGTCAAGGGGTCAAACACTTTTTGACCAAATACAAGCTTCCTCTAAAATCTTCTTCACACGCTAGCATCAAATAATGTGATTCTAGATCATCACCTCCATTCTTTAAGACACGTCACCAGATCATGACTGACTCAACCAAACTCACTAAAACCTCTACATTGATCACCGATCAAAGATTTATCAACTTTTGCTCAAGAACATAAATACTTTAACCTATTAACGACTCTAACTTTGCTCACTAGTCACCTATCCTTCACACTAGTCACTCAAATGAGTTGTGATTGAAACCATAGCTTCTAAAAACTTTTATCCACCATATCTTGTAACTGCATAACATGAAACAAAAAATATTTGACAAACCAATCAAATCACCTATCACTTGTCACTAACTATTCTAGAAATTTATTTTTCTTCCTTCATCAGATCATAACTTCCTTATCGATGTTCATCAATAGTAGTGGTCATGCATTTGACATTCAGAGACATCCCTAAGTCTCTCATAATAATCGATACAACTGAAACTTATTGCAACACCTTGATAATCATACCTATACTTAACAATATACTAGAAACACTAAGTCAATACTTGACATCAATGACAACTCAATAAATGATCATCATGCAATCAAATTTGTATCATTACAATGTCATAAATTACTTACCATTATTATATCATTTATACCAACAATCTTCCCCTTTGGAATTGAAGGTAACACTCTCTTTAATACTCACTTTTGGTCTTGCAATTACGCCTCCTTTCACTGAAATTCTCTCATCTGCACTATTGAACATTCCCCTCACTTTCTTTACTTACTTTCTTCCTTACTTTATGTCCCCCTTTGACAACAATACCAAAGGAATCAAACACACCTGATATCTTCTTTATTGAACTTGACTAATCACAACACGTCACTTCATAGACTACTCCCCCTAAAGAGTAGCCCCACAACATCAATCCAAACATAAAATATTCACTAGATAAAATTGGATTGATGCAACAGCATCTTCTTTAATTTAAGTTAGATAGGGGAATAATCCCTAACCTACCTCTTAGATACTCAAATGTATCCTTAGGTAATAGTTTCATGAAAATATCAAAAACATGCTCCTTAGTTGGTACATACTCCAACCTTACTTCATTTTCATTTACCTTTTCTCTAAGAAAATGATATTTGATAGATATATGCTTAGTCTAAGAGTGCATCACCAAGTTTTTATAAATATTAATGGCACTTGTATTATTATAATAGATAACCACTAGTTCAGTTACCTTCTCCTAAGTTTATTCCTGAATCTTCTTAATCCATATTACATGTGTAGAATTAATTGCAGCAACAACATATTCAGCTTTAGCTATTGATTGTGATACACAACTTTTCTTCTTGATTATCTAGGATACAATCCTATCACCAAGAAAAAATGCACCTCCACTTGTTCTCTTTCGATCATCAACATTTCCTGCCCAATCAATATTAGTAAGCACACTTAAAGAGAAATCACCTTTATGCCCATACTAGATACCATAATCTTAGTTCCCTTAATATATCTAAATATTCTCTTCACCACAATCATATGTGATTCCTTAGGATTATACAAAGATCTAGCCACTAATCTAATTTCCTAAGCTATATTTGGTCTACTATGTACCACATATTGTAGCTTACCGATCATAGACCTATATAGAGTGTCATATACCTATTTAGAATCATCTTATTTTGATAATTTGTAACCAGTTACAATAGGGGTACCAACTAGTTTTGAGTCTTCCAACCCAAATTTCTTCAATATCTCTTATACATATTTAGACTGGCTGATGTAGACACCTTGTTTCAACTTCTAAATTTGCAATATAATAAAGAATTTGATCTCACCGATCATAGACATCTTTAATTTTATTCTTATCTCATCTACAAATGATCTACTCATTTCTTCATTACCACAAAAAATGATATCATCAACAAATATTTCTACAATCAGTAACCTTTCATATTTATCAATCTTCTAATATACATTATTATTTTCACTCATTCTTATGAAACCGGTCTAAATCAGATATGAGTGCAATCCCGCATACCATGTCCTAGGTACTTACTTCAATCTATATAAGAATTTGTGTAATTTACACAGCATGTTCCTACCTTCTACATTGGAAAATCCTTTAGGTTGTTCAATGTATGTACCTCTTCTTCCAATACACCATTGAGAAAAGATGACGTAACATCCATTTGATATACCTTGAATCCTTTGTAAGAAGCATATGCAAGAACTGTTCTTACACCTTTGAGTCTAGCCATAGGTGAAAATGTTTCACCATAGCCCACGCCTTCCTCCTGTGCATATCCTTTTCACACCAATCTTTCTTTGTTCCTTACCACTTCACCTTTTTCATTCATCTTGTTTCTAAAAACCCACTTACTATCAATTAAATTCTTATCTACTAGTTTGGGTACTAATAACCAAGTTTTGTTATTTTCTATCTGCTCCAATTCTTTTTCCATATCTTTCACCCAATCATCATCTTTCAATGCATCATTCATAGTTTTGGGTTCAAGTTAGGATAGAAAACATGTACTTTCTCTTGCATTTCTTCTAGTTAAAACACCAAAAAATTTGTCACCAATAATTTCATTAGATGAATGATTCAATCTCACATACCTTGTCAATATCAACCTTTAGTTCTAGGAGTACCTTCAATCACTTGAATCGGTTCCTGTACATTGACCCATGCCTCTATCGATTCTATTTTTGTGCCCTGCTCCACCAATTGTACATAGACAAACTCGTTATAATCTTTAGGTTCCTTCTTATTGGATTCATCATTCTACTCAAAAAATTCATCTACTCTTACATTAACACTTTCCACTATCTTATTTGTTCTCTTGTTCAAGCACTTTTAGGCTTTTCTCTTTGTGGAATACCCTAAGAATATTCCCTCATCACTTCTTGGGTCAAACCTTCCTAAATTTTTATCTCTTTTTATGTAACATCTACTTCCAAATTTTTTGAAATAACTTAAACTAGGAAATTGACCATGCCACAACCCATAAGGATTTTTGTTTGTACCTTTATTTAACTAAAAAAATTTCAATGTGTAAATAACAGTACTCGCCACTTCTCTCCAAAATGTTTTTGCAACACCTTTCTGAATCATTAAAGTTATAACACAATCAATGATAGATCTGTTTCTTCTTTTAGCAATACCATTTTGCTGAGGTGTCCTAGGAGCTAACATCTCTCTTTTAGTTCCCTATTCATCACAATATGAAATAAACTCATGTGAATTAAACTCACCTCCTCTGTCAGATCTAAAACATTTCAAGGTCTTACCGATCTCCTTCTCCACTCTAGCTTTGTAGATCTTGAACATGTAAAAAGCTTCTAGTTTGTCCTTTAGAAACACAACCCACATCATTCTAGACTAATCATCAAAAAGCAACGTGAAATACATATCTCCATAGTAACTCCAACTTCTCATTGGACCACACAAACTGGTATGAACCAGATCTAAGAAACTTTAAGAAGAGTAATTTTAATTGATAAAACTTGAATTAGTTAACTTCCCAAGATGACATTATTTACACATTACATTGTTTGGATTTACTAGGTTAGGTGAACCTTTCACTATCTTCATCTTACTAAATTTGACCAAGTTATCAAAATTTACAAAACAAAACCTTTTATATGATAACCACTAGTCTTCTACCTTAGCAATCAGACAATTCCTAATAGTAGAATTCAAATGGAACAAGTTATCTTTGGTTTGTTCGCTAGTAGAAATCAATTCTCCTAATTTTCCAATAATTTTTCATATACCTTCATTGAACTAAAGTCTATATCCTTTGTTATTTAATTGGGCAACACTCAACAAGTTGTATCTCAAACCATCAACCCAATAAAAATCATCACAATTTATCTTATCATTCAAAGTAACGGATCCTTTACCTTTTACCATACATGGAGCATTATTCTCAAATCTTACCAAACCTCGATCCCATTCCTCCATCTTGATGAAATTTCCTCTATCATTGATCATATGATAAGTGCATCCATTTTCAATGATCCAGTCACCATTGTGATTCATGTTAGACACTAAATATTTTCACCTTCTTTAAGGGTTCTTCCTTTATAGAAATAAACACATGAATTTCTTCTACATATCTTCCATCAGATTCTTCATCAGTAACACCTTCCTTAGATAGATAACATGCTTTCTTGTTCTTTTCCTTAAAGCTCCTTGGCTTCTCCTTCATTTCATTGTTAGGACATCTAGAGGAAATATGTCTAATCTTATTACATGCAAAGAATTTCAAAGACAACTTACCCTTATATTTACCTTTTCCTCTAGGTAGTCTTTTTCCAAATAAACCTTCCAATTCCTCCTTAAGTATTTCTTCAGACATGACAAATTCATAAAGTAAAATGATGAAGAATTGTTAGATATCTCCTTTCATTTCCTAGATGGTGCAAGATTATATGATGACTTGAAATTAGATTCAACTTTTGGCATACTATTATCATAATTGCTCAATTCAAATGCAATTAATTTTCCTATTAATGCATCAAGAGTAAATGTCATAGTTCCCGGAGATTTGAGATTTTGAATAGCTAAAACTGTAATAGCATACTAAGGAAATAGAGACCTTATCACTTTTATTACCACATAGTCCTTAGGAATATTACCACCAATTCCACATATAGCAACAAAAACCTCTTTGATTCTTTGATTGTATTGCTCAATGTTACTAGACCATATTCTTCCATCCTCATTTCATCACACTTTCCTCTCAGACTATCAATCTTTTCCTTCTACACATGTGGATCTCCACCATAGACGGTCTTCAATTTCTCCCACATTTCATACACAGTATCCAAGTCTTTAATATCAATAAATTTTACATCTCAAAGAGTACTTGCAATAGCTTCCATGGTAGCAGTTTGTTCTCGCCTATTATTCAATTGGTCTATAGTTAGTATTTTTGAAGGGACAATATACTTAGTAACCACATGGTCCCAATATTGATCACCCATACCTTTAAGATAAAGCTTCATTCATCTGCATCATATTGAGAAGTTTTCTCATGTGAATTTAGGACCTTCCTTTCACATCATCTTTGGATCTTTGCCTCAATTTGTTAAGCTTCACCACAAAAGAGGACCAAAATCTGATACCAATTGTTAGATCTAAGATCTGATTACTGAGAGGGGGGGGCAAATCAGTAATCTACCACATATCCAACATTTAACCATTTAAACATTATCACAACATTCACTAGATTAAAT